>CAJRST010000001.1:5431579-5464670 GCA_907169785.1 Menidia menidia
TGAGACTATATTTTGCTTCCTCTTTCCTCTTTCCTGTTTCATTTTCTTTTTTTTTTTCAACAAATTGCTCTCACTTGTTCAGCCACCGAAGGCAGAAGACTGTGGGTCAAAACATTTAGAAAAAGATAAGATCCATATGTCTTACTGTCACAAGGAAGCAGGTAAAAGCTGCCAGATTGCTGAAAATTTACCACAGCGTTGAGTGGGCTTGGTAGAAATTGTGTTTTTTTACAACCCTAATGCCCAAAAGTTTAGGGTGTGGTGTGTAAATCTGAATAAAAACATTTTTACATTCCGTCCCAAATTATTTGGAACTTGACTTGCATACATAAACTAACGCAAATTCTCTTCCTCCTTCATTTGTATTTCTTCAGTGGTCACCTTGGAAAGCTTCTTGACATAGTTTGTATTCTATCAAGCAATTGTCTGTTTAAGTAGTCTCTCGCCACATTTGGTATGCCCGAGGAGGAGCGCATGCAGAACGGAGCAACAGAGCAAGCATTTCCTCCCTCCTGCTGTCCACACGTCCACTCACACTTCTTAGTTACGAATCTGTTTGAATTTTCTTCACACCCCCACCTATCCCCCTTTCGGGTGAGCGGGAATCGGAGGAGTGCAAACGAGAATAGGAAATCAAATGAAGACGCGCTAAGCAGAAAGATTCATGTCTCACGACCCACAGAACGTTGAAACTTTAAACATCCAACCAATATGGAATTACTCAACCTAGCAAAAAAACAGCAAAAAAAAATGTCACCCTGGAACCCAGTGATGGTCGCAGCGCTTTTTTTCTTCTCCCTCACCCACCCACCCTCCCTCCCCCCCTTGTACAAACAATGAGATAAGCTGTGTACAGCCAGGCAGCGAGAACACAATGTGTCCACTATAGTGACGGGTCAAACTCCGAACTATATGGGCTACTCAGTATGATAAAATATCATCTTCACTGTCTGAATGAGCGTTGTCTCCTATTTACAATTGTCTCCTTTCAGCAGGAGGGTGATAAAAATACACTTTTACGGGTACTGATTTCCACGTTGTGTTAAAAAATACGGCCTTAAATATATCATTTTCACATTTCAGGCCTTTCACTTTTTTTCTTTTTTTTTCAAAGTTAGGGGTTCTTACTGGCACTGATGTTTCTTGACAGTGAAGCTCAGTGTCATCATTATGAGTAGCCCAGACAGGACGCCTTTAATCTGACTCGCGGTCGTGGTTAATGTCTGCTCCTGGAAGAGAGAGAGTCCTCTACAGTAGAGCTCTTCACAGGGGTACTTTCATTTGTCTGTTAGGCCACCATGTTGATTGACAGGGCTCATCATCCCGCAAACGCGACACCTTTTGCGTCAGTTGTCAGCACTCAGCTGGGTGAGGAGTGAGACTGTTCAGTCAGTCTCTCGCTGTTTTCGCACCTCGGTTGCAGCTAAGCGTCTGCTAATTGATTTTTTTTTTTTATGTTTTTTTTCCGCCGACGGCTCGATATGAGAGTCACCGTCGCTTTCGAGCGTCGGGGTTCAGAGGTCGCTGGCCTCGGCCCGCTCGTACAGCGCCCGCAGCTTCTCGAAGCGGGGTCCCCATTCCCCGAGCGTCTCCTCCCTCCGTGATTCGTCTCCCCCGCTCCCCCCGTCCAGCCCCGCCGAGCTGAAGGAGCTGAGGGACCCGGCGGGCGACCCCCCGCCCTCCGTGGAGAAGACCTGCAGGGAGTCGAAGGGCCCCGTGTCCGGGTGGCGGTCGGCGTCCCGGATGATCTCGCACAGGTAGCGGGCCAGGTCCTGGCTGGAAAAGGACAGCGAGCGGCGGGCCAGCCGGGAGGGGCGGGCCTGGCCCTGGGCCGGGGGTCTGACCGGGGGCACGTCCCGACGGAGGCTGGCGGTGGTGGTGGCCGTCGAGGCCGTGGACGCGGCGGACGGGGGTAACGTCGTGGAACTGGACGTCCGGCTGAGGTGCTCCAGAGGCTGAGCGGAGGTGGCCTGGTGGAGGAGGTGGTGGTGGTGGTGGTGGTGGTGAGGCGGAGGAGGTGGGTGGTGCAGGGCCCGGGAGCGACAGTACTGGACCGACTGGGCCGGGCTGGGCTGGAGGGACTTCTGCAGCTCGGCCATGTCGTAGGCGTTCTGCGCACACAAACAACACACGCGAAACGCATAAAGAAAAGCAAAGTGTGAAGTCTCGTTTGACACAAAAGAGGGGATGGGAGCAAACGGAAGAGCATGGATGTGTTCGGGGAAAGATATTAGGCAGAACGAGAATGAAATGTGACAGTGAGGAAGTAAAAAAATGAAGAAAGCAGAGAAAGAATCAGCTTTACTATTTAAGTTTCCTATCACACCTCTATGTACTGTCTCTAAAAAATGTGTAATTCTCCCTGTCTGTGTGTGGGTCCATGTCTGCATGTGTGTGTATATGTCAGTGAGGGAGAGAAAAACGAATGGTTCTAGAGGACAAAATATAAGTCGAGGTGAAAAAAAGGAGGTGACGTTTCTCCCTTTCAAGCCACTACAAACTCATGATCTGCAGTTCACAAACTGTTCGAAGCACTCACTTCAATGCTAATGTCCATTCACCACCACTGTAACCATGGCACAGAGATTTAAAAAATAATAAAATAAGAGAAATATATATATATATATATATGTATGTCTGTTTGTTTCTGTGTGTATGTGTGTGTGTGTGTGTGTGTGTGTGTGTGGGAGGAGGGAAATGAAAGGATCCACATAGAAGAGGAGTGGGTAGCTTTGTAAAGCTGATTATGTGAAGGGTGCAAGAGCTTTCTTTCATTTGTATTTCCTTAGAGATTTCAAAGAAGACTATGGAGAATAAACAGAGGTATGAGTCCATGCAGGGCATCAGGGCTGTGTTTCAGGAGAGGTGATTAGAGCAAAAGCCCGTACTTTGACACAGATTAAGGACACACGAAAAAAAAAACAACCCTAAATTTCCCATGAAATAGCAACCAGAATGCGATTTGCTTTGATGTTAAGAAAAAGCTGTGCGGTTTGACCATCACCAAAAGTCTCCTTGCACATCAATGCAGCTCAAATGGAATAATCATACAGGTCAGACTGGATATAAAAATGACCAAAATATACACTCGATATATTTAAATTTTTGCTCTAGGACTTAACAAACTTAACTTCCAAATTATTCAGAATCAGAATGAGAGGGGGTCTCACCATTTTACTACTTTTAGAAATTAAATCACTGTCAATATTTAAAGTTTTTTTAAACAGAAGAAAATAGCACTTGAATATAAAAATGAAAAGAGATTGTTACAAAAGAATACCGATGATTCAAAAATGGATAATGCACTGCACATCTGCACAGCCATTTTTCAATTTTTCCAGATGTAAGCAGCTTGTACTTTGTCGGGTAGCTCGGGGAATTGGGCGTGGCCAGCTCTTTTCAACTCAAATTCTCAATGGGATTGAGGTCTGGCTTTGAATATTTTACCTCACCTTGTTGTCTTCAAACCCTTCCCGAGTAGCCTTTTCCTAAATCACACATCTCTTACAGACTGCGAACAGATTATTCTCTGGGATTTTGTGATTTTTTTTCTTCTTCTTTCGACTCTACAGGGTGTGATGTCTTGCTTTGAAGCATCCCCAAGTCATGCTCCGGGGACGCTGAAGCAAGGTGGAGAAGTTTAAAAAAAAAAAGAAATTTGTGGCCAGTAGACCAAAGAACATTTTTCCAACTGATAAGACGCATCTTCTCTCCTAAAGAGAGACAACGCGTTCCAGTTTGTCAGTTTGTGAGAACTCCTTCCATATCTTAATGATGTATTAACTGAACTCCACGCCATGTCCGGTGAGTTGTAATTTTTTTTTTCAATGATCTTTTCCCTGACCTGAGTGTTTTGTGCTCATACTGGAGTCACAAAAGGAAGATATACTGATAAACCAGTGACTGGACCTCCCAGACACTGAAAATATTTAAAATTCATCATTCGCACTGCATTTACCCACATTTCACTAATTGTGACACTACCATCATTACCTGTCTGTATATCCACTAACTTAGGTTTTTCACTCTAAAGGGGGTAAACATTTATTAAAAGTTTTGCATTATATGTTTTGAAAATATAAATCTTAAAATAAGCACTAAGCTAATTAAAAAAAAAAAGACCAACTATGATTCTATTTATATTAAGGAACAAACAAGGGAAACCTTGGGAGGGGACTGAATTAAATAAAAAAATAAAAATAAACATGACTCTGACAAACCAGTCTGATTTGGATCACTAATAAATGAATTGCATCTGAGTCTAATGTGATTACATTACAAAATGATACTCAAACATATATAAAAAGGGTTTATTCTGTCTTTAAATTGCCTTGCAATGAAATGTGTTGTAAGTTGTTTGCTTTCTGCGCAGTGCAACAAACTGAATGCATAACGTGAGCTTTAATCTTCGCATTTGGGACAGTTTGCGCCACAAATCGAACATGGGGCCCATCAGATGACAGAATTAAGACATCTAATACAGTGTGACAATAGTGTAAATGCAGATTCCTCGTCATGCGTGCTTGTTCGTCGAGTGTCTGCAGTGCAGCGAGTATGAATTTTCATTTATATCTAAGCTGTGATATTATGTAAGCTCTGCTGAGTGCATGTGGGTAACACTGACTGGTGGAGAGAAGAGATAAGGATTTTGTGTGGGCCTAATTAAAACATTACAACACACACTGATGAATTTTATTCCAAAGTGAATTGACTTAATCCACTGTAAAGCTGCTACCTTGTACCCACTGCCAAGCACTTAAAAAAAAAACACACACGCAAAAAAAAACCCAATGGTTTTCTTTAAAATTAGAATTCGGCGGTTAAAATCGTTTCGCCTTCATGCAAGCACGAGTGCAGCATTAACACTTACATTTAACGGTGCATTTAATTCCAAACGACTATATATGGCTGCCAGAAGGAGTGTTTTTCTCTTCTTTTGAGGGAAAAAAGTTTCGTATGCATGCATATGTTAGTATTTAAGCAGTGTACCTGGTCTTCCTCGCCACCTCCTTCCTCATCATAGTTGAGGACATTCTCTCGAATGTCCTCCCAACCGTCATGGTGTGCGGAAACGTGGTACACGCCTTCCTTCAAGCCTTTGTAGGACCTCCAGCGAGTGTAGAAGAAAATGCCCAGCAACAGAACTGGAGTCGAGACAGAAAGTTGTGACGGGTCAGGAATGCAAGCATTAGAATTACAAATAGCTAAGAATCATGCACTCTAAGACAGATAATTCTTTGTTTTTATGTAGCTAGCCTTTCAAACATGGCTGCAGGGATGGTTCACACATCTGGCATGAGTTATTTGCTATTCATCACAGAACAAATAAGGCCCATGGCTGTCACCTTAATCGTATAGTTGCCATGCCCACAGCCTGACTAAAACTAAAGTTGTGTTTGTAGCTATTCAAAATGAATTTTTCCCTTTAATATTTTCCTTTTCTTGCCATATCGCGCCATTAGGGGAATGTTATGATGTTTGGCTGCTAATTGCTTCAGGAAGACATGTTGGCTTATCAATGCTTGTTGGTTTTGTATTAGTTTTTGTTTGGTTTTTAAGTTAAAAAGCACCAACCTTGAGAATTAGAAAATACAGCTGCAGGTCATTAAAAAGCAACAGAGCAAATAAGTTTTTTTTTTTTTTAATGTTCTTGGCCCTTTGAAAGACAACTAATGGATGGAATAGAAGGATCTAAAGTGCTGAATTCACTCCACCCCTCCATGTCTCGTTCGAGGTGAGGTCAAAGTTGCAAAAGACTAAACGCAGCACGCTAAATGTCTTCCCTCTGTGTTATTTTTGTGTTTTTCCCCCAGGGAGCCTGAGGTGCTTCAAGGTTAGTTGAGATATGTAAACCCTATTTTAACGTCTACGTTAACCCCTGCAACTCCTCCCAGCTGAGAAATCCCCGAACAAAAACCCTCACAAAGCATCAGATATTGTATTTTGAGTTGGTCTGTGCCAGAGGCATGCATTCATCACTGGAACCTCTCCTCACGCTCACACTTTTTTAAATGAATAAAGGGAATTAACCTCATCTAAAAGGTCTGACCTGACTAGATTCACTACCACAATCGCATTTTGATTTGAGGACGAGGACAGCGATCATCATGCCTTCACTTCTGATAATATCTCTACAGTAAGAGGTAATTGCATGTATATATATACATACATATATAACACATGACTGAGGGTTTTTGTGGGTGTATGAAAAGCTTTAGATTATAGTACCTGCAGGTAACGGTGTTTGACTGTAAATGACATTAGGGCAGTAGTGGCAAAGCACTTAGCAGTGGGAAGGTAAGACAATTAGTCATCTGACAGGTGTAATTAACATCTATTTAAAAAAAAATGCATGAAAGATAAAAACGGAGGAGGAGTGGTTATTTTCGCTAAAAAGCACTGAAAACTGAGGCGGTGCAGTGTGGGGAGCTCACACAAGTTCACAGTTTAACCAATCTGCATTTTTTTACCACTCCAGCACAGCTATGACTTTTCCATACATCCGCTGAGACCCGAGTTTAATGATATCAAGCTGCTTTACAGCCACAAAAACACACTGTATCACTCAGCTTCACTTTGCACATTTATATCCAGCAACTGTTCACAATGTTTTTTTTTTTTCTCTCCCACAAGACAAAAGAGGCAACTCACAGAGTGCGGTGTTAAGATGATTTTCAATCGTTCACATCCTTCATTACGGCAATAACTAACTCCGTGTCGCACCCCTTTTGTGTCTTAAATCTGACTCTACGTAGGAGCCAAGCTTTTAATCACATTTGAGAAAATCACGCATCACGGGGTTGTAACTAATTTCAACTGGCAGTATCATAAACATCCAGGGGTGTTCGAATCCTTTAATCAGAGTGAAGACATCACCGTGAAAATCTGTGATCTTAAAACACCCTGACGCAGATTTTCAAGATATTCTCTCCCTGCCTCACCTAGTTCATTAAAGTTTTTTCACCTCGATATTGTTCGTCCTTTCACACTGAGGCACAACGGTCAGTTGATCGTGAAAACACCCCGGCTGAAGCAACTCAAACTCCATGCTGAATTGATAACATCCTATTAAACAGCCCACCCTCTGACAACTCTGTGAGAGTAAACTCACTCAACCAGAAAGCGACTGCACGAGAGAGAGAGAGGGAAAAAAAAATCAATATTCATTTACTGTCAACTTGTCCCCCTCGCTAAAACTTCAGCGTCTGGCAGATTTATGAGACAAAATTGTTTCAAGAGATTCACTGTTTCGCTTCCAGAGTGCCAATATGGCTTTTAATGGTCAGTGAACCAGGAGGGGGGAAAGATAAAGACACGGGGAGACGGACTAGTTTTGGCAGGAGACACATGTTGCTGGCGGCTTCGGAGGGTCTTATCGATGCAAAGAGGCTGTAAAAAAACAAGATCTCTGGGTGTAGCCCACCAGCTCAATCACCGCTGCCCGAATTTTAAGACAAAGACAAATTGATAAATCAAAACGGTGTCGGAAAGAAGCTGATCCAGCTGAATGGTTGTTTTCTGAAGTTAATGAGGGCATTGTGCCACTAAACACAACCACACTGCATTTTACTGCTGATTACAGTCTTCGTAATTGTACATTTTCAGAGGTTAGTCTGCTTTAAACAGATAAATGGTATATTAAGTGTGCTTATTAATGGAATTTAAATAGTACTTTTCTGTGACATGATCAAAGCTCAGAAGATCTAAGACTGAAAGAACAGCATAAAGATATGTGAGGACGGGGAGGGGGGCTAAATTGTGAATGTATTTCACCAAATAAATGATCTTATTTTGAACAGAGTGAGAAGACTGTTTCATGTTTAAAATAATGCATTTGTTTTTGAAGAAATTTGGTTTTGATTACCTCCATTCATGAGTGGTGTCTATTTAAACTCTATGGAGTGTAGGCTGAACATCAAACGTTGAACGTCAAATGGGTTCCATTAACTATTCCTCCTTCTCACAGCATAACAGCCTTGATGGGACGTGGACAGACCTAAACATTGAAATCTGATCTGGAACCGCTGTGAGGATGACTGCACTGCACTTATTAAATCAATATCCTGTGCATTAAAGCTTAGTCAAACATAACGCGGAAAAAAAAAACACAGCCTGGGTTAATAAAGTTGTAAAGTACAAGGTGTGTTACTGTCCTTTTACTTTATGTGTCCACACCTTGCTGATCCCGTCTGCTAGGTCGCCGGTGTGTGTATGTGTGTGTGTGTGTGTGTGTGTGTGTGGGGGGGGTTTGAGGAATCTAGAGTGAGTTTCATGGGGAGGTGAGCAAGGAAGCGGGGGTCGGTGTGTACAAATGAATGTGCTCTGTTCAAAGCCCTCTCTAGAGGGCAAACAGTAAAATGGAGAATTTGATCGGTATTTCTGACAGCGGGTGCATGTGTGTGTGTGTGTGTGAGGGCCTGCGAAGAAAGATTATGTGTTTATTTGTTTACAGAGCCTCCAAGGTCCGGCGCGTTGACCATCTCTCCTTTTTTTTTTTGTTTAACTTTCTCACTCTCGCCGCTCCACTCACTCACCCCCTCTGCACTTTCTTTGAAGTTGGTTTCTATTGATTCCATCGGCCTTTAACTATTACATTAAGCCGACGCCCTGAGCCAAGTCCCGGCTCTCCGGCCGAGACCTTGGCTCCAACGACCGGACATAATCATACTTCACATGCCCCCGTAAATCGCAGCAAAACTATTTCACACTTTTAAAATCAACTGGGTTGAGGAATTAAAAGACCCAAATCCCCTTTTAAAGACCAGCTAACTACTGAAGGAGAGGTATTCTAAAACTACATAGGGAAGTGCCTTTGTCCAGCTGAGGCCTTTAAGAGGCCTACTCTGGACTACCACATGGGCAGTGGAATGCACTGGACCTTAAGGAATTCAAATGATGCTGAATGTGTGTGTGTGTGTTGTGGAACTTTCAGTCAGAAAATCAATATCAGAGCTGCCCTGCAATGAGATCAGTGTCTAAGAGTGCATCAACACAAGTCAATAATATAGCATGGATTTTTTACCTCATCAAACTATAATTCTGTTTTCTACAGCCATCTCTCTCTGCATGCTTTATGTCCATTCACTTTCACTGTTCTTAATGTGCTAGCATATGATTCACTTATCGAAGGCTGGTACCCATATATAGCGGATAATAATTTTACAAGCACTTCACTGCTTCTTCCCTTCAAATAACTATATCTACGGGAAAATTACGAGTTTAAAAAATCATAAAATGTTAGCTGCAGGCAGTAGATTTACTTCCAGTTCGTGCTTGTGAGCTCACACTGCCAGTAAGGTAAAATAAATAAATAAAAACCATTACAAGTTATGAATGGTAGCCAAGACATTTACCAAAGGGTGAGAGAATACTATATCTATACTCACTAGTTGGTCAGTGTTTTGTGCGTTTTTTATGTTACAGTGTTAGCACCGTTACATTGTCGTATTGATTTGGGTGAACTAGGAACTGAGCACAGCTTTCTATTTAAAATAAAATGTTCAAATCCAAACAACATACAAGTCTAAGAAGCTAAAAAGCTGGAAGCCGACCACGTGAGACCTCAAATAATTGAAAACAACATCTAAAATTTCTATTCTGTCCAACACGTACTCTACAGAGCTTTGCCTCAATTATGCATCACTGGTGTGTTGTTGAGCAGAGGATGAAAATAAATAAATGAAAATCATATCTCTCTTTCGAGGTAGGACGGACTAGATGTAAGTAACTTACACTGACTGGTGGTAAAACACCATTTTAATCTTTCAGCATGGACTAAGAGGGATTTCAGTTTCACACCATATCTGTCAACACAAATCCAAAGAAACAACAGAGGTTGCTGGTGGACTCAGTGTAGAAGAAGAGTTAAGTGAATTCTGGGGTACAAAGATTTCAATTTGATAAAAAAATATTCTTGCACAAGGACAAACACATACATGCAAACATTAAATAAACGCATACTAAACTAGAGGACAGCAGGTCAGTGACTAACTACTGAAAACACTAAAATTGTTGGTTATTTTGATGGCAATCTATTTACTGTGGAACTGCAGAACACATACATCGTGTCTGGTTAATTGCTATATATTTTTGGACTCTGGGACATTGAAAGGTCTGAAGGTCTAACAGAAATCATACATGTCCATTCTAGAATTACAACTACTGTCAATGACACTGCACAATAAACTCTTTTTTTTCAAATGAAAAATTGAACACGTTTTCAGAAAAGTGAAAGAAAAGCTTTTCATTAAAGTTGGCCCTCAGGGGCACACGGAGGCTTTGTTTGATCAGCACATGCCAGCAGGCTCACACTCTGGAGGAGAGCGACACACAGTAAAAAAATAAATAAATAGGCATGTTGTTAACCGTGGTATTGGCGAACGTGTGCAGCAACATCTAACACCATCTTACAGCCCAACATCATGCTTTCAGGTGAATTTAAATGCTATTTAATGTGCCGCAGTTGACTATCTAATTAACGAAGAGGGCTCAAAGTGGCAACAATGCTATACTTTCCCACAGGAGCTCATCAACGGGATAGGAACGGTGTTTATGCTAAGAAGTAAGAAAATTAGATTTTAGTAGGAAAATAAATATGGGTAACCACTTTAGACTGCGGCCCAATATAATCTGTATTTCATAGTCACATTCAAATCCCTGCAGAGAGGAGATTTTTACTGATGGGCTTTGGAATGATTTGTGTCATAGCAACAAACTCCCCTATCACCACAATTGCCTGTCATAATTCCATCCGTTTGAATTTGATGGAAAGCTTACAGAACAATCAATGATATGTTCTGTCAAGAGACTAAAATGGTCTTAATTCCTTCGAGACTACTTATTATTTGTCAAGTAAAAATGTGTTCTCCTTTCAAGCATTGAATATTTGCTGTCTGTATTTGTGAGTGTGCGTGCATTTGTTTAGCTTGCAAACATTACTCCCAATGTAATTCCTCCAATTCCTTCAATGGTATCTTTCATATTTTTACCAGTTGACTTAATACATTTTTGTATTAAGTGGTGATTCGGATTGAACAATTAAACCTGCTCGAGGAGAACGGATAATGTTCTGAAGCCCTGTGAAAGCCATGAATTCTCCCTTTTTTTCTATTTTTGAATGCTGCCCCATAAAATAATGATAGCGATTTAATTCGTAACATATATCAAAACCAATATTACCTCCTACTATAGCCAGAACAGCTGCCTAAAGCAGGAAATAGCTGTGAATGGGATAAATTATGAAAAATCTGAAAGAAGGAACAACATGGTGTACAGAGAACAGGCTGAAAGAATGAATGCTGCCACAAAGCATGGTAGTAATAAAGGACAGAAGAAGTTTCAGAAAAAATTATGAACTCTCAGATTAAAAATTAAGACATTAAAAATCAAAATTTTGAATGCAAGAACTATCCTTTTGAACAATGAAATATGTGACAAACTGTGAATTCTGAACCTGCCATATTCTAACAATAGATTAAAGCTCACAAAGCAGACTTCCATGATTTCAGGAGTCATGAAACACCATTTGAACAGTTGGCCAAATTGCACTGAACTGGGGACTGGGAACAACGATTTAAAAGGCAAAGGCTGGAGACATTATAAATTGCCCATCATTTTCTGTCAACAAAGGATTAGAATATTACATTATGTACAAATCATCTGACTTTCAGTGTGTACAATGTATAAAAAACAAAAACAGACAAAAGTTAGGATAAGATCTGCAAAAAGACAGTGGTACCTCGCTTTGCCATCAGTACACCACTGTTTAGTCACACTGCTCAGAATCTTGCAATTCTCTTTTTGATCTTTATAATTTATTCATTTGTCACTGTTCTGTTTTATATGGCTTGCGTCTTTCAGCTGTATCCATGGAATCTGAGTGTTATAAGTATGTGAGATCTTGGTGCTGAAGCTATCTTAATTTAAATGACCTTACCAGTCTAGCAACACAGTTGTTATTCCAGCACACCTCCCAACCGCTTGAGATCTTGACAGAAAAATCCTGCTCAAGCGATTCCAGGTTGAGCTATTTATTTCACATAATCATCTGGAGCATATCACTTTAGCTCTCATCATCTCACCTTCACCTCCTTTGGTCTTAGATTAGGCAATTTGACTGACAGGTAGGACAGGTAATTATTGGTAGATGGTTCTGTTATACTTCCTGTTTGCTCGCCTTCTGATAATTCTAAAACCATGGAATCTACTCTTGAAGCCCTAGTTAACCTGCTGTTAGTGTTTAAAAGTCCTGATCCTCTTCTTTTTCCTTTCCAGTTTATTCGTTCACTTACATGGTACACTTTCAGCCTGACATGATGCATACTGCACTCTGTAAAGGTTTTGCTGCTGATTTTGTTTTCGATTCTTCAATTTTTCCAATGGAGAGCCATTTTTACCCCAATATTTATCTGAAAACGTTTGACCTATTATAGCACTCCATTGATCACACCTTTATTTCAGAATGGCTATTTGGAAGCTACTTCTTGGTTGAAAAGATCATGCCAGAAATTGGTCTGTAAATAAGAAGATTATGGGATGTGATTCAAAGATTTGGACTTATTAAGCCACAACTCAAAGCACTCTCTGCACAAGAATATGTTCCAATTAGCAGTCTCACACTATCAATAATTACTCTTTAATTAACACAGTGTGCATTTAAGGTCAACAAACCCAAAACAAAATCCTGTGATACTCAAACACACACATTGACACAGTGTACAGGTTAGATGCATGCACCTTTTAGATGTCATTAATCTGTTCAAGGCATCAAACTATACATTTCAGAAATTGTTAATGAGGTCTTTGGGTGAAACTATTGTACTGTTTCATATACTAACCCAATTTCTCATGGGACCTACATCAAATCGGGTGAAGAAAACGGCATCAAAAGACTGAATTTGATACCATATAACCAACTTCTCAATCAGTCACATTTGAGCACTGCTTGACATCTACTGTATCATAATCTCTTTCAAATATAACTAGAACCTCTCCTGACAAAAAACAGCCAAACTGTTCTCCGGTAGCTATCTCCTGTAGCCTATTTGTGTGTGATTAAAGGTGAATCAAACCAACGCATTGGTGAATTCCCAAATTACAAATATCAACAGTACACTAAACTACTCAAAGATCAGTACCTGTTCTTTGGCAGGCAAAATCCAAAGGATCATGAGCCATAAGCAGAGCTCAACACCACTGAGATTATATAAATACATGGAAGACACTCCACATATTATAAGCCCCCCAAACTTTCGGATACCTGAACTGAAATACATATCAATAACATTATCAATCCAGATATTCTTGGATAAAAGACGTCAATGCTATAGCGTTTTTATGCATGAACATCAGACCATTGCAGAGCCTAGTCGCTTTTCTTGCAACTTAATGTCTATCCATTTAGAAATATAACCACACATGTGAGAACCCAGAGTAGAAAAACAGTAATTGGTCCATTTAGTGTACTGTTCATATACTGCTGTTTTCCCATAATGCAAACACATCAACCAATTTTTGTCTGCAGATATAGCCTGCATCCTCGGCTGGGGTTACAGTTGTGCATACTATTTCCCCTAATGCATCCCATCCTTTCTAGTGTTGCAATTTCAGTAAGAGCAACTGTTACTTAGCATCCTTTACTCTCCGATGTACTCGCCTCAAAATTGAATACTAGGAGAAAAAGCTGCTGGAACATTTCACCGGCAAGTTACAATTAAGGAGCCCCGCTGACTGGGAGGGAATATATCTTTAATAACCAAAAAGAAGGTAGCTGAATCACTATGTTGCCAATTATCTACACAAGATTTAATAGGGAACCATCCTTATGCTGACCATTGCAAACTAGACAATAAGATCAAAGCTAATGAACCAATGGGAATCATTTTAAGTGCAGAACTTTTCTTTAATCTTCACTAAAAAAAACTGCTTCTGCCCTTCTTCCATTCCTATTCAAACATTTAGAGTCTGCACCAAGCAATATTTGATGAAGGTGTTAACAAAGCCTCTTGCCCCTACTTGAATTTCAGAGAGCGGAATGCTTGACCAATCGAGCGCAGAATGCTCTACCGATTGAAATTACTACCTGAGCCCCCGGAGCATTGATCTCAATTTCTGCAGGTTTGAGTAAACAGCACCTCGTACGCCTACAAATCAAGTAATTAACACTTAAAACAGAACGGAGCTTCAGCAGGATCAAGGTTGGATGTTGCATTTAATATTAAGCCCGAAGCCAAATTGGAAGGGAGCGATGTGAGATAAAGGTGAAAAGGAGAGGGAGAAATGATCATTTAAGCTTTGTCAGTCTGGTCTCAGGATGGGATGGAGTTGCCCTATGAATCTCTAATGAGACGAGCAGAGAGGGCCAGCAGCAGCGTGACACTGAGACCATCCCTCTGCAATGTGTTGTGTTCCTCTGCTTTGCAGGTCCCTCTTGGGTTTCTGTTAGGATTTTGCAGCATCCTGTTTTATTTTATATCTCCTTGATCTCTTGTCACAGCCTGCTCTCACATGCTGCTCTTTACTCCTCTGAAGCATTGTCCTCAATTAAACACAAACAACATTTTAATGCACTGACAGTTCCCTTTGACTGTGCCCACAATGCTTTCTCGGCAGAGGGGTCCTTTAGAAATGGCTAACAAGTTAGATGTACAGGTGCATACATATTCAACAGGCAAATACCGGCAGACAAGAATACACGGGGAAAAATTGGATTCAAACAGCAGCAAACTGATCTGTTTCTGTTTGTCCATGGTGAGGCAAGAAATTATTTTCCTACTGACGTTTAGCAGCTTCATACCTTCTAATCTCCAATTCCTTTAGCCTAACTTTTCTAACCTGATAATAATAAAGAAAGCCCAATTTCCATGAAAACAGCCATATTGTCAGTATACAACCAGAATTGGTATTATAATGTTGGTTATTTAAAGAGAAGTCTCAAAACACAATTATCTGATTTCATTGGGTTACATAGACTTCCAAATATGGGTCAAATTGCTGTATTAGGTAATTAGAGAATATTGTCATGCACACATTAATTGGGGTGAATGATACAATTGGGATGGAAAATATATCAATATACAACAGTCGATAACAGAAGTTCTGAAATAGAAATATGGAATATTTCTTGCCATATCTCAACTTGAGAGAATCATTTCTGAGAAGAATTCCAAATACAGAAACTACAAATGCAGTACTTATTGTCTTTAGCCAGATAAATAATGAGAAGATATTCAAAGCAGAGCCAGGCTCGTGTCAGAGGGTAAGAAACTGTTCACCTCTTAACTATATTAACAATTAGACTTAATATAAGAGGGAAACAAATAGGAATTTAAAACTGATAAATAGTTAGCAGACATAAAACACAAAATAAAGCCACAGACTTAAGGTGAAAATTTACCTGCAACCAAAAACATACAATTGAGTCGGAGTTAAAATAAATGCTCAACAAACAATTTGACAGCCTTTCAGCTAGCAGAATAATGAGTACAAATGGGAAAGTGCCAGACATGTAATTCAGAATAAACTATAGGTGACATATTAGGATGTGAAATAATAAGAATTTACAGTTATGCATATTTGAAACATTTTTTGAATAATGTCGATGTGATTAAGTGTAAGCTTGAACCGCCCTTATTTGGAAATTGCTGGAAACTGTAAGAGTTCCATTCAAGTAGAAAACGCAAAGCAAGAACATATTGCTCAGAGTTAGAATAAACACAAAACATGTATATTTATGACACTGTGGGTAAAAACAGTTTGAAGAGAATTTGTATACACTAAGCTACAAGATATGGGACTTAAATACCCCCAGGACTGTTTTATTGTACACATGTAGTTTGTGTAACCTTCTTTGTTTTGCAAAATGTACTGTGTTGTTGATCCAAAAGTAAATAATTCAAACAATTCCTCCTACTCATGCACAAACAAACATCTAAAGCATTGTTGAGATATACTGAGAAAGACATGAAGATGCAACTTCTCATTTCGCACAATATGCTGATGGTGGTGTCTTCGGGTAAAGTAAAAGCTAATCTTTTATTCTGGTTGACAAGAGCTCAACACAGTCAATGCCTTGAGACAACAGCACTAACCTGCTCAGTAAACTTTACCATATGCCACCAAGCGACGGCAAGCTTGGCACATTAATACGAATTGTCATGGCCCTGCATCGTGATGAGAGGAAACTGGGACTGAAGGTAATATACCTCTCCTGATGCTCTGTTCAGTTTCACAAAGATAGTAAAGTTTATGCTGCTGTAATTAGCCATTTCATCTGTCACTTTCGCAAAAGCTGTTTGAATTAAGCTATTTATTCAAATCGCCACCACTGTCTGAACGACTACAATCGGTGTTTTGTATCTGACACCTCAAAAAGTCCATGATGTCGTGTCTGGGCTCCAACAAGGGTGACCAAGAAGATGACATCAATCCATCCATCATCGTTACCGTTCATTCCCTAATGGGGTCGCGAGGGGAACTGGAGCCTATCCCATTGGTCAATAGGGGAGAGGTAGGGTACACCCTGAACCGGAAGTCCATTACAGGCTAACACAGAGACACACAAGTACAAACAACCATGCAAACTCACACTCAATCCTAAGGGCAATTCGGAATGTCCAATCAACCTGGCATGCAGGTTTTTGGATGGTGAGAGGAAGCCGGAGAACCCGGCGAGAACCCATGCAGACACAGGGAAAACATGCAAACTCCACGCAGAAAAGTCCTGGGTCCCCCGGGGACTCGGACCCAGAACGAGTGAGACGATGGTGCTAACCACTACAACACTGTAGTAGCCCCCAACAAGATTACAGAAATTAGTAATTACAACACAGCTTACTTTTTCCCCCATATATGGCGAGGGCAATTTATTTATTTCTTTATTTTTTCTTTATTTTTTTTATAAACATTGTTTGCTCTTATGTTCCCCACTGATAGAAGGCCCATAAAGTAATTATTACATCCAGTTCTAAGTGGTGTTTTTTGTCGGGCCCCTGCAGTAGCAAGCATGGAAACATTGTTCCTATGCTAGAAACAGATTGATCCCGGTAGACTAAGGCTTTATTCGAAAAAAGAAAGTAAGGAGAGGAAGAAAGAAACAAAGAACATTATGAGGAGACACACGCTGCTGGCATATTGTGTGAAAGTGTGACAAAGAATTAAAGCCTCTATTTTTATCTTTCATTTAAATACCAATTTCTGATACATGTTCGCAGGTTCTTCAATGGAAATTTCATCTGTCAAGCTTGGCAAGTGTTAACATGCTGCCACCTTGATGGCATTTCTCATCTTTTGAGAAATTCGTGGCATTGTAGAGTTTATGATGATAGCAAAGAGAGACACTCCGAAGACTTTAACTTGTTTCCACTAGAATTATGGACTTTACGGACTAATTTAGGATGAAACATTAAATATCTGTTATGTCGCTTTCCCCCCAAACTTTATCTTTGTTTTTTGTTTTTCAAAGGTTTGGATATTTAGGTGTACAAAAAAAGCAGTGTAAGTCCTTTAAACTGTTGGTAATCTATTAAACTTACAACTGCAGAATTGCTCTCCTTTTACCAGTGACCAAACCTAACATGATTAGTCAAGTCAAGTCAAGTAGGCTAGGCTTTATTGTCAATTTCTTTAAATGTGCTGGTCATACAAAGAATTGAAATTGCGTTTCTTGCTTTCCCATGCAGACATAGACATAAACTTTAGGTGTGGAAAATTGTGTGATATAATAAATATAAAGTAAACTATAAACTTAAACTATATACTGAAGACTGAAGACACTTCAATCCAGTTTAGTCATAATAAATAAATAAAAAACTTTAAATAAGGCCAACTTAATTTATTGGATCAGAAATTGAGCACCAAAAATGCTGCAGATGTTTAGATATGGTTGTGAGGGGAGGCTCTAGTGCCTTTAGTGCATTTAGAATCTGCTAAATGTGCTAATGACAGCCAGACCACAGTACAGAGAGCATTAGGGAGCTGAAGGTTAGGTATGCAGGGCCTTCTTATAAGAGGTAATTTTCTTGAGTGACTTCCAAAATATGTTTTTCTTTTTTGCATTTTGAGCTCACACGGTTAAATGTGCTGATGTGTGTATGTGTAAATGTGTTTTTAGAATGTTGCCTGTTTGGTAACTGTGTTGACACAGGTTATGTTGAACAGTGTGGCACCAATGGCAATGCAGCATATAATAGCAATTTAAAAAATAACAATACAGTTGTCATAGTAAAAGACTTGAGTATACTTGTCATGATTCAAATATTGGATGCAAATGGTCTATCATAAGAGAAAATACGTGTAACAGAAAATAGAGATGATATCTACCCAGTAAGGCCATAAAGCAGATGCAGATGGCAAAAAGGGAGCTGAAGCTCAAGCCCACATCCTCCCTGTAAATTGCCAGCGTTGTTTCGCAGTGACGACCCCGGTAACCGTCTGGGCAGTGGCAGGTAAATTTGGACGGTGACTGAGCCACGCAGGTCCCGCGGTGACAAGGCCGCGTGGCGCACAAGGTATATACGCAAGACTTCCTGGTTCCATTCACACGGATCATATGACCGGGAGGACACCTGCAAAAGTAGTCAGGACGAAGAACAAGAGTGAATTAGAGGAGAAATTTAAAAAGAAAAGAGAAAAACAGTTTTCAGATGCAAGTAACACATTTTCATGTATTCTAAGTGTAACTGTGGTGCATCAAGTGAGACCACTATGGTCTACTCACTCAAGTCTCAGCCATTATTCTGTTATGAGAGATACAATGGTGAGCAACCAAGCATATGAACTTGCATGAATGCACAAAGTTAGAATGAAATGCAGAAAATGTTAGCCGGATATGGTGTAAAATTCATCCAAATTTAGCTGAAAAAATGAACTTTTCTTGAGAAATCTGCTCTATAAAGAGCAAAAAGTATTTAGATATCCCATTTGTCCTACATGCTCATAGTACTTTAACTAAGCAAATGTGACCCATTACTACCGGCATCTAATCTTTTGGAATATTTATTTCAGTTCCTACCAGTGGAAAAAGTTAATTACTCCTTTAATCAGAGATCTTAAAAGGATGGAGACTTTAATAGAGAGGGAACGGTGGATCATGAAAATGCTGACTGTGGCACTGGCAGTAACAAGGGTGATTTTATGCAGATGGGACCACATTTTCTGCCTCACTTCAGAGAGTACCACTGTAATTAAAAGCTCATTTGGGTGTAACAACTCAAACAAACATTTTATGAACCCATTAATGCAGTATCTCATTCAACATTTGTGGAAGAGTTGCAGGCTGCACATTCTCATAACATCAGTTGTCGACTATGGTCTCCTGTGAGCTGCTCAAGCTAATTTTATTTTATATATATATGTGCGTGTGTGTGTTTTAATTGCTTTTAATTTTAATTACTTGTTCATGTCTAAATAGGAATCTTCTGATGCTACTTTTAAGAATTTTACTTTATTTTATTTTCTTACTTTTGTACTTATCAACTAAATAGGTCTGACCTATTCCTGTGACATTATGTATATATTATTATTTAAGTTATATAGACTGTACATCTTTTTCACTTACTATTAGAACTGTTGTTAATATAGGTCTGTCCTATTACTTAGGCAGCTCCTTGTCAGACTGCTGTTGATTGTCAGGAATGTCTTGTCTTGTCACCAACCGGGATATTGAGGAACGCAATTTCGATTCCTTTTTATGTCTAGCACATGTAAAGAAATTGACAATAAAAATGACTTTGACTTTAATTATATGATCAAATTATGTTATATTACATTAATTTCCAACTAATCCATTTGACCATTTCCACGTATTGTATTTTATGAGACCAATCTCCAGTTTGTAGGGAATTCATTGATCAAAAAAGGGAAAAAAAGTGGTGTGTTGATAAACGATTATTTACAACTCTTACTATCAGAAAATGCCCAATGTTGTGTAAATTGTACAGATTATTTTAAAAAAATGATTGACCAATTTTACGAGACAATATCTAATTCATGGAAGAATAAGACAGTGTGAATGCTGAAAGTGAACTTATAATTCAATGGTTATAACATTTCTCCAAAATGTTTTGAGCCCATTACATTAGGGTTGGGGGAATACATTTCTCCTGCTCTCATCCTGAACACAAGTTCATCACAGGGGTGCTTCTTCAGCCCTTCCTCTGCTCTCTCTTCACTCATTGCCAATCTCCTATGCACACCAGCAACACCATCACACTTTTAGCTGATAACACCACCATCATAAAAGTGATTAAAGACGACGACGAATTAACAACCGGGATTTAAACACAACCGAGGCCCAAGGAGGTAATTGTAGAGTTTTGGAGATCCGAATACTCCACCCTCTACATCCACATTTAGGAGGTGGAGTGCACGGAGCCTTTTAAGTTCCTAGAAAATCCCATCTCAGTTGACCTCATCTGGTCCACAAACATCTCTCACCGGGTGTGGGAAACACTTCTTCCCTCCATCACCTGCTGATCAACTCCTGACCTACTGCTGCACAGTGCGGTTCAGCTCCTACACTGTGGATAGTACAGTGGGGGTTGAGGGCTGCTGAGTACTTTATTCGGACCAAACTAGCTCCCCTCAGAGACAATCACACGAACAGACTCCAGCGAAAGGCCAACAAGATCGTCAACGACCCTCTACACCCCGGTCACTCCATTTTCTTTCTTTCTTTCCCTCCAGACAACGCTACAGATCACTCTGTACAAAAAACACAAGACTCAATAGTTCCTACCCACAAGAAGTAATAGACTCTGGTCGATTTGAGTCTTTGCACGTTACAATGTATAGCTGGCTGCACTTTAATGAATTGTTTATGTTGATTTAACTTGACTTCTTCTCTGTTCTTATTATGTATTGTTCCTCTTTTCTAACCTTTAATATGTTTTAATTTTAACTTACCAGACTGCCGCTGAGGGGAACTAAACCGCTTTTCATTGTTCTTGTAACAGTGACAATAAAGACATTCTGTAAAAATGATATCTTATTCTATGTACTGCGTTGCAGATTGAGTTGTAATTTCTTTACAGAAGCATCTTATCTACAGCACATTCATCCCCATCTAAGTTTATTTTCTAACTCAAAAGAAACTCTACTTCATGCTTTAACAACAAACACAAAAAAGAATAACCAGTCAAAGGCAACAGGAGCCGTCCTACAAAGTTAATGCTAGCTATCTGGATCATGCTTGGTAGCCCTTCAAAATAAATTTAAAAAGATAGTTGCCGATATTGGGGATTTGTGTGCCACTACCAATCTCAGCACTCAAGTATTCAATATGCATCATTGGCGGTTGCGTAGGCGTTGATTACAGGACACCTGCCAGTCAAACACAATTCTGCTTGGCTCCTCTGCACTCTTTGTTATCGGCCATCATTAGCCACGACTGGAGTCTGTGTTATAATGAGCGTAGTTGTGTAACCTAAATGAGCGTGGATACTCACTCAATGGAATTAGTAAGAGTCTATGACGAGAGGTTGCTTTTGGGAACACACTCATTAAAAAAATGTTCATCCCGAGTATGTGCTTTCAATAATCTTTTTTGTAACTGATGTTTGGCCTGAGAATATGAAAAAAAGAAATGGAAAACTGCAAAAAAGTTGAATATAGTTGTCGAATCCTCACTGATGTGAGCACAGGCTTAGCTCTCCAACTAGCAACAACAACAAAAGTGTCATAAGTTTGAGACACTGTCAATATTTCTGATCTATTAAGTCTAATTAAAATCACTGTCATCCGTCTTATTTAGAGTACTATTAAACAACATTATTCATGGGCTCTTTTCAGTTTCTGTCTAATGTGAGTAAAGTACCAAATTCATCCATGGAAACACACCTGGAAACACACCCATTCATGTTCATTCACCTTGTGCAAGTAAGTGCAGACAAAAAACAAAAGTTGCATCCAATTTGTGACAAGGATTGATAAATCAAACGAGAAAACATTTGATTGATAGGACCCCTTCAGGATGCAAATGAGTGTCACTGTTTTCCAGCTAAACATCAACATATTCCTGTCACCCACTGCATGTGGATGAAAAGCTAGAGCACTAAAAAACAAATTCACGCCAGAGCAGCCACATCACAGATGAGCCACAAAATGACTCAGATGAAGTTTGTAGATTGATGTTTAAGACGGAAATATTGCACTCCGAGGTCCCTCTCTTCAGCAGGGTTCCATTTTGACAGCTTTTTTTCTGTCAAAATGTATATCTTTATCGAATTTCTAACAGTGACGAAATAAGACAAGTAAAATAAATAAATAAATAACCCTAACTCCACTAACAATTTCCTTCTGGGTGGAGTTTAGGTCGGCTCATAAAACATAATTCAATGGACAATACTCGAAAAATGATTAGTTAATGGAAGATAGTGCCCTAAAATAGCCGGTCCAAAATAATGATGAGGACAGAACTTTTTTTTTTTTTTAAGTGCCTCCAATGACAGCCTGAGCAATGTTCACCATCTAGATTTGGAGTAATGAGCCCCGTGTACTACTTTAAACTAGAAAAGTGAGAGGCGAGCGCAGCAGGGGGCTTTACTAGTCGGACGTATACTCCCACCAATCATCATGAAGGTCAACGGTTAGCTCACGCTCCAATGTGGCTTGGTTTCGGGGATTTGAGTTATCGTTAAAGTCAAGGATACGACTTACTGTTAAATAACTCCTATGTGTTGCATATTTAAGATGAGTAAAGCGTCCCATGGTTGCAGAGGACGAACAGCAGAGACATCTGAGAAATCTTTGGCAGCGTCTTAACTTAGAAATGCCTAAACTGACAGTTTTTTTTAAAAAGTGAAAAACATCTCTTCCGAAACTGCTGTTCTTGCTTAGAAACAGGGAGAATTGGACTTAACTTTTTTTCTGCTATGTTCTTGTTAGGTGCACATACTAATTATCTGAGGGGAGTAGAGAGGTGTCGTGTGCGTCCTGGGTAGGGGGGTGTAAGGAAACTAAGCTGGGCTGGGCAAAAAGAGAGCAACACAAACCAAGAAATGCTGGAATGGAGTGTAACGTGCTGACTGTGAGGAAGAATGAAAGCCACTGTAAGAGAAAAAAGCAAGAAAGAAAATGATGGATGAATGATGCAGGTGAGTGGATCAGAGAGGAGAGGGGAAAAGGGGAAAGCGAGATTAAAAGCTAGAAGGCTGCATAAACTGAATAGGGGCTGACGTTTCCAGCGGCAGAAAAATCGCTGAGATTTCTGGATGTGGCTGAGGGCACCGTGTTTAATTCAGCTTGTCCAACAGGAAAGGAGTGGTGGGTTGCTGTGGCTTCTAGATGCACAAAATTCATGCTGACAGACTAACCCTGTGAAAAAAATACAGTCCTACATGCACTGTACAATGTTGATCAAGCAATCGAGCAGTTTGAATTTTATTGGGGTTTCAGACCCATCCACCTTTGTCCACTGAGATTAAAAGTGATTAAAGACAGATCAGATCCACTGAGATACTGATTTTTTCTCTTTTTGACATGTGCTTGAAGACATTTTGACCATACGATACAATTTTGATTAAATTTTACCTTTAATACATTACAAAGTAATTTTTTGTGAAGAAGACGTATCCTGATAACGTTCTGTTAAGGGTATTATTATAAGAATTTGAGGTCTTCAGGGATTTCTATAATAGTGTGCAATACTATATATGTGCTAAACACTTTATCCTTGCTTGCACAATGGGTGCACCGTTCCCTCTCTCTGTTTGTTTTATCTTTTACGTCCATGCGCTGCCAATGGCTTTCCCCAGTTTGTGGAAAAGACAAAGACACAGAGCGAGATATAAAATGATTTTGCTTGGCTTGCTGACAGCCAGAACAGCAAAAAAACCCACCATAAAACCACAGCTGTACTAACTGTTTTTTCCCATGTTACTCAGTTTGAGATTAAACACAATCCCCTCTGCAAAGCAGTGTTCTGACAAATCCACTGCCTTGTACAAAGAATCCAAACTGCTTAGCAAATGTGATAACATGCTATACATGTACAAAAAGCTACACTTTTTTTTTAAACCACCAAAGCATGATAAATTAATTAAGACTTCTTGTGTTGAGCCAATTCAGTAATGTGACATGCACATCTATGCAAACAACTTTACCATGACTTACAAGCATAAGCAGTTATTTAATGTAGTAAATTTAACCTAATATCAAAAAGGGTGCGCTTGTATTTTAGAAATGATACAAACAATGAGAAAGTGGAGCAAATTATTGTTGAACTAAAGTTATTAATAAAGAAATATATATTTGTGAAATAAATATGAGATGAAAATCATTTTAAAAAGACAGGATCTATAGCTCAGGATCCATGGAGCAAACCTTTATGTGACAGGAGAAATGAAATGATCTCTATCCATATTTCATCGTTCCACAATGGAAATCCTACCCAGAGACACTATGCAGTCACTGGGCTACTGCATGTACTATTTCACATCTGTAAGCACGAGAGGACAGCAGAAAAAGACGAATGAGAATGATGCAAGAAAAAAGAAAACTAAAATCTATTAAAAAGTAATACCTTTATTGTATATCTAGTTCATAAATGAGCTCTAAAGAATTCTTATTATTTTCAGAACTTTGTTAGACTTTCTGATATTCTTTGCTCGCCAACACATACAGTCTTATTGCAAGCTGTGCTTGGCCAAGCAATCTATAATGTGTATATATATATTGTTCTCTGACAGTGATGCGGGGGTACATTCATTGCTTTGCATCTTGAAGATGTGGAATATGGAACACTGCTATGTTCTTATGTTTTAGGATGTCTAAATAAAGTCTAAACAATGAACTTCAATACTATAAAATTACAGAACTTGTGTTGAAATGATGGAATTAATGCTGCCATTTAAGATGAGATACTAAAACCTTCAAAACTAAGTTTGTGTCATCATCATGCAAGGTGTGGTTTTATGATGTGTTTATATCACTTGTTTTTTTTAACAGGCTGCCTTATTTTCTAGCAGATGATCCTACATAGCCAATAACGATAAATGCTTGTTTTGCTATGAATAGGTTGTCATAGGATTTACAACAACACTTCACCAGGTTTATGGTTTATAAAAAACTGATGGATGTGTCCTTTGCTTTTCTTTTTTATGTTGTTCTGTGAAAAGCCATGCCTTGGATATATTAAAGCACATCTTTGGCTATAAACAAGAATAATATCAATGTCAGAAGTTGAGATATGGCTTCAAAAGCTTCAGTTTGGTTTAAAAAGCATTTCTTCATGCCTTTGAGTCCAAAAATGAAAAGGGAGTGCTTGTGGGTGTGTGTGTATAAAGTGTCCAGATTTGCTAATGTGGCAAGTTTATGTGCGTACCTGCATTCGTGTACTCTCCACAAGTCAACGCAGGTAAAGGGAGGGCTGCATTGGTTCCTCTTGCAGGAATCTGATGAACATCCAACAGAGAGCCCTTGCACGCTGACCTGAGAAACTCCGTCTCGTGGCTGGCTATCCAGTGGCATGTAGCGGCCATTGAGGCGTAGATCCTTCATACAGCCTGCAGGAAGAAACACAATTTAAAAAGGGCTATGTGGAACAAAAACAACACTGTTACATTAGAATCCATCCTCACAGATACATAATGAATTTTAGATTTTTACCTTCAGAGGTTAGCAAATAAATCCCATGTTCTAGATGGATTACGGGTTTAAGTTGGGATACTTACATATTTAAGCCACCCACTCCAAACACACTACTGCTCTTTTTCTTCTTTTATTAATTTGTTAATTTATTGGACATTTTTTTCTTTTTATTTGAGGATTTAACTGTTTACTTTACAAACAGCACAATCAAAATCTATCTTTTAATTAATGTCAGGCAGCAAGAGATCACACCAGAAGTCACTCTAACTGGGCCAAACAATTTATTAGAAATGGCACATTCATTTAGGTTCTTTAAAATCATAGGGAGGGGAAAAAGAGCCAACATATGAGATGTTTTAGCTGCAAGAATGTATGAGGTGTGATGATAGGCCGTCATTGCCTGTTTTTGCAAAGTTATGCATACCAAGGGCCACCATCTACCTCTACCTGAATTTCCCCGATGTGGGAGAAAAAGGGAGTCTCTATTCACCTGTATTGAAATGGATAAGTGGCTTTGAAGTGTCAAATGAAAGGGTTATTGTTAAATTTTATCAGCACTGGATGAGGTGTGTGAAGGGAGGATGTTAGCCAAGCAAACTTACATTGTGGAAAATACTTCTCATGCCCAGGATAACAGCGAGGAGGTTTTTAGCAGCCTTCAATGGTAGACTGTTACACCTTCAGTGCAGTTAATAAAACTAGTATAGATCTTTCTTTCCCAAGGCCAAAGGGATGTAAAATTCACACATCATTTCATTTTGACCTATTTTCAATAATCCCTTCTCAGTGTTTTTTCTTATGTCAGCTAACGTCTGAGTTTCCTTAAGATATATAAATTTCACCACTGTGAGATCAATCAAGCTGATCTATTCTAATCTAATGACCAATAATTGACAAATGTATGCATAAATTTATTTGTCAGTCAATTAACTTTTGTTGAGCTTGCAATATTATTGAAGTTGTTTTATGTTTGACTGGCAGCAATTAATTTTCTAATTGAAAAAAGGGCAACCTCTGTCAGTTTATAACAGTTCTCAAATAATTACCTGTAACCCAAAAAGACTAGCTGATAATAATGCACCTATATTTGTACCACACCAAGATCAAGACTTCCCCTCCACTCAAACAGCTCCAGGTATGCCCATAATCCAATGCATTTGGATGAGCCAATAAAGTGCTGTATTAATAATTTATTCATTTATTAACACATGGACATGTCACAGTCCCGCCTTGAAAGAGCATATAAATAGATAAGAAAATCAATTTTTTGTACAGCTTCTTCGAAGAAACCGTCATGAACACTATGGCATATAGACCTTTTCACTTAACTTAAGTGACAAAACAAGTACTTCACAGTATAATTTGAACATTTCCCAATGATCTACTCAAATAATCTTTATATAGTACTCTAAATTTGTTAATCTCAGCTCATGTCCCCTCATTGGAACAGGAACTCATGAAACTAATTTCCATTATTTTCAATTATTTTAACACACTATTCAATATATTTTCTGTTATGGTCGGCAGAAAAAAATTTATGTATAAAATATTTTGGTCTTTTTAGATAAATAGAAAGATAGGAGAACCAGAAGAAGGACAGGCTTTTAGAAATTATGTGTTAAATATAAACCAAAAATAATACATTTAAATTGAATTTCTATTACTTGAAAATGGTGAGGCAATGCATCAGCATGCCTCAGTGTGATTGTTTTTTCTGGCACTGGTAATACACAAATTAGGGGAAACATCTGGGTCAGTTTTGAGGGTTGGCTATTTAAAGAACTGAGGCATTCATTAAGAAAGTTAATGAGGTAAAATCAAGAAGAATTAATGAAACAAGGAATATGGGAATGGAAAATGACTAAATATGAACAGAAATTAAAAAAAGAATACACATCTATGAAGATGTGGAAATATTCCATTATTTACCATACTTTATAAATTTAATTGGTCTACTGTTTTTGGCACCATACAAAAAAAAGTTTTTAACCGCTACATATTATAGGCTGCAGTGTTCAAAGTGTGACAAAAATGTTTTTATGGTACATTACGGTATTTTATACAATGAAATTATTGTTCTGATATGATTTCATAATCACACCGCATGCTTTTGATATATATATATACTGTATATATGTGATAAAAGTATATTATAAATAGCTTTTTGTAAAATAGTTTAGGCATCGATTTTACAATTTTTACTATAGCCTTTTTTAATTGATTTGCTTTTGTATTTGCTCATCGAACATATTTTTCCTCATATAGTTGTTTTTATAGCTTTGATAATTTCCCCACTGCTTTTATAATTTCAATTGGTTTTGCTTTAACCATATAACAGTTGCTTTTGCTTTTACATGAGCCTTTGCTTTTTGCAAATTATTTCTGGCTTTTCCTTCTCAGACACACAGCATTAGCAAGTGTCTGGTTTTGAACCCTCAACATTAAGCTTGTAAGTAAATAAAACAAAAAAAAGGTTTCTGCCAGCCATTTAGATGCTAATATATGCAAAGTCTGTGACTGCTAACAGAGGATGAGATTATCTGTTGTAATGGGCAGCTCAGTTTCTTTTATTCAAGAACTGTTTTAACACAGCAACACAGTGCATGTATTATGTGTGTGTTGTATCATTTTGTTCATGTTAACATGTTCCTATTAGAATAGAAAATATCAACATATTTACTGTGTATTAACCTACAACCTTACACAAAAATATTTTTGATGTCGGTCGTATCTTAATTAGCTTATTGGCTGCTTTTTTTAAAGAAAAAGAAAAAGTCAAATATTACAGTCCAAAAACTCAATGCACTGTAACCTATGAGTGTCAGCTTCACTTTTTTTTTATCAACACTCATATACATATCAGTAGAGCTGCACACATTATAGTTAGATAGATTTTGAGAAGAAGTGAACATATCACTGATGCATTTTTAAAAAGGGACTTAGCCTTAGCAGTTCTTGACAATCACTGGGAATGAAATCCATGACTTATCGAAGCATGACTGTAAGTATTTTTGTCATCTAGTTATCCATGTATGTGTAAACTCTGGTTCTAATTATTTTAGTTAAGGAACCACAACTTAAGAAAGCAAAATATGTAAAAGTCAACCGAAGAGAAGTCTCTTTTTCAGCGCTTAAATATCCATACATGAATTCATATGTTATATACGAATCTACGTTTATCCTATAATTTAAAAAAATCATATCAATTGGTAAAAATCCCTTCATTGTACCTCGAAAGTAGACTTTTCTAGATCTGATAATAAGCTATGATCATTTCCTCCCACCTTGAAAACTTTTGTTGATCACAGACGGAAAAATGTTTCCCAGCATCACCGCAGAGGGGTCCACAACGATCTCTCTACTTCTGCCCCGTAATCCGGTCACCTCCCGCTGTCCTCCACCACCATCCAGTCGCAACGTCATCTCATTGTCATGCCGATCTAGGAAGACCTCGTGCCATTCTCCATTGTCGAGACGGTAGCTGGGCAGGGTTAGGTTGTAGTCCCCGTCACCGAGGTTGTAGAAAATACAAAGAAGGCCCTGAAAGATCTGCAATGGAAACATGATATGTAGATAAGTTTCGCAAAGACTGTACAGAAGAAAAAAAACTCAAAGATACTTGGCAACTGCTACAAGAATATATGACAAGTGCCTGATAATTCTTTAATGACCAATAGCATTAAACACAGGTAAACCATTAGAAAACCATTAGCTAGTAAATAAGAAAAGAAGTGTTCAGAAGAAATATCAATTGTCAACACTTGGGGTAAAACTTATCTGCAACAAGTGTTCGTACCCAAATAAAAGAGGAGGCTTTGGTAGTCATCCATGTGCTATTTAACACTATACAAAGGAAGTAGCACAACAGCTATTATCTTTAGAAAACATATTGCCAGGGCCAATCAATGTTAAGAAGGGTCAGAGTGCACTTTCCAAAAGAAAATCAATGAAAGTTGACGTGGATGAAAGTGTAAATTTGACATCTGTTGCAAGATTGATTAAAATGCACAAAGCAGTTTTTAATCTCCCACACAGTGCATGTCGAGGGTTAGACTCTGTTATGTTTGAATAAAATATAAGACGGTGCAAATGATGAATAGTTATTGTCAGTTTATGGGCGTTGCCAAAAAAGAGATATGTTTGTTAAAGGTAAAATGTACAACAAACAATATAGATTTGGAAAGTTGCATCTAAAACTATTTTCCCTGAACACAAGCCATCTGTGTTCTTAGTGACCGCAGAAATAATTTCTATCCCCACCCCACAGCCTGCAAATGCCCTCTTAAATAATGCCTGTAACCAAAAGAAGTTTACATGTCACTTATTCAATTCAGTATCAAGAAATGACAATGTGTAGAACTTCATTGTAAGATTACCATAGAAGACAGCAAGATGTAAAAATGGCAAACACTAAAATCAAAGAGTAGGCTTAGAGGAGTGTGAGTCTGACAGCAATAAAAGAGTAAAAAGAGAAAAAGATCTACCAACTGTATTTAAAGGATGTAAGAATGTTTCACGGACAGTATTTCACCTTGCCTGGGAGAAAATTCATTACCCATCAATAAAAAGCAATAACGTACACATAATTTATTTGTAACCCTGTTGAACCATGTATTCCTTTAACACTTAGTCATAATTATTTTACAAGCATCATTAGAAACCAAATTGTATAAATTCAGTCACAGATGTAAAGACTAGTTGAGTGCCTATAAATAGGGGGCATGATCTAATTTATATTGGAACTACTTCAGTCCTACACAAAAACTACACTGAGCTAACACAAAAACCTTTAAACCATCAATATATGCCTTTGACCATACCTCAACAATAGGTTTTATTAATATTTTTATATATGTTTTGATCATTAAAACTTCAATGACCATCTACTACAGACTTCAAATGACTTTATACACTTATTTAAGCTAATTATAAATCAATAATTTAATTTTTTTATTTCAATATTGTTGGGAAAGATCAGAGAAAGAACAATCGCAATTATAATGGAGTATCCACTTAAATCCAGCCATCCATTTTCTGTACCGTTTATTCCCAATGGGGTTCGCCAGAGGGCTGGAGCCTATCCAGTATCTTTTTCAGCTTTTTGTTGCTGACAGTGGACATCTTTATATTCGACTAAGATGTCAGTGTTACCGCTTGTAACACTGTCCACATTGTTTAAAAACTGACAAAAAAAAACATGTAGTTTGATTAATGTAATTACCAGAAATAGCCTAGTTACTTAAAGTGAGAGATAACTCCTTAATGGACACGTTTGTATGGTTGTTTACAGGAATCTATGTTTGTTTGTGCCCTACTTTCCTGCACGCAGTTAAAATCTGTCTTTCAACGAAAGTATATGACACATCATGAACATGACAATCAGACAATGATGATCACCGACGGATCAGCTTCTGAAATTTCGCATACAGCCAGAATGGATGGACATTTTGTGTAAAGCTGCAACAGTCTAAAACCATCATTTCTGAAAAACTTCTAAGTGTAACTGAAAGGAAGGACGATGACACACAATATCAGAGACATTATCCAACCATATTGGAATGTAGTTGTCAAATTCTTCTTTTTTTGGAAGCAATTCTTGTACAAAGAAACTAGACATAAACACAAAGATACATGATGTCTTGACAGGATAATGAAGCTGAGTTATATATGTGCTTTGTTGTTGTGGGACAAAAAATACATCTGGAAACAGAAAGTCACTGTTTTGCATAAAACTAATCATATGGATAAAAACAAAAAACACTATATGAAGAGTTGTTATTCAGAGCAGTTTTCATTGAAAACAGTAGTAATATCTCTACCTTTGGCTGGAGAAATGCAAGCTTTCAGTCTTTTCAGGTCATAAATCCAATCAAATTCAGCTTTTCTATGGAAAGCTGGCAAAAGTCTCAGAGGTAGAGGTCTCAAATCTCCAGTAAATCAAATCAAAACAATTCCTGTCACAAGAGGCAACAAGAGGTAAATGGCGTGTTGAAGTAACTTGAAACCCAGTTTCACATTTTAAAACTGGAGGAGATCAAAAGAAGGAAAATATTCCACTTAGTCGGTAAAAGATTGGATCAATAAGCCAATTTGGCCAGTTGGCAAGACACAGAGGTACTGAACAATTCCCATACCGAAAAAATGGTTGAAGTAAAGCTGCTTTATTTGGAAGAAAAATAAATATAGACGCACTAAATATTATTCAAGACTACATATCCATCCGAAAATATTCAACTACTTAGCCGATGTAACATTTGGTTAACATGGTCTCAGAGCCCAGGAGGAAAGGTGATCCTCATTTGTTCTGTTGCCATGGGCCATGGATAAATTTTACATGAAGTATAGCAATGAAAAAGCTGACATTTTAACTTGCAATCTATTGACACCCTGCTGCCAAAGATGTTCAGTGCACACAGTGCACTACGTCTTTTGAGGAAGAGTTGCGGAGGAAAGTTATGTGAGGTACACAGGCAGAAAGAAAAATAAAGATTCAAGTGTTTTCTTTTCATTTCAGCACAACTAGCTACCACTTCAGAACATGGGTAGAACATGATTTGTCAAGGCCATGATGCTAAACGGACAGCAAACTAACAGTTTTTTTAAAACAGTACGCTTTCTTCCGGCATGTTTTCACATGCAAGCATCAGCGAGAAAAAGAGGGGTGGGAAATGAGTGAAGGCGGGAGGTGTGGGGCTGAGCAGCATTGAGAAAAAAAATAAGTCCGAAGGCTGTTTTAAGAATGATAGGACGGTGGGTGGGCTGTCCTCATTTCAATTTCAAACTCTTCCTTCAAGTGTCCCACTGTGCATAATTTTCTTCCCTCCGTATTTGTCTGCCACGGCTGCCATGTAAACAGAGGACTGAGATGAGAGGGGCAGAGAAACAGAGACAATAGACGAGAGATCAGAAGAGGAGACGTGGGTTGCAACCATTAGATTTCCCACACATTCTCTGCATAATATAGAAATACCACTTTTTTTTTAAGGGAGAGCTCGGTCATAAAGGGGCAGCCATGAAGTCTGATCTCTATTTGCCGTGTTATCAGATTCATTGTCTGCTTTTTTTTCCCACTACTATATCAAGCTTGTCTCCATAACTTATTTTCAATTTTCTCAAATTTTTTTCCTCATTCTGTTCCCCTTAAAGAATATAGGTGAAGTGGTGGGTGGCCCCAACGCTATTCAGCTGGGTAGCTGATTCTCATTTCAAGGCTCTGTACGTAGGTATTAATCATGTGCATAATCCACTGCCGTGGTACTTTTTAACCTGACATGCTCGCAACCACCTGATTTTAACAGCAATTAAAAGCTGAACAGTATGGTTCGATTTGGCTCCTCCTCTGCTGCCTTTGTGATATGCGAGTGAATATGTTTGATGGTGTGTCTACATACCCAACGCGTGTATGAAAAGAGTGTGACTTAGCATTCCCAAGGAAGGATAGTTTTCATGCACCAGATGTATATCTATCTATCTATCTATCTATCTATCTATCTATCTATCTATCTAT
>CAJRST010000001.1:5464680-5603173 GCA_907169785.1 Menidia menidia
TATCTATCTATCTATCTATCTATCTATCTATCTATCTATCTATCTATCTATCTATCTATCTATCTATCTAAAAATTCAAATAACAGTTCTGCCACATTATGTATTAGTTACAATCAATATATTATATGTACAAACATAGGAGCAAATCATCCAGGTGTCTTTGGATTCCAGTTACTGTGCCCACTTTATGCAATTCAAAACTGTTGGGAACACTGGAGCTGATCCCTGCTATTTTTTAGCAGAATACAGGACGCCAGTCCTTCACAAACTTAAACAAGATGAACAACCATGTACATTCACACTCCTACTATCCGACATACCACTTAACATGCATCATTTTGGACGGTGGGAGGAGGCAGATGCGAACAAGTAACCGTTTTGCTGTGGGGTTTCAGTATTAAACACCACACCACAATGCAGTCAAGGGTAACACTGAGAATAACAATAAATGGTAAATAGTCAGTGATAGCTAAAAAAACTTAAAAACATACATGCTAAACAAATCATGACATATAACGCATACAAACACTATGTACACTTCTCATTATGTGACACGATGCAATTAATATTTGCTTATGAAAACTGTGACTTCAAGTGAATGGTGTGAAAAGTAAGAGTTTAGAGTAACATTAGTTTGAACATTATAATGCCGATACAGCCCGGAGGGAGTGTAAAGTTTTTCTGGAAGATTTCAGGCAAGTAGAGGGGGGGCTTTTGAAAAAAATCTAATCATAGTTGAATGCCTCATTCAACCATGGATAAACAAAACTGAAATAAAGAGTCCCCTGCATACAGAGAGTATATCTAGCCAAGAGTAACTCACATTAATTGCTTATTTTGATTAAAAGCAAACACAACTATTGCGGTGAAAAACATCTTCCTCTTAGCATATGCCAATATCTTCTGCAAAGACTAAGGCAGAAATTCCTATATTTCACAGCAGGGTAGCTATTTCTTAGGATTATACATATTCTCATGCTGTCTGCACTGAGGAATAAATGTACTTTGTATGACGGATAAATTAAGTGAACTTGCTCCCCATGTGGCTGTGCTGAGGGAACAGTAGGACATTTAAGAGGAAGTGCAGTAATGGATGAACAGAGACAGGAGACGGATGGATGACAGATGGGGATCATAGGAGACGTTGGACTGTAATGGCAGCTGTGGTATCGAAACAGTAATCCTCATCTGTTCAGACAATGAAGTCAGATCAGCGCATGCAGTCACAGCGTGGGGTGTCAAACAGGAACCAGCTTGACAAAAAGGGTTGGAAAGGTATCGAGAAAATAAGTCAAATCGAGACGGTACGTGGAGACTGGCATATGAACAAAAATGAGAGAGCAATTAGAGTGTGAGGAGAACAACCGGTGGAAGAGCACACAAATAATGCTTCTCACGGATTCTGCCTTGGTGCTGCAATTTCAACACAGGTCTAAGTTGTTGTGGCTGCTAATACACAATCGAGGAGCCACTGTATTTCAGTTTGCTTCCAACAGTGTGCTGCTTTACTGTCAGAATTTAATTTAAAACCACAAGTGTTCTCATTTGCATTTATATTGAATGGGCGTGGTCTGCGATTAGACAATTTGTTTTTCAATTATTGTATAGGAGTTTTATGAAATTATATGATCATATCACATAATCATTTCATGATGTATGCCTGCTACCAGAATACATCAATCTTGTATACTTTAAAAGGTTTTTTTGTTTTTAGATAAACCCAAAGAGTTATGTCTGACAAAAACACTTTTGTAAGAACATTTTGCTGTTACTTGGAGGAGGGCTTGTAAATATATGGAACACATACTTCTGTTGCATACTTATTTTCCTCTAGCTTTGGTCAAAAGCACAAAACAGAAAAATCAAAGTTCCCAAATAGCTGCTTTTTGAGGGAGAGAAAAAAGGTTTCAGAGACAATAACAACCGTCCAGTGAAGTGGTTGTTCTAGTGCTATTTACCAGCGCTTTTTGCTTGTTATGGTTTTTGACACCTTAACCTCTTGATATGAAATCGAATGTTGCCAGCCCATCCTGACAGCTCAAGCTACCTTTCAACCACTTAGGTTTCAACCAACAGGTAGCATTATCACTGAAGCCCGTGCCTTGTTAACTTTTTCGCAGGACTGCACATGTGTCTGCAGTGAAAAGGTCTCCATTTGCAGAGGCTCATAACATCGGGAGAGTGTGAAAAAGGACCAAACAGCGGAAGACCATTGCACTGTGCATCTGCCATTTTGTGATATAAAGACATATTGACCAAATAATACTACAGTTGAGTCAAGATTTGAAGATGTTTTCTTTCAACTGTAGCACCATAAAGTTATTGAAAGATTGCAGTGCATTTTTACACTAGCAGTATAGCAGTTTCTAAAGCAAGTGAATAAAATTAATCCAAGTCACTGATCTGAGAAACTCCCTTGTGGCGTCCCTTCATCAATCCTTTAACATGTTCTTAGAAAAAAAGGACAACAAATTTTTCTTTGCAATTTTTTCTCATATCTTTTAAACAGTAACAACAAGAATCAATGTTTTTGATTTTCAGCTGGGGTGACACTTTATGGTAAAAGTGTGACATTTTAAAAAGGAAAAGCATCATATACCTAAACTTAATTTTAGATTCAGTTTAGGTAAGTGCACTTCCTCTAGTACATCCTACGACTAAGTATAATCTGTGAAGAGTGTGCTCGACCGAATGGTTGTGCAGGACGTTGAAAGGTCGAAAAGACTAAGCCAAATAATTATCTTAAATAGACAAACAACTGGACATTACAATTATACGGCATTTGAATGTATCCTGTGATCGTCTCTTTTTTTCACCTGGCTCACGTTATCTTGAACTTAACCCTGGCACTTCATACAGTATGCATTCTCTCCCCTTCTTTGTCTTCTTTTTGCATTGAAAAATTAATTCCATCAATATCCAAAAATGTATTTACGATCTTATGAAAAATAACGTTATTTCATTCAGTTGCTAATAAAAAATCGGTGTAGAAAAAAAGTCAGAGGAGAAAAAAAAAAATTTGGCTTAAGATCGCAGCCAACTTTCTGTCTACCTCCTCATCTGGTTATCTAAGCATCTTTTTTCCTGCTTTCTTTTATTCTTACTAACCATTTAATCACAGATGTTTTGACCTCCTCTAATTAAATTTTGCTGTTGTTATACTACTGCAATTCTTGTTTTTTATGGGAAATGAATTAAATGGTACCATGACCTTTCAGTCTCATCTGAACCTGAAGTTTTATTTAAAAAAGATATTTCCAAGGTTGGAAGTTTAATCAGTTTTTGGTTGTCTGTAGGTAGTACCATCCCTTAATCAAGATCAGAAAACAATCATATATGGCTAAATCACATTGTTCTCAAAATTTGAGAACAATGTCAACCTGGCTCAGACCCCAACAATTAAAACAACCTCTGCCCCATCTCCAACTTACCTGTCATATCCAAAATCCTTGAAAAAAAAGAGTTGCCACCCAATTACATACCCACTTGACACAAAACTCCCTCTATGAACCTTTTCAATCTGGTTTCAGTACCCGCCACAGCACTGAAACTGCACTCGTAAAACTCACAAACGATCTTCTTACTGGAGCTGATTCCGGTTCACATTCCACCCTCATCCTCCTTGACCCCAGTGCAACCTTTTACAACATCTCCCGTCCCATCCTCCTTCGTAGACTCTCCTCCATCGGCATAACCCACACCCCCCTTCACTGGTTTCACTCCTATCTCTCAGGCCGCACATAGTTCATCCAGCTAAAATACTTCAAGTTTAACCCTTCCCCAGTCACTACAGGTGTACCCCAGGGCTATGTCCTGGGGGCCCTTCTTTTCATCACTTATCTCCTCATCCTTGGTACCATTGTCCATAAATTCAACATCGTGGATCACACCCAGCTCTACCTTTCCAGTAAAACAAACTCAAAAATCCCACCCTCTTCCCTCACCACCTTCTTATCTCAAATCAAATCCTGGTTCACTTCCAACTTATTAAAATGAAACAGTGAAAAAACAGAGACCATTCTTATTAGCACCAAATCCACACTATCCAAAATTGACTGTTTCCCCCTTCTCATCGGCAGCACCTTAGTTTACTCCCTTTCCTTAGGTTAAGAGGCTTGTTGTCATCCTTGAAACCACTCTATCATTCAGATCTCATTTCAATAACACCATTGCCTACTTCCACTTACGTAATATCAACTGACTCCGTCCCTCCCTCACCCCCAACTCTGCCTCCATCCTTGTCCACAATCTTGTCACCTCCCGTCGATATTATTGCAACTCCCTTCTCTTCGGTCTCCCTCACAAGTTCTCACCCACTCCACCACCCCTAACTCTAACATTCCCTTCATTATGCACAGTTTTATCTATTTGCACGTTTATTTATTCATTCATGATGTTTTGAATGTGTTTATTGTATGTTTCAAAGTTGTTTTGATGATGGTCTCTGTAAAGTGTCCTTGAGTGGCATGAAAGGCGCTTTCTAAAAACAAAATGTATTATTTATATTTATTATTCTCGTGGACCTAAACTTTACACATTACAGCCCCTCTCACCACCATCATTAGTCAAATATTTTCCAAAGGTTTTTGGTCAAACTATATCTGTGTGCATGTATGTGTGGCCCATAGGAATGTATGTGTGGCCCAAGGTGGTAATATGTAAATAAAGGGTTTAGACAATTTGTTGGATATCCACAATTTTCCCACATTAGGGTGTGTTTGAATGTCTTTGGACAAAATATGCTGACTTCAAAATCAAAATCAGCTTATTGACAAAGATGCTGACCTCCAGATCTATACTGACCAAGCTATGACAAAAATCATGTTCTGCCATGGATAAATCTGAAAATGGAGAATCATGGACTTTTACACAGAGGTGTGAATGCAAACACTCCATACAAGACTTACCTCCAGCCGCAGGTATTCGGTCTGCTCCCTTGAGACCAGACTGAAGATAATGCTGCTGTGTTTACGGGTTCGGACCAGGACTTGGATCCATGTTCTTCTGGCAGGTAATAGGGAAGCCAACTTGTAATGTACATGACTGTGGCCATCAAAGGAATACTCAGGGACCTCTGGTGCATGTAAAATAAGGACACACAGATATTAGAATTAGAATCAAAACATCCTTCCCCTACCTACCCTTGAGATTGGGTGAAACGTGGTTCCTCTTACTTAGAATCTTGTTAGAATCTTGCCTTTAAGCAAATGTCGGATGATCGTTAATGCGCTAAAAGTGTTGTTTACATTTGATTTGTGATCACAAAGTCATTAATATGATTAACAATTTTCAGATGAATGTAGGTATTTCCCATTTCAAGATAAATTGTTCAGAAAAAAGTGTGGTGAATGTACACTACGGTATAGAGATATACAGCAAAGGTCTCAAACAAGCAGGACTGCAAACATTCTAAGTCAATAAAACATATTATTTTTTGCCTTTTTTGCACTCTTTCTTGCCAAACTAGAAGCAGAGGACAGTGTTTTTTCTTTATTCTGAGGGCATCTGATGGTTGCCAAAATCAACCATGTGACCCTGAATTGGTCAGAGCTTCAGCATCTGCTGCTCTACGAACGAAGTCATGAAACAAGTCACCTCATGAATTGAAAGAGTGATTCATTACTGTTTGTTCATTCATTTATTCATAATTCTTCATTATTCACCCATTTAATGATTCACTGAAAGTTCGTCTATGTGCCTCCTGTTGGTGTTATAGTGATTCGGGCTGAGAATAAAGAAAAATACATTTTTGCACAACATATTTAATGGTGATAATACTGTACTTTCTGTACTAGCGGAACATACTAATGCACTTGACCAAGCACTGTCAATTAAAATGATTGTGAGGCCGGTACCAAGCAGCCTGGAACAGTGTGCTGCAGTCAGCAGAAAGCATCACTTAAGGTGTGCCCGTCCAACTGGAGGATGTGTGTGATAGGCAGCGCAGGACCACAATCATTAAAGAGTTGATCTCAGTCTCACAGTCTCCTCCAACAGCTGCAGTGAGGCGAACGCCTCCACAACCATACGGCGAACACAGACAAGCACCGAGAAGCATTCCTCTCCAGGCCATAAGGATACTTATTATGGACACTGCAAAAAAGGCTGCTCGCTGCTCTCTCTCTAAGCAGCTCACAAATTAGACAGCAATGATAAAGAAGCCTCAAAGTGAAAGGTACTTGACCTGTATATCAATTCCTATAAAGCAAACATGCAATATCTGCATTTAGTATCTCTGAAAGCTGATGATATCGCTAACAAACCCAAAAAGCATATATTTCAAAGCATTAAGTTCTTAAACTTGTTCCTAAACTTGTGCTGTCCTCTCCTGTATCTATCTCCGTTACAGTGTAAGTTAGATGATAATTAAACAGGAGGCTGTCATTGTCAAGGTTTATGAGCATCTTTACACCAGATTTGCTGTATCGTAAACAATATTAGATTAGAATTGTAAGCAGGGAGGAAAAAAAAGACCATAGCTGGATTCCTTACCAAATCTTAATCAAAAATTGACAAATAATTATTATTTCATAAAATTTTATGTCAACCTGCTAAGAAGCAGTTCCGCACATTTCAAATAAATCTCCAACTCTCTGCCCGTTTTCCTCTATTATATTATATCACTGTATTTGTCCATCACATCTTCTAGTAAAAATGTCCTTTTGTGTCCTTCTTGCTACATTTCATCCTCAGAAACAGAACAAAATTAATGAAATTTCCAATCTGTTGTTTTAGGATATATGTGTTTTTTCATTGGCCGTTGCCCATGTACAAAACACATCCTCTTTCTCACATTTGGACCAGTTGGACCACCAACCTTCTGATTGTCAGGTGACCACTGTTCCTTCTGAGCTACAGCTGACAATTGTATATTTAGAATTACACAACAGCTAATTTGGGAAATATTAAAGAAATTATCTTTTTATAAACTACCACATTTTCTTGAATGGTATGCGTGTACCACTGTAAAAATATCGTCGTCTCAAGTGTTTCTGTTTCAGCTTTCTCAATATTGTGTTAGCCCGATTCTTTAGTTGGAAACCTGAGAATAAACCAGAGTCGATCAAGAGTAAAAAGTTGACATTTATTGGGTCACAGGTAAAGTATTTCAGCGCTGGGCTCTTCACAGAGGAAACCTCTCTCTCAGGGTCTCAGTCGGCAAAGAGCTCTGAGATCTGGGTGTGATGGGTCTTTGTCTCCTTAGCTGGGCACACCCCTCAAAAGGAGGACTGGACACAACCAAGTCCTATTGGTTAGTTACCTCTAAGACTAACAAGCCGGATTGTAAATTCATGTTGATGACATTGGAATGTGGTACCAAATGGTGTGTGTATGTGTTGACTTAAAGACGTGGATCTAATGCAACAGAGAAAAAGGATAGAAAGAAAAGAGAGAACAAAGAGAATCTGTGGTTACAGCCAGAAACTTCAATACAAACTATAGGTATAATATAAAATGAAACAATCAATAATATGCATAGATCATGTGATAGCAAACAATGCTAAAGTGTGTATTTATAACCAAATCCTAACAATTGTGTAACCACTTTTTCACAACATTTGCATTCACAACTAAATACTGCAAACAGTTGATGGCTGGTGAAAGAAAAGAAATGTTTGCGACTTCACTTGCTGTTCACTCCTGAACCATAAAAAAGGCATACGCTAAAAGATGGTTGTTAGGTCCAATTGAATGCTTTGAATTGCACCAAGGAGTGACTGTGAATGTGTGTGGTTGTATGTCCCTATTGTTGCCCTGTGATGGACTAGTAAACTGTCCAGGTTACCTCACCTCTTGTCCATTGTCAGCTGGGATGGGCATCAGACCCCAGCAACCTCACTGGGAATACGTAGTATAGATAATGGATGGATGGATATAAATACCAGGTTTTGGGATATTAAAAACAGAACTGCGGAACTATTTCTGATGCACAACCACACACAAATTTCCCTGGTACTACCTTTGGGATTTTGATGTGCCCTATTTGTAGATTCTTGACCATCTTATTCACCTGAACTTCTGGATCTAAACTCAAAAGCTACTTTGAATTCCTAGCACTATATACAATGTACGCCGTGCAAATGTTAATTGGTACAAAAAGAGAAAATTAAATAGAAAGAAAAGCTTGAGCCACATTAACATGCATGGGTCTGCTCTCAAATGTAGCAAATATATTTTCTTTTAAAATAAAGCTTTTTTTCTTTCCCCAAACATGAAATACATGTATTCCAGGTGTTGCCGCTTTCGCTGTGGTATCACATTCTTGCTTGACCTTTTATGGGCGCCGGCCAATATAGTTCATTTTCTTTTGTTGTACATGATAGGCTCAGCTGCAACAATTGTTTCATAAATAAAAAAAAAAGGTCTGGCTTACCCTCTTCGCACTGGCGTCCCGTGTATCCTGGCACGCATTGGCAGCTAAAGGAGCCCCACTCTCCGTGACAGCGACCCCGGTGGCCACAGGATGGATAACCCATGTTGACACAGCTGCTATCTGTGGTCAGGCAGCCCGGGGAGCTGGACTGTGAGTCGGCCGGGGAGCCCAAATCATACAGCTGAATGGAAAAGATAGAGGTGAGGAGATGAAGGCATTGTAAATACAGTGGAAGCAGGAGCAAAGAAAAAGGTGTCGAAAGGGTGATGGAAACACAGGGGTAAATCATAACACAAGTGTGAAAATTAAAAATATGTATTTTTTAAAACACACTTGGGGTGTCATTTATTGTGATAATCACTTTATAAGAGTGTCACATGAAGGTGACAACACAGTTACAGAAAGAAAGGGGCAATGGGTAAGACACAGGAACTAGAGGACTAAGGTGAAGCAAATAGAAAATAACAAATAAATAAATTGAGAAAAACGTGTGAGGAAAATAAATAAAGTGAAGCTTAAAAGACAGTGAACACAGCTACTCTGAATTATGCACCTGGAGTGTTAAACATTTTTTTGTAAGTTAAGAATCTTTTTTTTTGCTACAGATACAACACAATACAATGCATTCACCTCAGACTGCCAAGCCCTGTTGTCAAGCGCTGTGCTTTTGGTACAATAAGTTTGATTTATTGAAAACAAACTTGACTGTGTTTGCTGTTTTTAATGCAGTTAATTGACATTGGTCCGAGGTCTTAGTTCAGCATCTCCCAGTGGACAATCTCCCAACAAATTGTTTTCCTATGCTTTTTAAAATCTAATTTACATTTGAGGCTACAGCAATCACTCATGTTTGAATGAATGTGTTCGTTATACATTTTTCAGTTAAGCCACATGCTTAGAATCCACGCTTATTTCTACTTTGATCAGACTTTAAAATGGTCTGAAGTACATGAGTAAAGGGCTTTCTTTACTTTCCCAATGTCTATACACTGAATCATCTCTTTTTAAAGTGATGAAATTCAATACTGGACCATTCCTATGATGGAATAGAAGCGTCCCCAATAGCACAGTGAGCTGAAAGGAACAGGAAGCTTTGAATACTTAATAGCCATCCCTCACATATGACTGGGATAAAAGACAGTGATACCTATAAAATCCTCTCTACCAACCCGAAACACACAGAGCTCTGCTCTATTGAGGAGATGCCAGAGAGCAACACAATGAAAAAGCTGACTTTGAGTAATGTGAACAGTGAGCTATTGATTAGTTTTGACCTCCATCAAAGATGGATTACTGACCTTTTTAATGCTTTCTTGTAATCTCATTTAATGCTAAATAGATCATCTCAAACATTCACACCAAACAAAAAACCATGCTGCTTTGTGTGAAACTGATTTGTATCTCTGTAATATTTATTTCAGACCAAATTTCCAAAATGTCTACTGTATATGGTACTTCACAAATTAAACTGAACAGTGTCATTTTATCAGGCAGAAACACTGAAAGGCTGTATCATATCTACCAAAGCTTAATGACAGGTGTTTGGTATAAACAGGACAAAATTCCAAATCCAAACCAAGCCTGCAGCTGTCTAAAATTAAACCAGAATAATCAGATGTGTCTTTTTTATTCAACCTTAAGAGTCGAAGGAATGACCTGTTTGTGGGTTTTGTCCTGAATTCTGAATCCTGAATATACTTTGTGTGTCTAAGTGCCTTTCAGCAGAGTGCTAAAGAGCCAGTACTCAGAAAGACTCCCATTCAGTAACCGTCAACTGTTTCCAGAAATATGAAGTAATTGTTTTTTCGAAGAAGATAATCAATAAATGGGGTTATTTATTTATTCAGACTTTTTTCAAAGTAGGGCTTGTTTGTTTAATTAGAACTCACAAGGGTATTTTGATGCCAATAGTTGAAATTAGAAAGAAAATAAAAAAAAGCCTGTATATTTTAACTCAATAATGAATGCAAAATAACAATGTTATAGAATGTTACAACTTCAAGTGTCTTGCAAATTAAAGTATAATCAGCATTCAGTAAGCCACTAGTCCAATTGCTGTAAGTGCAAACCATCATAACAGGGAGGGAGAAAAAAAACACAGAGAAACTTGGGAAAGAAATCTAAGCGGGAGATATAAAACAAAAGATACAAATACTCTAGAAATAATCACATGAGAACGACAGAGACACTTACAACAACATTGAATGCCAGAGGAGAAAATAAATATAATTATAAAATCGTTGTTAAAAAAATGCTCGTTATCCAAAACCAATTCTGCTTTTCACCTCTTAATTTCTAAATTAGGCCTCCTATTGCACTCTTCATGGTGCCAAAATTTTTCCGCCATTGTGTGTGGCTCAAAGACAAGCCACTTGCAAAATATAAAAGTCACCCTTACCACTCCAATGACAATTACAGTGAAATCGAAACAGTGAACGTTGCCATGGCAATGTAGGTGAAACATTAACACTTTCAGCGGGAAAAAGCTGCCCCCGAAACAACATATTCAAAATGAAAAAAAAAAGAAAACTCATACAATGCCGGAACACGTCCATCACAAATATTAATCATAAGTACGCCTACTATTGCTCGCTTTTTGAGATGTATTATCCTCATGTCTGCCTACACACAGTATGCAGATTTTTTCTCATTAATACACAGTGTTTGTGTTGCCTTTTGTTGCATCTCTTGCTAAGGTGGATGCCGCTAGCTTCAAATCTTGATGACAAACATATATCCTTTATGCCCTTACTAGGGAGATATAACATCATATTACAATTTTAAAAGGACAGCCTGTGATGGAAAAGTTACACAAAAACCATTTCATTCAAATTAATAGAAATCAGCATACAGATAATGGGGTGAATAAAAGTTTGTTGTAAGTTTTTTGTGTATGGTACACAACAAAGTCATTCATGCCCAATTATAAATAATCACAGATTGTGAGTAGTAGGCTCGTGATCATAACCACTTACTGACTTTTCACTGAATATTCATGTGTGGTGGCTGCGTGCGCTAAGAAAGCTTTCTTTTTTTGCCAAGGCAAGTTTCCTTTTGGCCAAATCTCAAAACAAAAAAACTTGAATAAGCGATGTGTGCTGTAACTTAACTTACTCATAACTTAAGGCATGCTGCAGCTTCTTATACATGCTCTATGTGATAGGGTGTCTAAACCAAGAGAAGCAGCAATTGAAAACAAAACACACATACACACACACACACACACAGAATGACGCAGGATGGAATACCACTCAACTGTCTCTGAACTTACTGGAAAGTCTATATTCCATCTGCTCGGATCGTTTAAGTACATCACTGCATTGCATTGTAGTTTAACACTAATGTATAAGTAGTAACCAGTCCATTTATAGTTTTAAGATTGAACTATTCCAAGTCATTGCAAATCTCTATTAATGGGCTTTATTGCTTTATTATTGTCCCATAAATTCCCTGAAAAGCCTCCAGCTGATCTGAAATTTAGGTCTGATGGGAATGGGCAGCAGAGATCATATTTTACCAGTATTATTACTAGTCATTGACTCTCTGTTCACTTCCGAGTATAATTCAATATTCTGCTTCTCACATATAAAGCTTAGTCTTAATGGCCGAGCTTTGTCATAGCTTAAAGATCTCCTAATGCAATACTTCCCAAATAGAGCACTTTGCCCCCAGACTGCAGTTTTACATGTGAATCTTTGGAGTTTTTAAAAGCAGAACGGGGGGCGGAAGCTTTAGTTATTAGGCCTCTCCCTGGTGGAAACAGCCGTCAGAATATAGCTGTTCTAGAAAAAAAGACACCCTATCTGCGTATAAGTTTAGGATTAGAACTTTCATTATTGGTACCTTATATTCAGGGATCGCACAGATCTACTGAAACATCCCACATTTATGCTGCTATAGGCAGACACTCCTTTGGAAGCTCCCTTGATAAACCTTTTTTTTCGTTCCACTCTCTTTACTCTCCACATACATGTGACATTATTTGTGTCATTAACTTGTGTTTTTCTTTCTTAGCAGTTACTCCTGGCTTTGTCCTTCCTGAATCTGGTTCTGTCAGAGATTACTTCCTGTTTAAGGGCATTTTTCTTTCCAGTCATCTTGTGCAAACTCAGGATGGGAAACTGGACTGAAGACATGTTGGTGCAATCTGTTGGTTTCTGTAGCTAGGACACTTTTTAAATAACTGGTTTTGTTGTGGCCATTTAAGTTAACTTTTCGTCATTCACATGTTCTGTTTAATTTTAAATAGTTGAAATGTTTAATTTGCACAGAACCATTTTGAATTTAATTGTTGGGATTTATTTAGTAATTTTCCAAGCTCCTCCCATTAATTTGGAAGACGTAAAACAGCCAGGGGTTGTGGTTTGGCGGGGGGGAAATGTCAGGTGTGATGACGGGAGGTTTGCCAAAAAGATTTTTTGACCACGCCACACGCTACACGCTATACTTTTGTTTTACCTTTTGGATCACCTTTGTTACCTTTTCTTTGCAGCAAAGTTATAATGGAATTTTGTTTGTTATTTTCTGATAATTTTACAAAGAAATAAAGTGCGTCAAAATCAAAACCCACCTGTTGCCACCGACGGCCTTTTTTTTTGGGAGTAAAAGAATTTGGTTAAGAAAATGTAAAAGGCCGTGACAGGTTATGTGTTAGAATTAATTGTCCTCTAATAAGCTGGCATTATAAAAGTGTCTAGAGATGGCATTGCTGTGATTTAGCACTATATAAATATAACTGAAATAAACAAAAATGTCAGCTTGAATCTGAACAATATAAAGTTAGCTTTTTTCTACAGGTGTGTCACTGGTTCTGTTCCTATCTCAAGACAATATTAAGCTTTTGTAATGCTCTTGGTCAGTTGGTTTTTATGAAATTGTCATAAAATCAGCAACTAAAATAACTCTGCAAGGTCCACAACATTTTATAGCAAATACTTTGAGACTTGTATGTTGTGATCACGCTGTCTGAAAGATATATTAGTCAAACCACAGCAGGGACATGCATTTAACTGGATGAATGTTTTCTTTGGTAATTTTTTAAAAATAGACATTGTGCCATAATGGGGAATAATACTGATCCATGCATTAGATGTAATTACCAGTCCAGTAAAATGACAAGAGATATAGAACTGCCCTGACGTTCACCTGTTCAAGCTGTTCTATTAGACGCTAGCCTTGCTGTGTGTCTTTGTACTTATTTTGAATTTTTTATATTCTTATAATTTTGTATTGATCAATTTCAACTTTATTTTTAAATATTTTTTTTCCACTACTGGTCAAGTACAAGTGTGTCTACATCATTATAAACCTTGAACCTGTGTAGTTATTTAATGTAATAATTACTGTATAACATGCCCCTTTGATATAGACCCTTTGTGAATAAAGTCCTTTCATTACTTGAAAAGTTTTGGTCTTGAGGGTTTTCTTTTCATGCAGTAAGTAAGATCAATAAATAACTCAAGGATAGAAAATCTCGAACGATTTTATCAAAATTGCAGTCATTCTTACCTGTGCTAATTGGATTAAGAAAATAAAAAATCATCTGAAAAAGTATATTACTCAGCACGAGAGTAAATTTTCTTTGGTGTTGAAAACATACAGTACATGAGATTGATCATACCAGTGTGTCAACGTGGGAGCTGTGCTTTTATTCACATCCTCTGCTTGAATATATGAAAGATTTACTGAAACACTCACACTCCTGAGGTCCAACACTAAAAGCATCCTTTCAAACATTTAATTGTTAACAGAATTTCAGTCGGGATTTAATGAACTCAGTGTGAAGTGTTTGCCAATGAAAGGTGAAATACAACAGTGACGTTTGAGCGAACGTGATTTTACTGAGGTCACTTTTTTTTTTCTTAGCTTGAAATTTCAACAGAAACTGACATTTTCACCACTATGTGCAGCTCTACAAGTCTGTTGGTTTCATACACAGACTGCATACTAGAGGCCTCCGTTCATGCACATATGATTTAGGTTTAGTTGGTGTTAAGCCTGAATTGTCATGGAATTTTTGACTTTTTATCACACGAACAGAGGGCTGAAGTCACACTGAGCAGGTTAAGGCAAGTATTCGATTTCACTCTCATGTGTGCTGATTTTGAAAAATGTTTTGGGTATGTGGTTAAAAACATTGAACATTTCTATCACTGTGAATGTAAAAAAACTGTTCTTAATCCATTTATCTGCAGGTTGGCAGGTGTGGGTTTGAGTTTGTTGATGCTTGTTGATGCCCAAGTGCATTTTCTTTTGTCACGAACAGGTGTGCATAAGTGTGTGTGTGTGTGTGCAACATTCTACGATCAAATTTGTTACCTTGCTGTCCACAATGAGGTTGCGGATGCAACCAGTAAAGTGCTTGTGCTGAAGCTGAGGGTAGATGTAGGGGATGTCCTCGTTCACACCACCAAGCTGGAGCACTTGACTCATATTCAGGTGTCTATAACACACAAAATAAACACACAACTATAGTATACTTGAACAACAGGTTCCTATGACCCTTAAACTTGATAGGACAGTATTCTTAGGTATCATTTACATGTGATTATAAGATAAAAACTAAGAAATTGCTGAAAGTTCAACTAGAAATCTGCCATAAGATCTGTAACAGCTGCTGATTTTGCTACTGCATTCCTATCAACCTCATAACATTCAATCCAGGAAATCAAACATGTCAACAATTAAGGTTTATTTCTCCTGACATGTCATTCTAAGTAATCGATGAGTAACACGGCTTGATAAATGCAAGGAATAATTTGTTTTAAAGGAACGGTAATTGCTTTCTTTCTACACCTTTTAATCAAACACTCCTTTCAATTAATCCAACAGTATCTGGGACTGTCTGAAATGTCTGAAATGGTTGATCGACGCGGTACAAAGTGAAAACATCAATAACCCTTGTTCAGACCTTGCAACGCTTACATGACACTGACTGAATGGTACAAAATGTTGCGTGAATTTAGGTCTATTGATGGCTATGTCTGTGAGGGCATATTTAGATATATGATCTGCTGTTTAGATAACAAAACTGCATAGGCTGCCATTATAAGGTGCAGTTTGTTCAAGATAACCAGGATTAAAGATTCATTATTTAAATAATAAGTTTACAACATGGAATTAACTTGTCAAGAAAACATTACAATGACCCAGATTACATATAAAAAACATTAATCAAATCTAAGTACCTCCCAGGATTTGATTGCCAATCGAGAGCAATAGATAAATGTATGGAGCCAATTTAAAAAAGACACTTGGACAGATCAATTTAAAAACATTAGCTCTATATTTGTCCCCTCAGAAGTCTGACGGTACCTGTCAGTATTGGGTGTAACACCCTTCACTTCACATGAAGAATGATCCTCCGTGGTCAACCAGCTGCCCAGACCCTCCATTTCCATCACCGCTGCTCCGGAGCAGCGATCTAGTGTAAAACGCACTTCCTTGAATAGAGAGAGAAAATAAAAAAACATGATAATTTGTATATAATTAAGGCAATCAAAGAATACAAAGTCTTTATTTATAAGCATCACAATGAGTCCACATACTATCATAAGTACATTTATAGAGAAAGCAGCTTTTTATTCGCCTTTCTTTCATTTCAATATTTCCCTTCATTTAGCTTCTGTCACACTGCCTTTTATGTCTCCCGGTAATACACACGACGAAAACAAACAAGTCCATTTGCACATCTGGTGTCTAAAAAAAACGAAACAATCATAAAAAAACTATGAAAAAAACTATTTTTGATAAATAAAGGCATGTTAAGCAATTGCCTCCCTCCTAAAAACATCATCATTATAGGAACGAAAACAACATTCTTACTGTGTAATAATTTGGCCAATTAGTGGGCCAAATCTTTTTTGTGAAGTGCATATCTGCAATATTTGTGTGCATATTTTCTTTTACGGGCTGACTTCCAATGGTAAAATATCTAACAATATTGTTTTACAGAAGGTGAAATCTCCAGAGAGCAGGATTGTCTTTGCGGCCTCTGATCTCAGGATGTCAAACAACCAGGATGGATAAGCTCCAAATGTTAATTCAGGACAAGTCTCAACATTCATGTTTGATTCAGAATAATAGAACTGTAATACGAAATAATCCTTGTTGTAATAACAATCTCAATCCATAATATTTACAGAGTTTAGAGACTTATAGTATGTTTAGGATGTTCTTTTTAAAATGTTCTGTATATGAAATGATGTATGAGTGACTGAGGCATCAGAATAAATATAGCAAATCTAATTTATGTCATAAATAAGTGTTTTTCTAAGTTTGAAGTTAAGTTCTAATAACAGGAATAACATCACCTATTTCAGTGGTAGACACAAACTTTCTGATAATACGTATTGGTTAAATATGAATAAGCTAATAAAAAGTAATAAATGATTACTATCCAATGATGCAATTTGCGTAAGTATTCACATTTAGGTTTTGATAGTGTTGGACAAAAATCAGATTCAGTCTTCTACTTTCACTGGAGTGGAACATTGATCAGAAGACTTTTGGATTTGATGCAGAAAGAAGACCGAGACAGCTTTCAGGTGTCCTAAGCTCACACTGAGACTGTGAAGCTTGAAGCTGTCAGGCTGGGTTATATCAAAGCCTATAAAAATAGGATCACCAAGAGTCTTGTTGATAGTTGAGAGAGCTGTAAAGTAGTGGTTATGTGCAAATCCTTTGAGGTGAAAATCTTCAGGCAGTTCTCAGTCAAATGAAGATTAGCTTAATTTATCTATAATTTCATTCTCTTTAAATTATGATAGACAGAAAAAAGCAAAGTAGGGTTATTGCAATCACCCATCTCACTCTGTACAATTGCTTCCCTTTGTACTGTACCGAGCAGTTTTAGAATTTTAAATCGCTTCAATCTTTCCAATTTGACCCCAGAGGAAGGAAGGTAAAAAATGAGAGATAATGACACTAAGATGGAACCAAATGGATGACATGACAATCCTCATGACATTAGTCATGTGCACATGATGTTGACATGAAGTTTAACTAAAATAGTCTCCTTGAGTTTATATATATATATATATATTTAAATTTACACACACACATACAGATACACATATATTTACATGTGTCCGTCATCTCCTTTTTAAAAATACTAATAGAGCCATTAAAATAACTTTCATTTAGTAGAAAACAAACTTTCTTTCCCACTAAATCTTGGATTCAGATTCCATAATGCCTTTTTAAGCATTAAGACTGTGCAAAGAAGCATTTAAATTGTGGGCAAGACACAGCCTCTCTTCATAAAATCATTCAGTAGCAAGACAAATATTCAAACATAACTATCTTAAGGCTTGATTGTTGATGTCAAACAGTTGCCAGGCTGGATGTTCAGGAAGTGTGAAACTGACACTTCATCAAGTCAAATGGTTGCTATTCAGCACAGCAGCTATGTTATGTTTGTGATTTATTGGTACGTTCTATGCACCATGCAGGCAATATACTCAGCATAAGTGCAGTATACTCTTAATTCCATATCTGCAACCCAGAAACTCATGGCTAAAACTACTCAAACCGTTGCATAGATAATGTATTTTTTCCTTAATAAACACAGCACGTGTTTCACGTCACTTGCTTTATTTCAAAGACATTTTAATTGCTAAATTATATGTTTTTAATGGCCAAATTAAATCAACCACAGAACAGTGAAAGATCTGAATAGATATTATATCAGTGTCAAAACAACAACTTGTTTTGCAAAATGAATTGCGGGTGGTGTTAAACGGAAGAATTGTCCCACCTTGCTGTTGCTGCGGACGTCCAGCCGATGCCACCGCCTGTCTGCCACGTTCACGTTGCCTGGCAACTGTAGAACCACTGTGCCAGAGCCATGGTTGATTTTTAAGGTGGGAGTTCCATCTATTAGCTCTGAATGAAATGAGAGAAGGTGGGGGAGCAGTGAGGGGTGAGTTACTTTACTTTGCTTTAAGAGCTGCTATTTGAAAAGTACAGAAACCACTGCAACATGCCTAATGTGCAAATGGCTATATATGTAAAGTATGCAAACTCTCAGTGTGGTACTAGCCCCAAAACTGTCAGGATTTCCTCTGTATAGTAGTTTTAATGAGGGTTACTGCACAGATACTGTTGTAGTATATTTTTTTGTCTTGATGGCAGTCACCGAACATCAGACAAAGTTATCACATTCTATTTTCTGACTTACTCAATTGGGAAATTAAAAGTTAATGAAGTGTTGAAGAAAGCTTGTGTGATTTGCACCATGTGTAAGGAATTATGGGAATGCATGTTTATTAACCTGCAATCACAATCCATCATTATGTATGCCAAACTTCAAAAGTTCATAGAGACGCAGAGCAGTTACATAAAAAAAAAGAAAACATCTTCAAGGGGTTGATTCTCTCGTTAGAGGAAAATGATATGTGAAATTGTGGAGTTTGTAGTAGCTTGGAACTGAAAAAAAGGCACTTCATAAGTTTGGCAGAACATTGACCAAAGCAACTGTGATGCCCTCACAAAATATGTTATAATTGTGTTAGAACTACATGTTATGTCAATGCGGCAGCATGTCTCTGTTGGCTATTTTCAATTAAAAATAATAATATGCTGTCACAGTTCATGGCCACTCGCTTATTGTTTCTAATTTTCCCCACGGTCACACCAAAGCTACACTCCCACACAACCACAGCTAGAATTAGAAATTCCGTTTGCACTAGAACCTTCTCTATCAAGTTTAATTTTGAAAACTCCCTATTGGCTCCTTTCTGTTAACTCCTAGTCAGAAAAAACGGAGCTTTCAGTTAAAGCCAGAATGCTAATTACCATGAATAAAATGAAGAAACAATTCCCCGTGAACTTTGGTAACTTTTGGTAACTCTTACATTTCCTTTTAAGCCGGGGCAGCTTGAAGCTGAAGTCAAAAGGGACTGACGAGACTAAATTCCTACCTTGCTGCTCTTACTTCTCTGTTTCTCTATTTTACCTCCTGACTTGGTGCCCTCTTTGATTAACTGTAAAGGATATTTTACATTGAGATGCTTTCCAATAATTCGCCAAAGCTTTCTCCTGACGTTTGACATTTTGTTGCGTCGCATGGAAATACGTTTTTTCTTCAGGCTCAGTTATAATACTAGCCCGTAAATGACATTGCTGAAGATATGTCTGGATATTCACGCAAATGTAAATGAAATTAGGTGTCAAATGCCATTGTAACGAGGTCTACATCTCATAGGGTATGAAAATGAATCTTTTCGTCATCTTTTTGTCTGCAACAAGTGTAAAAAAAAATTTTTTTTCGGTCTACCTTTCGCTCCATTAGCTCTAAATTGATTGTGCTCACTTCAGCTCCACAGTGAGGGGTTTCTACACAAATGATCCAATTACTTTTAATTTACTGTCGGACGGTAGCATGCTGACCACCAAGAGTAGAGTAAATCTATGATAAAAGCTGTATCAAAAGCCCTACATTTTCCCAACTTATATATTGTAATTTATTCTCTTCTCTTTCAGTGTACTATTGGGGACCCTTCACAGGTATTCAATCTTTATCCCTCACAATATCAATTCCCATCCCTCAATGTTGCATCCTCTCCTCCCTCTGCAAAAATTTTCCCTATATTGAATCCCAGTTTTTGCCAATTGGACACATAAATTCACATATGCATATCAAATATCATAGAAAAACGCTGAAACGGAGAGGAAAAAAAAAGAAGGAAAAGGGTGTGCATAGCAAAAACAATTAAAGAATTACAAGTAAGTGAAGGTGAAAAGCAACTGTAAGAAGTGATTTAAAAAAACTATATAAAACTGTTAAGTTTCATATTACTTTCCATACTTATATGGAGCATTTTACCCCTCTTTAAAAAGTGTGAAACCATATAGATTTGAATTATTTACATATTATAATCCATTCACTTGCCAAAAATAGATCTAGATTATCTAATTCTATTAAAATATAATTGGCACACTTTGTGCACCACTAATTATTAGTTCAGACGTGGTAATGGGAGCAAGAACAATGAAGATGTGTGCAAATAAAAAAAAAGTATGTTTTATTTGGAGGTTGACTCCTCATTCATTTATTCAATCATTCATTAATTCATGCAAACATGCATTCACAGTAAACAGAGCTAAGAGAGACCTAATTCAAAGAAACCAAGGACCTTACGCAGTTAAAACCAAACATTGAGGACAGCTGGACGGAAAATAAGCATTTCCTCATACAATAGACATAATGAGCAAACCATATCCGGTACAGTATATCAAAATTCTAAAAATACACCTTTTACAGCTATCATACATGACCTTGAAGTAATAATCAAGAGTATGTTTTTTTCAAGACATTAAACAATTCAGATTTTTTTGTGTGTAGATCCTACAGCTCCGGATGGGCGGATATGAAATCCTAAGCTACAGGCAGTCACTGTCTGACATTAAAACTTTCCCCACCTGAATGTTTATGTTGACAGCAGGAAAACTTTAGACTTTTTCTGAAGTAACTATTGAAGAAAATACAGCCATCGTACAAAAAAACATGATGTTATTCAAAATGAAGGTATTCTCAGCCCATAGTGTGGTTAAAAAAAACATTACATCACGCTTTTTTAATATGGAATGCCAATGCTCATGTAATTATCACATAGTATTTTATTGTCTAACAATTTTTCGTACAAAACGCTCAATATCCAAGTCATGAAAACTATGACTTTCACTCATATCATTAATTTAATTTGCTAATCAAAAAGTCAAATCATAGTGCATTTCAAGGTATGCACAGAAACTGATAAAAAATATTTGTAATTGGAAAAAAATATTCTGAAACAATAAAGGCAAATATTATCTGATTTTCAGATTGCATGCAAGAGTATTTTAAGAAAATCCAACCATATGCAAGATAAACATTATATAACATATTTGTAGAGTTTGCTATTCACTTTCTAACTTTTTCTTTGTATAGTTTTGTAACAGCTGAACTTGTGTAAAACTTTAATTTTGTTGTCGCTTGTGTTTTAACATATATGAAGGCCGCATTTTGACCAAGTCTAATCAGGCAAATCTATAATTTAATGCAATCTGTTACTAAAGAACCAAGCCTTGATTTAGTTTGTTCACCATATGAATAAGAGTAAGAAAAACAAAACAAAAAAACTCAATGTGAGACTCAAGTATTGTTCAAGCATATTCGTCAGGATGCAGCTCGAAGTTTTTGGGGGTATTTCTGTTGCATTTTATCACAGCTGTCGAGATCAATTCGTAGCATTAGACTCCAGCTGTTCCCACCATGTCCTGCAAGTGGCTCACAATAAAAACATATGTGAAGGGGAACAGGGTTGTTGACATTAACAGGCATCATCAACATGGTCGTGATCTGTTTGTCCCAAGGGTGTTCTCAAATGGTGGTATCGTATACTTGTATAACCAAAACCATAAAAAATTACTAATACTTCCCACCTACGAACCTCTGATTCGTAACCCTGGAAAATTATTACACGTGAGGAAAAATGGCAATGAAAGAGCCCTATAGAGAGATAAAAAGAGACGGGTTAAATAGAAGAAAAGAATGATTGACTGAAACTTGTGTAGGAAGTAGAGCAATGTGCTGGAAGGCCAAATGGAACCTTTATAAGAACTGGCAAGTCATTTAACTGCTCTTGAAGAAACAGAGTTAGGACAAGACTATGCTCTTAAAGGGCTCATCTATACAAACACGGATCCTTTCTGCTACTCATATGTAATTCATTACCACATACTCCAAAAAAAGAAAGGAAGCATACAAAGAGGATATAGAAGAAAAAGGAAGCGAGTGTAAGAGTGTGTGCTTTGTCTACAAGGCGACTTTCAACTCCCACAGAGATGAAGGCTCTTAAATATAAAATATGTTCTCCTTCTGACGGCCTCAGGATACACACGGAGTCAAACCGAGAGCATATGGACTGCATGAACAGCATCACAAATCATATTGCGGCACCCCCCCTATTTCATAAACACACAGGGACACCGGTCCCATAGATGCTTCAGCCTACAGAAGTCAGTCTGTGAGCAAATCAGCAGGCGAAACAGCAAGTATAAAGTGCAGAGCTTCTTGTATAAACGATCTGTCAGACAGCTAGCCAGCCCTGCAGTAGATGCATATTGGACCTCTGCACTCAGCAGCAGTTCCTATTAGAAAGCTAGCATTGTGCCAGGGTAGGGGGGGGGGGGGTACTGCTACATCACAGCTCTGTGGAAATTCAATATGATGCCAAAGTGGATCAGTGGTTTTTTGTGTGTGCTACTTCTAGATCCTTTCGTTTCCTTTTTTTTGTTCATTGTTTCTCATCATCAGTCAGTGTTTCATTTTGATATGGAAATGGAAACAAATATGGCTATATTAAGTAAGGATAATGCGTTCAATTGGCTTCAAAAGGACAACATTATCTAACTCCCCGTTGGGATTGTAATTACACAAATTTAATTTGTCTTGTTAATTTGCCTATTGATTGGAAAAGAACGGGCTGCTGGCTGGTTGACTTTGCATTCGTGTGTACAAGCAACCCCAATGCTCCCGGTCATGTTTGTTGTTTATTGTTTATCGTGGTGGGGACAAATCGATACCCTGATGATCTCCATGTGGAGCAGAGGAAGCTAGTTATATGATCGACGTCCACAAATATACGACAAGCCGGAATTAAGTAATAAACATTTACTCCCCGAAATTATTTTGACAAATAAGGATAGGAATTTAAAGCATAGTGCTCAAATATATAGAAAATCACAACCAAAATCAGCCAAATCTGGATTTTTATTTAGATTTAGATTAGCTTGCCTTGTTGTATTACATGGATTTCAGTACAGATGAACATATTGATTGATTTATCTTATTGTCTAATGCTTCATGACTGAAACGTCAGAGCATATAAAGAAGTTGCATTACGTATTAAACTGCATACTGGATGAGCACACTCCTTTACCAGTCATTCATGCTGTGCCTTCAACATTTGCTGCAACCGCCTCAGCCTCTGTTAGGGCAGAATTGATTAACCTGTTTAATTAACCTCCTTAATCAGGTAAATGATTTAAACTATCTAATAAGATTGTTCTATAAAGTTGAACTGTTTGTACTTTTACACACTGATTTTAATGAACTCGCAATTAGTTTAAAGTGTTAATCAGCTAAAGCAAAACACCAGTTGACAAAACATTTGCGTCGCATATAATGAAGTTGACTTTACTGGAAATATAAATTAAGGAAAATGAAGTCAAAGTAGTCATGACGCGACTGCTATTAGACAAACTGCTTTGTCTAAACAGACCTGTTTTTGTTTGTATGTGTTATGTTTTATTTTCTTGATTTTTTTTCCAAAACAGCTGTTTGAAAATTAAATTAAGTATCTTTTTGCTCATCAAAATGAACAAGAAGATACATAAGGAAACATGCTTTTGCTGAAAGTGTGAATACAACAAACTGTAGGTGTGAATATATCTATTTGTCTAATCCACGTGACAGCAGAGGCTCCCTCTTTCTCAGACAGATTTCTCCTAAACTAAGAGGAAAGACAGCATCATCTCTCTGCATGTGTCCTAGTTTAAGGGATGTTTTCGGCCAGGCTCTGCTGTTTTTCCCTCCTTTCTGGTGAGAGATCTCCATCCCTGATTAGACAAGAAACCAAAGGAAGGGTTACAGCTCTGTTGTGAGCCCCGGCTTTTGAACTCTGACCTGCATCTGCTCAGTGCTGCTGGCAGATCAGAACTGGAAGAGGAAACTCCTACAGAGGAAGCAACAGTGAAGACTCCAGCCACATGCACGCAAACGTTTAATTTCTAGTTGTTTTTGTCTCAAAACCATGTATACTGTGTATACATACTGTCTGCTAAACCCCACACAGTCTCAGCCAAATTAATAATTAACCCTTTAAAGCCTGATCCAAGAATAAAACAAAACAGAAAATGACTTTTTTTTTGCTTTGAATTCCATATTTGGCCTTTTAACAAAATATGTAAAAAGAAAAAACAAAAATAGATTTTTAATATTAATAATTTATTACTATGCGATAAGTCAATATTATTTTTTGTGTCATCTTCTGCCCCCTGTTGTCAGGTGTATCTGATTGTGTATAGGATTTTGAGCAATGTTTTTACCATTAAATTATGCAAAAGGTGTCAGACGCAAAACATTTCAGAAACCGTATGTATCAAATATGATATGTTTGGCATTACAGGGTTAAATAAAAGCATCACCTGGATTTAACAAAAGAAATGCTCAAAACATCCTACTGGCTTTTATTTATATCTTTCAGCTGACAGCTACAATGAAAATAAACTGACCATGTCTAAGTTAGTGCTCCGTAATTGTTTTCCAAGGTTATTTAAACATTTTGTGAAAAAAAAAAGAAAGAAAAATCACCTGGGGAAATCATTAGGTTAGAAAGGGAATTTTGTCAAAATGGGATGTGAAGAAGGCTTAAAGTGTTGGGACAAAACCGCTCTGTGACCTTAAAAACACTCTCCCGGTGAGGCATTTGGAAGAAAAAAGAAAAAAAAGGCTTTGGTGGTAAAAGGTCATGTGTCCAGATTTCTCTTGTTCTGGAGTCGTGGGTGCACCGGGCAAGTCTTGTGTCACGATAAATCCTTAATCCTTATACAACTCTGTAGATGAGCACATATCTACCTCACGCAAAAAATAAAGGTTGCGAGGTGACAGTTCACATCCTGGATTTTTGTCGACATTTGCCACCGATACAACTGAACGGTGATTTTTGTGTATTTCTTTAAACGTATATTTCTCTCATCCTGACTGACTGGGGTGATCAAGTGGATATTGTTGCGCACCACCAGTTGGATGAAATAATATATTGGATACTAACCAAACAAAGTGCTATAATTTGAGCACTGCTTCCGTTAGTGGAAGTTTAGTTAAGCAATAACTATGTGTTGAACTTGAGTATCTGAATATACTGATTGAACAGATTTCGAAAAGCATTTTTTTTCTTCCTTAATGGTATGAATTTATTAAAAAAAGACTATTGGATTTAGAGCATAGCAGAGTGGTTTAAGGAGTCTTTACACAGCACTTGCTCTCTCTGTGCTGCTATTTGACCTCTTTTTCTGAATTTCATGCTTAATTAAATTTTTCTCCTCCCAGAAAACAAAAGCGTTAACAGGCAGTGACCCTGGTGGCTGAATCCATGCTGTGTCATCTTGACAGAGGATGCTTTATTGTATCTCATGGAAAAGTTCACCTCGAGCTGAGCACACAATCAAGACATCATCAACATTCTCAGGAAAAAAAAAAACGGGAAAAAAACATTCTCTGTTGTGCTTTCTTCAACTGATGTGATATCTTCAGGGGCGGAATGACATAACTGGTTATGTGAAGACGCAGATAACTTTAATCCTCCACAACCTCCACTACTTAGCGGGGAGATGGCTGTCATTCTGGATCCTCTAAAGTTCACAATGGTCTCCTTTCTCCTGGCACTATTTAGCACGAGGTTATTTTCTAGACACAACTCTATGAGATGTTTTAAACCTTCTTATAGTGTGTTTCCAAATCGGGGGTGACCAGTCAAAATATAGTGGTCCCACTACAAAACTTCATTACAGTGATAATGGAATTCATGGTGTTTTGGAAGTGTCACTGTCACGTCTGGGGGAATGTCTGGTGTCTCGTCATGTCTTGATTGCCTATTGTGTACACCTGGGGTTCCCTTCCCTCATGTGTTTAAATAGTCCTCGTTTCCCATGTCCTGTGCCAGTGTGTTTTCGTCTTTCTGTTTTTGTCACCCCTCGCCACGTAAGGTTTTGATTTCTGCACTCTGCCATAGCCATGGCCACTTTATTTCCATAGCCATGTTTTGCCACAGCCTTGCCACAGTTTTGTTAATCTTTATTTTGTTACTTTGCCATAGCCTTGTTTACTGTATTTGATACTGTGTTAATAGTCATGTTAACCTTGCTTTGTTACTTTGCTCATAGTTTTGTCACAGCCTTGTTTTGAACTTTGTCACCATCCACTTCGTTTGAGTGAATTTTTTGTTCTAATAAACCCCTGTTCCTGAATCTCTCCGCAACTGAGTCCTCCCTCCAAGATCCACCCTCCATGACAAGACCAAAGTGAAGAGGTTAAGGCTAAGCACACATCTATGTAAAACTAGTGTACTCTGGCCAGCATTGTAGTGATTTTCTTTTTGATCTTGACATGGTGTAGTCTGTGAGTGAAAAAGTCCAGATCAGTCCATGTGCAAAGTGAAGTGGGAAGTCTCAGATCCTCACAGAAGTCTTGTAGCACTTCATGAGAGATTACCGTGTTGAACGAAGAGCTGAGATCAACAGAAAAAACAACCTTAAACACAGCATGTGTTTGACTGATATATGCGATGTGAGAAACCTGAGACTGCGTCCTCTGTAGATCTTTTCTGCCCAGTTCTGCTGTAGGCGAACTAATAGTTGTCAGGATCCTTGGGGATGGTGTGAGATATAGTAATCCTCTCAAAGCACTTCATAACCAGAGATGTATAAAGTACTGGAGTAGAGGAGTGGAGTAGAAGTACAAGTAGGCCCACTATGTAAAAAAATTTACTTGAGTAAAAGTAGAAGTATTCTTTCAACACCATACTTAAGTGGAAGTACGGAAGGACTCAATTTTTTTTGTACTTAAGTAATTGCAAATAGAAGTATTTCAAAAATTGCTACTCATGTATCGAAAGTACAAGTATAAGTAAAAGTACAATACTGTTTATATAAAAAAAAGGCAGTCAGAAATTTGATAGATATTGTTCAAATTATTTCAAACGTGTGAAAGGCCATCGATCAAAATCAATCGGGGTAAGTGTATTGAAATAATCAAAAATATTTAGTGGAGTAAGAGTAAAAGTAGGGGAAAAAATATCTACTCCAATAAAGTACAGATACTGCATTTTGGTACTTAAGTACAGTATTTAAGTAGTTCTACTTCGTTACTGAACATCTCTGTTCATAACAAAGTGGTTTTAAGGCACCTGAGTGATAATCATTATGGGATTTAACTGCTGTGGTCTTGAGCACCGGTGAACTGGAGATGGAGCTGAGATGTAGGGAGTGCAGTTTGTTGCAGGGGGAGGTTAAAAATATCCGTGAGCACCTCTGAGGTCATGACTTCAGTGCTACCACCCAACACCCTGTCTGGTCCAACTGCCCTATCGATGTTGATCCTCCTTATAGTAGATTTAACCTAAAGGATGGGTAGGAGTGCATGCTCAGTGATATGAAGCCCTCCTCCGCGCCTTTCCACATCAAAGTATGCAAACAAATTGTTCAGGGGGTCTCACTGTCTCTCGGCTGATCAGTGAAGTGCTACTCCTAAAATCCATCCACTTATTTTTAGACAGTTCATAACAAGGCCAAAAAAAGGCAGACAAGATAACCACCTTCACACTCTCACCTCAACGTATTTAATTCAATGTGCACGTTTTTGGGCTGGGATTTATTTACACCCCGGAACTTAATAAGAGGTGACAGTGTAGACCACCACACCAGTGCCCAGTCTAGTGTGAAAATAAACCTTATCACAAAATCAGACATAGACATGCTTTCTAAAAATAAATAAACTACTGTGTTGATTATTACTTATTAGGGCGAATGTTTCCCCCTTGAAACCTCAGCAGAAACTTTAGTATGATCTAAATGAATGAGTCATTCTGAATAGAATAGTTTAATATTTAAAAAGAAGTATAGAAAACATGGTTCTTTATTAAATCGACATGGCTAAAATTATTCAACCACTCATTCTAGATTGAAATACCACAATATATTAGACTGTGCCTTAGTTTTTATCTCCTGAATACTTACTTAATGTCCAAATATACTGATAACATATAAAAATATATATGTAAACTAAGGGTCATTGAATAGAGGAAAAGCTAATCATGTTAGCAAAAATTGCACATTTAAATGGCATATTTTTTTTAAAGAATTTGTAATTGAAAATGATTAATTACAAACAGTTAGGCTCATTCAACAAAAATAATAATAACGTATATATTTAATGACAAACTAATCAAGTATGATGTACAACTAGGTCCATACATATTTGGACATACATTCATTCTAATTTTGGTTCTGTGCCATGCCACAATGAATTTTGAAATGCGGACTTTAAACTTTTATACGGTGGGTTGAATAACAACATTGCATAAAAATGTGAAAGCAAAATAATTGTTTATGATGATTCCCTCCTTTCAGGGGCTTAAAAGAAATTGGACATATTAAAAAACTGACAACCTGAAGTCTTGAACTCATGGACATCACCAGACCCTGGGTTTCCTCCATTTTAATGCTCGGCCAAAGAAATCATAGCGATAGAGGTTGATCTCAGTTTCATCCGTCCAAAGGATGATTTTTTTTCCAAAGCTGTGCCATGTATCTGTAACTTATAAGCATCTATGCATGCTCCTAACCCTTTCCGTTCTTTGCCATATCTTTACCATATGTTACTGTTGCTATTCCGGTTCCCCTGTCATCCTCTAGTGTGCTTTATAACCTTTCAAGGCAGTTTCTTGGTTTTGATTTTTCCAGGGTTTTAGTTTTCTCAAAATTTAGTTAAAGGTTTTGGGTTTTTTTTTGCATCCGGTTCTGCCCTGCTTCATCTTATTTCTTATGATAAACCTTAGTTTTTTTGTTTCCCCCTGCTTTATTTTCTGATCTGTGTCTGGATCCATCCGCTAACCTTGGTAACATAATAGAAAACAATTTGTTTAAATGTCCTCCATGACACTTGATATGTGTGGTACAATTAGATAGGTAATTCATATGCATGCTAACCTTGATCACAGATTTGTCTGTGAGAGTATATGTAGGTGTAGTGAGTATTGATTAGTGAGCTATTGCTATTACATGTTGCTATTACAGTTTACAGACAGTATTTTTCAGCTGCCTTGCTGTATTACGTCCATAATGAGATGTTTTGAAACCAGCAGCGTATTTCAGTCAGAATTGCCCATTTGGCATCATGTTTGTGACTTGTCAATCAAAATGTTGCTCTAATTTGCAATCCATCTCCTTTGACTGCAGGAAACATTTGGAAAATTAATAAGCTTCAGTATTGAAGTAATTTACTCGTACATTTTCTAACAACAGGGATTGAAAACTGCCTTCTACAACCTCTTGTGCTGGGAGAGAACTTAACTTAGGATAAAATCTGAAAAGACCGTTATTTCAACATCTCAATAATTAGTTGTCCACAATTATTGCAGTGCAACACAAGTACCAGTTTTTAGGAGCTAAGAAAAACTTTGCTCTTAAATCATGTTTTGAGTTGTACATACAATTTATGAGCCCAAGACGTAATGCTCTAATGTTTTAGCTACCTCTACAGGGGGTATGATCTGTTTTTAACGTATTCTTATGAGTATTTTCTGTTAAATAAGCCTGCTTAAGGACAGTATTGCCACTGGGACAAAAAAATGTTACTCAGGTGAGACTGTAAACTTCTCTGAGCTGAAGGTTTTCCTTTGATGGTGATGCCAAAATGACAATATCATTGGCAAAATGCACAGACATAACCCCAGCATCTGCATGCCATTTTCACTATTCACCTCAGCACCATAGCAGCATGCCTTGAAATCGTGTCTCCGTCGTGAAAATTATGGACAGAATGAGCGGTGCTTGCATCTACAGAGATATGCGGCCATATCGTATATGCTCAATTGCCATGCAAAGCAAATAGACCTGGGGTGAAGATCTAGGCAAACACAAAACATTACGCTTATTAGAAATGGGGGGGGTTACTCTGCCTTGAGCAAGTAGACCTGGGATGTCCACGTTTGGGAGCAGTTTACTTATGAACAGCTCAGATCAAGGACACATATATGGCATGTGTTTTGTTCGTGTAAATTAAATTCTGATGAAATGTCTGTTTGAGTGGTAAGCAGGGGGTCAGCCAAATGCTCAGAATTCAGACTCTCGGGTCTTTACTATTATAACTGTAGATGCAACTTGCGTTCTAAAAGGTTAACAGGTGATTATGTTTTTTATTTCTTTATTCAACCCGTGATATAACCCAGCTAAATTGGTACATGTTAAAGACACACTTGCATTGTGTTGTGCTGCAGCAGACATAATGATGACATCTTAAAAGATGTTAAAATACCCTCAAGTGTTTTCATATATACGCAGCGATGCTGGGTGAGTGTTTGTATGAGTTGAACTTCAAGATGACTTGTTTTAAAAGGTTACCCTATGTTCATGTTTAGAATATATATGCGCAAATGTTTAGGGAAAAAAATGCATTTTTCTTCGAACTGATGTTCTTTTTGGATGTCTGGATGCGCTCCACGCATAAAAATGTGTAGCAAGAATTAAGCTTGAACAATGTGAGAGTTGACGTGGATGGTCTTCCCGAGCTAAATATGTAAATGTTAGGATTCACATTCATGTGTTAAATTTAAGCCTTGATGTTCTCATTTAGCGAGAGCACAAAAGGTGGGTCTAGGTTAGTTATGTTATGCCCTGCACATGTACTGAACTGTGATAAAGCCATGTAATATCCTCTTCTCCAAGTGGCTGAAGATTGGATGTTGTAACCTGCTATGCTCCCACTCTGTGTTAGTGTGTGTGCATGCCTTACACCTTCTAAGGCTTGCACAGCAGGGTCGGTTTGGCACAGCTGCCCTCTGGCAGGAAAAGGGTGGATGAGTGGGTGGCTTTAGAGCATCCAACCAGCATCTTAATAAGAAGCTGAAAGTCTGTGTGTGGTAGTAAGTGTTCATGTGTACGTGTGAGAGGGAGAAAAACACAATGGTCAGACACAATGGCCAACATCACTAACACGCAAACGCTTTTCTCACACTGAAATTAACAGAAAAATAATTCTGTTCGTAAATTAATGCCTCTTGTCATTATTAAATAGGAAACCATGACAGACTGTTAAAGAATTTCTTTAAAATTAAATGTGTTACTGTGGACCTCTGATACTTCAAATCCAACACATCTACATCTTATTCTAACACATAATATTCAAAGTAATATGTTTTGTAACACACTAGTATCAGTTAAGCACCTTTCACATTCAGATCATGATGTATTTAAATTGTAAGTAAATGACCAGTTTATGTAATTTGTTGTGCAGTTTGCATTAGAATAATATGGTTTTCTTGAGCATCAATCTAATCAGTTAAGCATGCTTGACATAAACTGGGCTGGCTTGAACAGTTCCATCAATAATTCAGTTATGCTCATGTAACAGAAGAGGATCACAAAACCTCTTTTTTGCTTTTTACTAGCTATCTGGGTATATCTTGAATAATCCGTATTCTCATTTTGCCAGTCAGTCTGGAGGAGCAGAAGATTTGATTCAAGTAAAGAAAACACATTGTGAAATATTAAGACTTAACTATTCTACTTTGCACGTAGGAGTTTAAACAGTTGTTTATTTTGTGCACATCTACTCTTTGGATACCCATAAAATGTTTTTTTTATTATACCTATATTGCTTTGTATTTGAAATTTGAGTTCCCCGATACATATGCACAAAACAATCACTGAACAGAATTACGTTACAGAATAGTCACTGATCTCCCTTTTTTCGTGTCATATTTTGTATTCTTAAGAATCCTAAGTTGACTAATTAATGGCACTCTATAGCATGTCTGATAGATCGATAAATGGGCAGTAAACAATACAATAAAATAAAAACAAAATCAAATCAAAATTCAAAATTGAATAATTTATGATGTAATAGAAGCGAGACACTAAACAGCCAGTACGTCTGATACAACAACGATGGTAGGTGGTGTCATTAATGTCATCATTAAAGTTTCTTAAGACGTTTCTGAGCATTAGTATGGTATAATTACTAACATAAAATCGTTAATTCATTTTAAATATCAAAATGTCCAAAAAATCTATACAGGCCCCAAAACAGGGTATTAAATCCACAACTTCCCCTTTATAAACAATTCTGTCATGGTAAAGACTAATTAAAGAAAATAAAAGAATAGTTCGTTAGCCATTCTTTTTTTTTTTTCCATATGTTTAATCAGTGTTGCTAAAAAAAACTATGCATTTCCCAGCAATCACTGGACTGGATGAGAAGAAAACATTATATATATAGATATGAAGAAAAAAATCCATGATATGAAATGATAATTGGTATACTGTTATAGTTGCTTACTGTAATTATTTGATATTAAGCTCCAGCACATACTGGGTTTACTGATGCATTTAGTACATGCAGTAGGTCAACCTTGAAACAAGTTAATTAGAGATCTAAATATGTACAGCCTGACTCTAATTACACGCTGCACAGTGATTCCACTAACGACTCCACTAACCTAATCCTAAGTCTTTACGACCCAATAACACACACACTGGCAGAGAAAATAATTCAGGAATTGTACTGCAAACCTGTTCATAATGTACACACTAGCAGATCCGCATAAACACAAAACATTCAGCTCTAGGCAGACCACACCTCCCACACACATTACTTTGGCAGTGATGGAACAACATCATCTCTCCCAAGAGCAGGCACCGGTGCAACGGGAAGAAGTAACGAGAGAGACACGGAGGTGTTAGTCAATCAGATTAAAACACTAAATATACCAAAAAATCTCAAACACATTTTGTTCTCGCTTTTTAATCTGTCTGTAATTCACGCCTCCCCGGATCTATTTGAAAGCTTTACCGTGCCCAAGCGTTTCCCACGGCAAGAAAAGTTCATCGTTTCATCGTTTTCCCTAAAGAGCCACCATCGGTACCCCGACAATGCTCGGTTTACAGGTCTTTTCCCTCGTGCTTCTCAAATTTCACAGTATGTATCATGGTTGATTTATCCGCGTGAGCAATGTGCCAAGTTGATACAAAGAGGGTTCAATCTGAAATTGATAATTTCCAACAACATCTCTCTGTGTTGAAAATGGAGCAAAAGTAGAGCTGAAGGAGCACAAACACTTCATAATGATATTCGATTTTTGTTGATGATAACTTCAGTTTCATTCCACCTAAGAACCAAATATAGATGTGTCACTACAGAGATGGACCAGATCCCACTCATCAGTCACACGGTGGACAAAGTTAACTGGGTAAATTTAAGTTTTTGACATATATATGATTATTAAATCATTTCTGGGAGAGTCACCAGCACAGGGAGGGACAGTAACTTATGACATTAAAATGAATTGTGGGAAAACATTAAGACTGCTGTTTCTATTGTTTTTCATAGAATGAATGGACAATCCACATTTTAATTTGACAATTTAAAGATTGGTTTTATCTATTTGGAAGAGAAATACATTGGAGATTGAACTTCTTTTTTCTCTCTTGTTTTTTTTAGCTGTCATCTATACTCAGTCTTAATCTGTCTAGCATCTTTTCAAAAATGTCTTCCTATTTCACCTAACTAAATTTATGGGCATAAACTCCACTTTTGAGGGGCTATTGGTATACAGTCATATGAAATGATCAAAAATTATCTAGAGGGAATCTGGCATTGTGCCAAAGCTCGGTTATCTCTCTGTCTTAATATAAATTTACCTACTCCTGAAACGAAAGGAGAAAAGTATCCTCTGTCTCAGCTCAATGTAAGTACTCAAATCATTGTCAGATGGGACACATGGGCTGGACATTTTTCATACCAATTGCCATGAAGTCCTCGTGGTCCCAGGTCTGCAGTTGTGCTAGAGGCCCGCTGTACAGCAGCAGTCCATCAGCGACGTCTGTGATAAACTCCAGCGACACATGGCTCTCGAAACAGGGCGTCAAAGGAGGGAACCAGGCATAGCCATTGCCATGGAAACTGTGCTTGTTTTGCTGGCATTCAGGTCCCTCAAATTGAGCTGGGCATTGGCACCTTGGGAGGAAAAAAGGAGAAATCAAAAGCCAACGTTAGATGACTGTAGTGAAAGCAATAAACGGAAGTCTCCTTTTTTTTTTGTTGCAATATCCAGAAATCGCTGGCCCTGTACGTTAAGAACACTATAGTGTTTTTCATTTCTCCAAATATTTTTGCAGCACATTTGAACTCAAAGTTTCCAGTTCAATCCATTTTCTCCTTTCACGCAGAACTCCCCTTTTGGCGATCTCTCACTCTCCATATGTTCCACTGATACAGATGTTCTCATTAGTGTTAAAACCACAGGGGGGGAATCACTACATCAGGAATATCCTCTGTCTGTATTTCCACACATTAGACATCTAATTTGTACCATGACTTCATAACAAATTGCACCTCTCAGCTCCTCTCTTCAGCAGCCTTTCATCCACTTTATGTCAGTCTCTCTCCACTTATCCTAAATTTTCCTACCACAAGTAAACTTTTTGCCAATTTCTACATTTTTCTATTAAAATGGAAAATAAAAATTAAATATATTTTACACTGTCTAAATAAATGGTTATGTTAAAACTCCAAATGCTTTACTCGTATCTCAGATCTCGTTCATCACCTTATATCTCGTTCATCACCAAATATTTTGCATTGCATTTGAATTATGGCAAGTCAAATTAAACATGGGAGCAAAAAAAAATGTTTTTTTTTGCTTGGCCTCTTTTTGCCACTTTGCATCACTCATGGAGAAATTCATTCTGGATTTTTTTAGGACATCTTTCTGTACCAGGACATCTATTTGTTAAATTAACAAAAGAGAAAAATATTTGAAGACACGTGACAATAACCCTTGGCAAAAAGGTTTGTTTACCAATGCATGATAAAGAAGAGTTAAGTTGCTTTTAGCAATAGCCATAAACATAGTTTGAGCGATAGTTTGAGCAGTTCCATTCAGAAAATGATGTCTTCTTTTAGGAAAATAAAAATCTCCAGTCTACGGGTTGCCAACAATTACAAAATCTGAATAATGTACACAAATGCCTCAAGCCTCACTCATGGATGGTTTAGTGATACATGGTAAGCTCCAAGTGTATTTTTCTTCCCCTAATAAGTGTATTGTTTTTTTTTTGTCTTGTTGTGATTGTTAGCTCCATTTAAAGTGAGTTTTTTCAAAGACTTCCAACATCTTCAGATTTTATCCATGATGCATTTACACAAACCCTTAAAAGTGTGGGTCTTATTGACGTTCTGATGACAACTCATTTCTCATCCAAATGTCCGTTATTATGAAGCTTGTTCCCTTGTCTGTGCTTTTTGTCCATTGGAAGAGGACACAGTCACTTGCACAAACACATGCCGTCATGTTTCCATGGCTTCAGGGACCATAAATAGAATGGAAATATATTCCCTCACGTGACACACCGAGTGTTCACACTTGTAGACTGGTATTTTGGTGTGGGACACGTGAAGTTTAGTCTTTATTTGTAACGATGATCCATTTGGCTTGTCGGTTCACAATGAAACGTTAATTTTCTTTCTGTTAATTTAGACCGAAACTGAATAACATAACATGTTGATAAGGTCACACCTTATCAACGTATTTTGTCAGTATAAAAAGTTCTAAAGCGATGCTGTATGTATGGTTACATGTAATCATAGAAAATTGGAAACATGGCCAAAAAAAGAGATAATCAGCAAATTATAGCATTCTGAATGCTTGATTTAAACTCTGGAATGCATCTATGTCAAGGTGAATGACTATTCTAATTTGGTCTATTTATGTCTAACTATATATGGGACACCGCAATGACTAGCATCATCAAAACACAAGTTATTTTAAGGAGTACAAGCCACAAAAATGGGAAAATAATTATGATTTAAAAAAGTACATTTGCCTGACATGGAATAAGAAGATATGGAGAATGATCAGCATGTTGAGCAACACTGTTCTATAAGCCATGATGTGATTCACTGCAAATCCTGTGTGTTCCATCTATTCCCTTGTCTCTCAAAAAAGGATTTGTAATGACTGTTGTATTTTGGATGAAAAAGGGAATCCTAAAAAGGTGTGGTTTAAAAAAAATTCCACTGAGACAGAAAGATTTATGCAAATTGAGTGGTCTGACAAAGGAATATTCATTATTATTTTTGTATTCAATTTAGCCTCCAGTATAGATAAAATAAGTTGACGATAACCTGTAAGTTATATATAAAAAGTGTACACACATATATATTTGTCAAATGGGTACAATTTAAGATCTTGCCTTTATTTCCATTTTTTGTAAAGTCACCCTAATTCTGAGACAGTCTGACAATCTTCTTATGGCAGCTTTGTGTTGTTCATTCATTGTCTGCTGGGAACTGGGTTTTACATTGGACCGAGTACCGTAATCCTACCACTCCCATCAACTCTCTCACTCCCCAAATCTCATTATTAATCCCAGTGCTTTGATTATCTGCATGTTCTTGCTTCAATCTTTGGCCATAATCTGTTTGAGTGTTTGTATGTGTTTGGGATGCTGTCATATTTTAAAAGCCTTTGAAGACGAAAACTACACTCCAAAATGCACACACATGCACACACTGTTTTCTATTCTCTGATGACATGTTTTTTTCTTTTTTTTTTCTTTGACATTTTATACCTATTTATTGTTTCATCAGTTTTTTCCTTTTTCTCACCAGAGTGGGATTAATTTCCTCTTTGGTTGCCAGTTATTTTCTTGTCCTATTTGTCCCCAACTCCTTTGTTTCTTTTGCCTAAAACTCATCGTCATCACTTTTCTTTAAGACTCACTTAGCATTCATGTAATTTTCCTTTTTCCTCATTTTCATCTTCATTCTCTTATTTCCTTGCGTCCCACATTTTATCTACACTTCTCCTCTGAACCTTGAGTCACACAGCAGATGTTGCAGAGCTCAGGTACTGTAACGTGATTGAAAATGTGTCAATCACATAGCAGCTGCTCTCCTGGTTTGACAACCTCGCCTGCTTCGCCTTGTTCTCTGTCTGTCATATAGTTGATGCATCACAAAGAAAGGTTTCCCACTTTTATATTCAGGCCCACATTCTTTCGTTAGAAACGGATATAACTTGTAAGGTTTTAGAGACTGCAATGTGATTCTAGGTTTTAAATGATGTCCTCTCTTTTGTGTTGTGTGACACCAAACCGTCATTTTCGGACTACTGAGTACACCTGAATATAAGCCACACCCACTAACCTCAAAAAGAAAAAAAAAGAACATTTGCCTGTAAACCGCAGGTTTCTTCATTGTAACATGATATATTTATATGATAGATGTTACACAGAAAGATTTATTTTTACTTAATCAAATACAGGGGTTGGACAATGAAACTGAAACACCTCTCATTTTAGTGTGGGAGGTTTCATGGCTAAATTGGACCAGCCTGGTGGCCAATCTTCATTAATTGCACATTGAACCAATAAGAGCAGACTGTGAAGGTCCAATTAGCAGGGTAAGAGCACAGTTTTGCTCAAAATATTGCAATGCACACAACATTATGGGTGACATACCAGAGTTCAAAAGAGGACCAATTGTTGGTGCACGTCTTGCTGGCACATCTGTGACCAAGACAGCAAGTCTTTGTGATGTATCAAGAGCCACAGTATCCAGGGTAATGTCAGCATACCACCAAGAAGGACGAACCACATCCAACAGGATTAACGGTGGACGCAAGAGGAAGCTGTCTGAAAGGGATGTTCGGGTGCTAACCCGGATTGTATCCAAAAAACATAAAACCACGGCTGCCCAAATCACAGCAGAATTAAATGTGCACCTCAACTCTCCTGTTTCCACCAAAACTGTCCGTCGGGAGCTCCACGGGGTCAATATACATGGCCGGGCTGCTATAGCCAAACCTTTGGTCACTCGTGCCAATGCCAAACGTCGGTTTCAATGGTGCAAGGAGCGCAAATCTTGGGATGTGGACAATGTGAAACATGTATTGTTCTCTGATGAGTCCGCCTTCACTGTTTTCCCCACATCCGGGAGAGTTACGGTGTGGAGAAGCCCCAAGGAAGCGTACCACCCAGACTGTTGCATGCCCAGAGTGAAGCATGGGGGTGGATCAGTGATGGTTTGGGCTGCCATATCATGGCATTCCCTTGGCCCCATACTTGTGCTACATGGGCACGTCACTGCCAAGGACTACCAAACCATTTTGGAGGACCATGTGCATCCAATGGTTCAAACACTGTATCCTGAAGGAGGTGCCGTGTATCAGGATGACAATGCACCAATACACACAGCAAGACGGGTGAAAGATTGGTTTGATGAACATGAAAGTGAAGTTGAACATCTCCCATGGCCTGCACCGTCACCAGATCTCAATATTATTGAGCCACTTTGGGGTGTTTTGGGGGAGCGAGTCAGGGAACATTTTCCTCCACCAGCATTACGTCGTGACCTGGCCACTATCCTGCAAGAAGAATGGCTTAAAACCCCTCTGACCACTGTGCAGGACTTGTATATGTCATTCCCAAGACGAATTGACGCTGTATTGGCTGCAAAAGAAGGCCCTACACCATACTAATGAAGTATTGTGGTCCAAAACCAGGTGTTTCAGTTTCATTGTCCAACCCCTGTATGTACCAGTAACATACACAAATATGTATAGTAAAGGCCTTTTTCCGACCTGCTTGGTAATTTTATTGGTCTGATGTGAGGAGGCTGTTTTGGTAGCATGAAGCTTATTAGGTCGTAAAAGTCTATAAATTAGCCACATCATTTTTTAAGCCATAGTGTTCAAACTGTGTGAAAAATTCACTGGCTTATAGTTCGGAAATTACGGTAAATTAATTTAATCTCTTTGATTTGGTTCCTTAAAAGTTAGAATAAGGTATTAATATCACTCCATTGTCTCTCTAGTGTAAAGGTTGACCACATTCAGCAACTTTATATTAATTTCCACTGATGGCGACCCAAAATTCAATCTCATACTGAAAAACTGCCTATCCTTATAGACAATTCCAGAATGAGATCCATTTTTTTCCCCATTCATTTGTTACTTGAACATATGTTGCTGCTCTTTTTATATGCAAAAATCAATGCCTTTAACCACCGATACAAGTAATATACAGCTTCAAAAAAGTTGGTGATTCTAAAAGCAAAGACCTTTTTGTTTACTTTAGGTGTATGTAAAGTCTAGGCTTACTTCTGAGAAAACTAAAGCAAGAAGAATAATGATCAGCTTGATCCTAATTTAAGATAGCCATCTTAATATGGCTTTTAAAGAGCATCCAAATATCTTATGTGCAATAATGCTTGCTTAGGCAGGGAGTCCATTCACAATGAGAAGGAGGGGTAATGTAGTCCTTCACCAAGGGCATGGAGGATATCAAGAAGCCACGTTTTAAGAAAAAAACTGCGTATCCTTATGCCTTCAAAGGTATTAGAGAAGTTATTAGGATTATGCTGAGTAGATGCAAAATATATAAATACTGTGAATAGTTATATGATAAATTATCATTCAAAATGGCTTTATTGACTGATCGAAGTAATTGTTTCCAAGCAGTATCAGTAGCTATAGAAATGATAAAATTATCATCTAAATCTATAAACAGATCAGACTGTCAGTGAAAACTTCAAACAGTGTATAATGTGCCCACTAGCTCAAATGTGTCCTTGAGTCCATGTGAGTCAGTCAAGGATTATGTCTCCTGTGGATCCAGGCAGTCATTCCGCTCAGGTCCTTCAGTGAACCGCATCATATGCTGGCTCTGGTCAACCAGACTCAAATCCTGACGCTCTTACTCACTGCTTCTAATTGAATTAAACTAGAGGGTAAAATGAACAGATTCAAGTCACATGATGAAAACATTGTGGTCACGTATGATTGGGGTGTTAATCTGCTTTTATGTGTGTTTTAGTGGGTGCTATATGTGCTTGTGCACATGTATGTGACGTAATATGCATGTCTGTATTGTTGCTTTAAGATTAAAAATCGTTTGCCTTTTGTGCAGAGTAAAAATAAAAAGAAGCTTTTTTAACGTCATTGATTAGCTGTTAATTCTGCCAGTAAATGCTCAGATGTCTGTGTTCAGTTCAGTGTTCATTTTCATTTTCCTTAGAAAATTTTGAATGGTCACAACCATAAGACTACAGCTGCACTACTACTTACACACATGGAGCAACAAGACATAACTGTTATCTATTTTCTCATGTACAGAAACACCTAATTCTTCTGTAGAACCACCATCTTTATGCGGTGGAGAACTTTGAGTATCCCCATAATCCTGAGAAGTGTGCAGTAAGAGACGTTATTCCCTTGTAGGGTCTCATACTGTTTTGGACACAGCGGAATCCCTAACCCATACACATCCCATGTTTAATGTGGAGGTGAAAGATACTCCTAAGAGGGGAAAATACTTTCTCCCAACCCAAAGTTGCCCGGGTGGAGATCAATCCAGTTGGGTGTGGAGACCCTCAGAAGCCCCCAGCTGAGCCCCTGAATTTGCAGGAGTTCTTATTGTTGTGCATATGCATCAAACACCAATTCAGCTTTCTTGGAGTCCTTAGGTAGGCCTTGAAGAAGGTGCCACCAGGGAATTTTATTCATGTTTTTCAATTCAATGGCTATGTGTGCAATGATGACTGCCATGAACTCTGTCTAGTTCCTGCACGTCTGTGTACATCATGGATTGTCCTTTCTCCATGTTCAAGCATGAGGTGGTGCATAAATGCACAAGGTATCAGGTTATCTTTCAAAAATTTGCAGACATCTCAGAAGTGTAAACGTTTGTTTTTGACTCTCAAATGAAGAGAGGAACAAAGACATAATACTGTTTAAGTGGCAGAACTGCTGGGCGAACCTCATGGCTGAGGAGGCTAAGGGCATGGACTCTGAATGGAGCACGTTCATGATTGTTGGTGCATTTTGTGGCAGAAAGGAGTACACAAGTGTTTAGGTAAGCCGTAAGGTTTAAGAAGGAGGAATTTATAGATGGCCCAAGACCCACCTGAAGCACCTCAGAGATACTGGATTTTGACAATATTGCTTCAGAATTGTAGCATAAACTCAAATTTGGGCAAGGTAGGACTTTGGTGAGGCCTTAGGGGTATTCTCGCAAACCATTATATGACTCAGAAACGCAAAGCAGGGTCTGTCCCAGATGTGATTCTCTAATCCTAGACCTCAAACACACTGTAGTGTTTCTGAGTGTAAAGCAGGGAGCATTAAAGTCAGCTCTTCCAAGAGATACCATATGTTTGCTTTTTTCCTCTAACCTAATGCCTCTGTGATCTTGGATAAATGCAAGACAATGGGCTTATGGATGACTGGATGGATTAAAAACAAATTATATCATGTCTGAGTGTTCAAACATGAGTAGGCTGAGGGAGCCTGCACTTACAGAGCAGCACTTTGTAGCAAATGCAACATTTTCTGAAAATGAGAAATATATAATATCCACAAAAAGAAGCTGAATGAAGTCGAGACAGTTAGAAGCTGCAAACCCTGAAAAAGATTTGTGACAGTGGGTTGTTGCCCTGACGTACTGTATATGAGACCTCGCTTTCTTAACTCATTATCATGCTTATACGCGTCTATTCAGCAAGTAAATTTAAAATCAATCTATCAAAGGTCAGTTATCCAATTTTAATACCATGAAATGATCATTGATAATTATTGAATGATAATTAACTAGTAAATTGAAGTAGAGTTAACTTTATCTTACAAAAATCTTTTTTTTTTCAAAAGCCAGAAATTGCAAATGAGGCTTGAAATCTTTTGGCCAAAAACACTTCTTTCCTGTTACTCTAAAGTGTCACTGTTTGGTTATGAATTCTGACTGAAGTTGTTTAGATTTTTTGTTCAGTTAAAAAAAAAGAAAAAAAAAAGATTATTTTATGATTTAAAAGCCTGATTTAGCTTATAAATTGTCATGCAACAAAAAAAAAAAAAACACCATACTGACATGTTGAAACAAATGAAAAGGTGAATCTCTACATGAAACATGACTGACTGCTGGAGTAGTATGATAACTACTTTCAACTTAAATACAAAGAGTGAATATATACTTCTGTAAATTATGATCTGCTGTAACAAAGCAGCGATAATTTCTTCTCTACTCTTAAATCAGCACCAGTCTAAGACTTGGCTCTTAATTTCATCATAATGTACAAAGTTTGCATGGAATTACAGTTAAGATGGTGATAAAAGCCAGAGCCCACTCACTGATGTTGTATTTAATTGGTTGCAAAGAGCCCTTCACTTCCACCATTAAAGAGTCAAGCCTGAGGACACACAGAACATCAGCCTGAAATACGCAGATTTCAAACACGACAATCGGTTATGTCCTACCACCGGAATCACCAACGCGTTTTCATCACCAATATTTGTAGTTGGGAAGGTTTTATTGAAATGACCTCCTCTCACCACTGTGTCTTGTAGACATGGAAAAAATATTACCATTTCTGCTCACATTTGTGTCAGCAATACCACACAGGAACTGACATTATGTGACAGGTGATAAGCTGGGCATGTCAACTTAAAGAAGGTTTTGAAAGGTTTGCTGCCTATTATGACAACTGAAGATGCAAAAACACACATGAGCAGTGTGTTGATTCTTTCCATAAAATTAATATTCTGAAAACTGTTTGGATGGATGGATGTTTTTTTTCCTTGGACCGTTGACAGACAAGAGAATTAAATACTGTCAGAAGCTGCAATTATCAATGACTGCCTGCAAAGAGGCATTCCAATTGTTCTCAAACTAAATTATACTAGATCTGATAAACATACATGGACAAACAAGCGGAAATACAGGTATGAGAATTATTAATAAATACTGAGATTTTACATGTGATCTGTGGGAAAAAAGAAACACCCTGATTGCAAATGTAAGTTTTAACTGGCATTTAGGACATTAATGGAATACGCTTGATTAATTAATCATCAGCAAGAGGAAGCACGTCTATAAGAAGCCTGTAGTTTTTTGGAGCATTCAAATTTGTATTAATACCAGAAAATAAAAATTCAGCAATCATTTTACAAAAAAAAAATGTTGCTCCATCCATCTGAACAGAGTTATATTCCCATTTCCAGACTATTTGGAGACAACCGTTCTATAATGACAAAGATTATTCATAAGTGAAAAACGTCCAGGATGTGTTTCCCAGACTGTTTAACGTACAATATGGAAAATAAAAAAAGAAGGAAAAGAAGCCATGTCTGAGACTGAACAGGCATTGGATATCATAGTAAATGTTGAATTGTAGGGATGCAATTTGAAAAATGACTGAAGGTTTCATTAGAGAAAAATACCTAAACTTTACAATGTAAAAAAAAAAAAAACTAAAGCACATTTTTCATTTGTAAAATTGTATTACTACTCAACAAGACAAAATTGGAGATGTTTCTCCTGAACAACACCATATTTGGGGAAATACAAACACAGCATATCAGCACGAACACGTAACTGAAATGGGTCATGTAACGAGAAATTAATCCTAAAAACAGCAGCAAATGCTGGAAAGAATGATTGAAAAAGGAAAGCGACAAGGTGTTACACTGTCCCAGTAAAAGCTCAAATCCAGAGATTAAAATACTGTTCCACGACCTAAAAAGTGGATGAAGAAAGTGACACAAATCTGCTTCGTTGTGTTGGGTTTCTTTACTAAAAACTGTTCATCAAAGGGTACATTTGTCTATGTTAGTGCTAGTTTTATGTTAGAGAAGGCGTTCGACAATGTCCGTGGGGCGTATGGGATACCAGGCCCTTTGTTAGGTCCCTTTACAACCAATGTCAGAGCTCGGTAAGCATGGCCGGTATTAATTCAAACTCGTTTCCAGTGAGAGTTGGAGTCCGCCAAGGTTGCCCTTTGTCTCTGATTCTGTTCATAACTTTTATGGAAAGAATTTCAAGACGCAACCAAGGTCTTGTAGGTGTCTGTTTTGGTTGCTTTAGGATTGCATCTCTGCTTTTGGCAGATGATCTGGTCCTACTGACTATCAAGTCGTGATCTACAGCTCTCGCTGGAGCGGTCCAGAGCTGAGTCTGAAGCAGCTGGGATGAGGATTGGTCTTTCCAAATCTGACACCATGGTCTTTCACCGTAAAAAGGTAGAGTGCCTGCTCCGGGTCAGGGGGGATGTCTTTTCCACAAGTGTAGGAGTTAAAGTACCTCGGGGACTTGTTCGCGAATGGGGGTATAAAGGAGCAGGACATCGACAGACGGATTGGTCATGCTTTTTGTTTTCTTTGGGTCAGCAGTTGGCAGCCGAAACATGTCAACAAGGTAAAACATTCTTGTGGATTACTATTGTCTGACCCAAAGAAAACAAAAAGCAGGACTAACACAGACGAAGACAAGAAGAACTTAATTCAAGTAATAGGCGGATTGGTGTGGAGTCGGCAGTAATGCGAGCACTGTACCGGTCTGTTGTGATGAAGAGAGAGCTGATCTTAAAATCAAAGCACTCTATTCATCAGTCGATCTACGTTCCTACCCTCATCTATGGTCGCGAACTTTGTGTTGTCACCGAAAGAACGAGGTTGCGGATACAAGCGGCCAAAATTCGCTTTCTCCTCACGGTGGCTGGGTTGTCCCTTAGAGATAGGGTGAGAAGCTCAGTCATTTGGGAGGGGCTCAGGGTAGAACCGCTGATCCTCCACGTTGAGAGGAGCCAGTTGTGGTGGCTCCGTCACACCGTGAGGAGGCCCAGAGGAAGACTCTGGGCCATGCTGGAGGGACTATATCTCTCGGCTAGCCTCGGAACGCCCCTGGAGGAGCTGGCTGAAGTGGTGGGGGAGAGGGAAGTCCCTGTTTCCCTGGTTTGGCTGCTGCCCCCACAAATAGACGGTGGACAATGGATAGTTGGATGGATGGATATTATGCTGCGATTTTTTGTTGAATTCTTTCAATGCTAGGAATAAAATTCTAGAGCACCAGTTGCTGGTTGTCTGCACCACATCAGCAGGGGTTAGCTGTGATGGCTGTGCAAACACTATTCATGTTTGATTTATCATTTACTTTGACTTAAATAACTTAACTCACAGCATATGTTGGAGTTTTAACTGCAGTTTTAGAATCTACTCGGTGAACACACTCTGGGCTTATTGACCAGTCACAACAGGGATCATTTTCAATAAAGCTTCTTCAGAACACGACTGTTATTTCCCCAGCGTCACCAAATGTTTGTGCACTTATTTTTCAATTTTTCCCGAAATCACGAGTGTTCAGACACAAACTAACGAGTGGCAGGGTTTTGACATAGGTATGCAAGACAGATTAAATGCCACTCAGGTGTGGAACTGTTTTTGGAGCTAAGGTTTTGTTAAACATCATTTGTTATTTCAGAGCGTGTAGACATTTACGAGGGTCAGAATTTCAGGTGCTAATTAGACAAGTTCTGCTCTCGGCACATCATGACAAAAAAAGTACAAAGAAAATGATTAAATAATATCATGTGGTGTGATATGAAGTCCTAAACCCTTAGTGTAGTAAAATTCAACCACGAGATTATGATGACTTTACCAGCTTTTTTAGGGTTCAACATTTAATTTAACATGAAAATAAGGCACGTCTTAATTTAAATTGAACGTCTTTGTGTAGTTCTCACACAATTGTGAGAAGTAACATCTTCTTATATTTATAACTAGTCTGCGTCCCAGAGATAAAACCTGGGAGTTAAACAGCATCCCAGTTATTTGACAATTTACTGTACTAAGTATGATATAATTAGAGGTAGTTTCATCTAAACTCAACACTGTCTACTACACAGTAATAAAAGCACACATCCCAGACTAGCGCCTTATTTTGTATCACAGTCTCCTCAGTGTTCTAAGCTCTGCTGCTTCTGGTAAAATATTTTTCTTTCGTCAAACAAATGAAAAACAAACAGATTCTGACTTTATTTCACCATTGTGTGTTGACATTTTTCTCTATTGTCAATACCAGCGATAATCAAACTGTGAATGACTTGAAGGTTATGCATCTTGCCTATAAAGAAAGATAAAATTAAAAAAACTGCTTGAATCTGAAAGCCTGCAAATAGAAGAAAAAAAGTCCAAAACCAAGAATTTGTAATATCTGGCAAAGGGGAGACCTTGGCATAAGCATAACTTTTCAAGACATTGAATGATCTCATGTCCCAGATTGACACTATTCTACCTCAGGACTGGCCTACTGACAGTGCTCTTTTTATGCTTGCTCTCAGCTTGGCCCTAACACATGCGGGGGTTTCAAGGAATCTCATTTCTGAGGTCCTGAGATTTTTTCATTTATTGATCTATTTTCCGTGCTGGAAATTATATCTCTAAGGGCGGAAGCATTGCTGTATTAATATCTTTGGGCAACTAATAAGTTATAGCTCATCAATATAAAAAAACAAGAGAGTAAATCGGCTACCTTTACTTAACATGTCATTTTGTTTCTTTTTCATTTACCTGTGAAATATTGCAGATCTATTCAAACACCAGGATGTTAAAATGTTCCTACTCACAATGAAAATGTCCTTTGAAAAATATGCAAGCTGCAATACATTTGAACTAAATGTTACTCAGTAAATGATTGTGATTGACTCCAAAATTATTTAATCTTGTAAATTCTTCAAACAAAGAAACCCAACCATATGAGCTTTTCCTATTAAAAATGGGTGAAATCAAACTGCCTTTTTTAACAGAGTCATTTTTAGCTAAGCGTAACAGCAGATCAGAAGTCTGTAGCTAAACCATGTGTGTAGGCAAGGATTACCAACAATCTGACATTCAGTATCAAGATGTCCCCTGGTTCCTGAATATCTTGTTTCCAAATATTCTTCACTGCGTTCAATGTCTCACAAGTTAAAATACAGAACCTATTGAGGCAAAGGGATTTCATTTTCTCTCTGACCCTCTCCACTGCAGAGTAATTTGATCTATCCATCCATTGTCTATACCTGTTTGGTCCAAGTAGGATTACTGGTGTGCTGGACTCCATCCCAGCTGTCACTAGCCATCATTTTTGCATAAGCCAAGCTCCAGTAAAGACATCCTAATTTGTAGAGATTTGTTTTTTTAAGGAAATATTTCCCTAAATAATAAAGTAAGTAACTGTAAGGCAACTCCATTTTTAATTTCCTGAAGTTCATCCAATTGCGGTGTGGTCGTTTAGAACTATCGCCTCAGAACAATAGGACTTTCGAATTGAAACCCCAAGGGCCTTGGGCCTTTCTTTGTGATTTCTCTCTGTGTTTTTGTGGGTTCTCTCCGGGTACTTTAGCCACCGTCCAAAAACATGGATTTTAGGATTATTGGAGCCTGTAGGAGTAAGCATAAGTGTGTGTGGTTATTTGTCTCCTTGTGGCCCTGTAAAGGACTGGCGACCTGTCCAGGGTGTACCCTGCCTCTTGCCCAATGACAGCTGAGAAATACTCCAGCACCCCCCTGCTACAAGGAAGAAAGAATTTAGCAAACGAACGGACCATTCGATTTTTGTTTTTATACATGTGATGCTGGGTGATGCTTGGCCTGTGTATGTCCAGCAATTTCCTCTTCATGTTTCATAATGCAGATGACAGCTTGCATTAAATGGGACATATTATGCAAAACCAAGTTTTTAATCATTTGATTATGTACATTTGGGACTGTGGAGGGACTATCAGCAGGCAAAGTGTGAAAAAAACTGACTCAGTCATATTTTTGTGGGCTGCCTCAGTCTCAATACAGGAGATAAATCAGGAGCTTCCAGGAGTTGGTAGTTTATGACGTCATTAGCTCTAGCTCATTATAATATTCCAGCCTTTCACCTGCATGTTTCCACCCACCTCAGCTTATTCCGCCTATCTGTGGCAGACGTCGTGTTAGCGTGAGCGTCAGCGTGGCGTAGCGTAGCGTAGCGTTAGCATGCCGACTTCAGCACACGCCCCGGAAGAAGTGGGTCGCTTGCCTGTGTCTCATTTGCATTTAGAGAAACAGGCACTCAAAACCGAGCGCTCTGAACAGGGTTGTTTTGGCAGGGTGATTGAACTGCTATTGTGCTTCATCCTTAATGTATTTTGACCAAAGCGTGTCACAGACATTACGTTAGGACACCAGGAAACTAGTTAAACTTGTTGAAATAGGGTATAATATGTCTCCTTTAAAGGTTCTAACTTTTCAAACTGTGATAAAGTGAATAAAAATGGGCATAGTTTGATTGTATCCATCCAGACATGGAAATAGAAGCCATAAATTCATACTGTATGTACACATAGAAGTTATTCATCAACTCACCTATAGCCGTGCTGCGTGTCCACACACACTCCACCGTTGAAGCAGGGGTTTCTGGGATATGTAGAGCAGGATTGATGTTGCTGCTCTCTACCTTGGCAGGAGCACACAGCGGTGGATTCCACCGTCACTGACACTAGACTCATAGTCCCGCAGTCCACCACTGTGGGCATGTCCCTGACGCTCAAAACGTTGGTGCAGCCACCCGTTCCAGCACAATTGGAACTCGTACACTCATCCACACGGACTTGGAACACACCGACTTGAAGGAATGACTGGAGCTAAACAGGAAAAAAAAACAACAGAAGGAAACCGGCATGAGGTTTAGAACAAACATACAGTAATACTAAAAAAAAACATACATTCAAATAGAGCCCTCACAGTTCACAGAGTTGTCTTGAGTAGGACTGGGGGGGTTAATAGCATAGAGACAGCCATCTGTCACTGCACGTGGTGAATCAATGCATGGAGACAAAGTATACACACTGCAGCCTGGTAACAAATACTGCCTGCTGCAGCAACAAATAAATGTTTGAAAGTCTTTGCAAATGACTGTATTTAATCTTTACTTGTGTCTTAGAACAAACTTTAATGAAATAACTACATTATTTCCCGGTCTTTTGGAGGATAAGTAATTTCACCAAAATCTTTCTCCTGAAATTGTTTTAAAAGAAAGACTTAATTTTAATTTGTGCAGTCAAGTAATAGTGTTAGTAAATGTAACAAAGGGGGAAATTATATGTAAGTTAAATGCTGAACACCTAGAAAAGGGGAATAATAATAATTGTAAGTATATTTGTGCTGGACCACTGTATCCTTCATCTGCAATTTAGTACATCAACAAATGAAAGAAATTAAATTGGGGGTCACATAATTCAAATTCTAAGTAAAAACAGTTTTCAAACAAGACCCAACATATATATGAAATTTTATGAGGTAACCATCAGTTAATTTTATGAAGACATAAAAAAAATGTTGAGGACACCATACAGACAACTTAAATTGCCTTCCATTTACCTGTGATAATGTCTGCATATATATCATTGCCTACCTCCATTCACGTATTTACTTGTGTATGTTTCCTATATGTGTCTATACATATTTCATTGTCATCCCAATCCATGTATGACATTGTATACTGCTGCCTTCATTCATACGTGTAGGTATGTATAGAAATGTGTATGTCTGTGTCGAATGGCGTTTGAATATACTATTTCCGTTGGTAAGACTGACATTATTCAAGCAACATTGCATTCACAGAAACAAAACATTGTGAATAAAATGAAAGCAGGCCACGTTATGCTCATTGTTCTGGACTGACTGGACTTCATTCACTGTGACAGCACTGTAATGACTAACCATCCAGTAATGCTACTCTACATTTTCACCTAATATGACATATGAGGAAGTTGCATAAGCATGATGTTTTCAACGCCAATGTTATCAGTTGAGCTTTAAACACTGCCTGCTTGTCAGTATCAGTACCAAGTTATATCGATAAATCGATGCACGTCTGAGAAAACCCTCTTGTTAACTTCTTTGTTTTTGTTTTTCTTTTTTATTAGACATTAGATGACTAATTTTCTTAGCTGATGCACAACAATTTTCTTATGTCAGTGGCTCCCAGGCCAAAAGACAGCATTCATAGTAATACTTTGTTGGATGATTGCACACTTTTAATTTGGCATGTCAATACCTTATAAAATGTCACAATGCTATTTTTCTGTCCCCAGAGGTATCCAGAGCTTGAAATGATGACTTGAGTCAGTTCTTACCAGCCCTGAACCTATAGATTCCAGATAGATCTGGTCTGAAAATTATGCTTAATGGTCCCTGGGCCACTTTTTTATAATTTGAAAGTCATGACTGGCAATTTAGTCACTTTGGAATATACTCGTGCCATCAGGGTGGAAAATGATCTATTGATGTCCGGATCTGTGATTTTGAGCTTCCTGTGAAAGACCTGAGCAAAGAGCTGTCACACATCTGCAGCTTTTGGCTTATCAACCTGGTGAGGATTGAAATGACCTCATTTCAAATTCTGAACTATTTTACACATTACTGGAATAGTAATTGAATTAGTTACCATGGCTAGAAGAACCTCTCAAAAAAAGTAAAATATTGTAAAAATTGTGTGTTTTTTCCCTATACATTTGTGTCTAGATAAAGGATATAATTGTTTTTTTGGCCATGTCAACTCGCTCTCTAAACATAAATATTATTTGGATGACATTTTATAGTCTTCTAGTACTATTGTGACAAATTTTGGAATACCCTTAGAACAGTATTTGTCTTTAAACTGACCGTATATAGTCTTTAATCTGTGGAATGCAACCACAATCAAGCATTCAGTCCTAAAAAAGCATAATTAAACTGGCCTTTGGATTTATTACTTCTACACGGGACAACTGTTATTCAATTTCAACTGTGTGCCTAAACGCTGATCCAAAACATTGCAGCCATAATTCTGACTGCTGCAGCCATTAGAGAAACAGATTTCACGTATTCAGGAGAAATAAACCCAAAGCTCCTCAAGATCTTATTGTTTAGAACATTAAAGATAACATTAAAGATAAGATAAAGATAACAGAAGCATCAGCTGTTTGTTTTAGTTCTTTTTCCCACCAATTTTCTAGAGAGGAGAAGCGGAGCCTTTATTTTTCAGGAATCATTTGGGTAAAGGCTTCAAACTATTTCTCTGCTTATAAGACTGATCAAAAACATTACTTTTGTCATTTAAATTTGTTAGACTAATTGATTGTTGTATGGCTAATATTAATATTTCACAGTTATTGCTAATCGTTTTTAGGAGTGATGTGATTTTTCTTTGTTATGCTGCTTGGGTTCTTGACAATTACATTTGTTCTTTTCTTCCAAATCACTTTGGTTTGCTTTTTTTAAACAAACAAAAAAAACACTAATTAAATCAATTCCAGTTGAACTGAGGTAATGGTTTGAATTCGTAAGGTAGATTAAAATAAAATAGTGTGTACCATTTTCAGTTGTGAATTCGTTCATCTAATTTTTACTGTCTATTGACGTCGGAAAATAAAAGACAATTAATTCAAACAGGAACAATAAACTGTCGCATTATTTCATCCAAACAAAGTTAACAGCTAATAAATTTTTAATGATAAGTGATTCAAAGCTTGATATAGCTACAATATATCTGCAATGCAAACATATAGCAATGACTATACATTCTCTCAAATGTGCAGTTCACTAATGCATTTATTAAGAAACAATTTCACCTTACATTCAAGACCTGGAACCTGCGGAGTTTACAATGGCTGCTGAAAGGGCAGCATTCCATATCCTTTGTAGCTATGCTCCCAAATGTGAACAATCCGAAATGCACAGAAAGCCAAACACTGAATCTTTCAAAGATTGAACAGTACTGTCTGAGAAGGAATAAAAGACCGTAGGGATGTATTGTTCCTTTGACCATTGTTCCAGTGCATTTAGGAGCTCTTGCAATCCTCTTTCCAGCCCTAAGGACTACATTAATATAATGACAAGATGAACATGGGTATCCAAGTGCCATACCAATGGTTTTGAAAAAAAAAAAAAAACATAAACTAGTGTACTATCATTAAAAGTCAAGTGGAGAGAGCTGGATTGAAAACACTGAGGGATAAGTTTCATTATTGAGCAAGAGCAGGGAGAAACAGAAGGATATACTGTGTAAAGACTTTTTCTTTTAAAAAGAAACTTCTACTTCTGAGGCATTACTGCAGAATCGAAACCATTAATAATAAGCACTGCTTTATCTTGTGCCCCCTCCCCCCTCATTCCATCTCCTCCACTGTGCCCTTCCTCTTTCTTTCTTGTCCACAAACCCCCCTCCTCCTCCTCCGTCTCTCCGGCTCTCATTCATCCTCTCTCTCGCCACGCTTCACATCTCATTCTGATCAATGTCTTCTCCAGAGAACTTAGCTGAATTCAGATGAAATGCTCTGTGCTCCCCTCACAAATCACACCTGAAAGCCTATACCTCTCTGCTTTCACATCTCTCACTCTCTCTCTCTCACTGTGCTTCTCTCATGCCAAGCTCATTCTGAAATTTTATCCATAAACCGCAGGTTTTTCTTCGCATGTATAATCTTTATTTTCCCCTTAAAGATTGTCACACGGAACTGGAGTTCATCCAGAGGAGAAGCTTTAAAAGGCTGTGTGGTGATTCAACCAAAGTGACCAGCACGATCATGACCAGACTTGGATGTTTTTTCTTTTTTTTTTTTCTCGAAAAAAACATAAACATGCAATACAGTTCAGCTCATATTTCCCACTGAGGACACCGGTTCTGCTCTTTTCCCCTCGTCTGTGAAATGCACACAATTTAACCTCTGTCGATGACTCTCAAACACACTCACACACACACTTATAGGTCTCCCACTTCCATTCAGACTTGTGAAACGTGAAATGAGGTCTGACTGAAGCCAGTGCCCAGGGAGCAAGTATTACTCTGCTTAAGGTTTTACTCTTTACTATAGAGATATGTTTTTTTCTGAAAAATTCAAATTTGTTTTAGTCTGAACTCCTGTTAATGAAATGTTATATATCAAAACATGTATTGTTGAATAGATGAAAATACATATATTTTAAATACCCTCTTCATTGTAAAGAATCACTACAGTAAAAATAAGTGTCATACAGCCAGTAGTTTTTCTGTATTTAGTTTTTTCGTGTTTCTTTTTTCTCAAGTATACTCAAGAAAAATGGAAACATTCAATTTATTCGTTTTTATTCATTTTTGCTGGATGCCTACAATATTCACATCAACCAAGCATCCATTTGTGATCCTCAGGCCACATTTTTAACTGTTTATTTCACTGTAAGCAACGATAACATAACGAGAAAAAAAAAACAAAAACAAAGCACCCTCATGAACAAAAATAAGGAAATTTTTCATTCCACAGTCAATAATTGATATGACCCAAATTCGCATCCAGGATGATCTACACTGCAGATCTCGCCGCCGGTTGGAACGTGTCACGGAGATGTGACAGCCAATTGGCACGGCGCTGTGTAGTAATCGCAACGCGGGATCAACCGGATCGTTGGAAGAACTGGTGGTGTGATGGTGTCACGCGATAATGCTCGGCAAAGTGTACGAGGAGGTAGCTGATAACAGTGCTCTTTGTGGTAGAAGAGACTGTTGTGCTGCAGGAGTGGTGATGGCTGACACTAGGGAAGTGACTCTGGAACATCAGAGATCACTGTCTCGCCTCCTGGAAGTGTTGTGGGACCAACTTGCCAAAACACTGGTGAAAGGAGGTTAGAAACTAATAACCCCCAAGACATGTTGATCATCGCTGCTCGCTGTCTATTTTGGGTTCACGGGAAGGGGAGATTTTTCATTAAGTACTGATCCAGTAAATTCAGTAAGAAATTGATAAACAGATTTTTTACTGTTCAGGAAAACCATCATTTTGATTTGACTTTAATTTTAACTGAACTCTTTGCAGTTTAACATTTTGCACAGGCAGGCAAATATTTGAGGAATTTTAGAAATTGAAAAAGGCACATTTATTTATTTTTTTCTTCCGTGGGTGTGTAATTCTCAATGCGAACAATGGGCAAAACCGGGTCGCATTTCCCAGGGAAAAGTATGACATAAACCGTTTCTTTCAGGCTTTGGATGATCACCGTTGGCTGAGAATGTTTAAAAGAGACACAAATACATTTTTGAAAAGAACCCTCACAGGTGAACTGCTTCGACCAAATGTTTAAACTGTATTTAATGATTTAGAAATGAATCTGACATCAGATTTAGCAAATATCGCATGTGAAAGCTCAAAATTAACATTAAAAGAAAGAGATAAAGTGAATCTCAAAAGCTACACAGCAACACCAACTTTGAGTTCTGAAAAAAACTTTTAATGTTGACTAAGTGTTAGATCAACATGACCTTGTCTGTTGTTTTATGCATCTACCTTTAATTGGTCAACTATTATCATTATTAAGGTTTAAAACGGACACAGAAAGGAGCAAGCTGAACATTCCCTTTTTGTAATAACTGAAACGTTGCTGTACTTTTCACATATTTGTTTCAAAACAAACATATGTGAAACCCACCAATCAAATGATCTGCTATGAACAACAATTCTGTAAGAATTCCTTGCATATTAAAGTGCTGTTATATAGATGTAAATGACCACAATCCATCTATTTCAGTGCCATCTTTGATGCTGACATAATTGTAATAGCATTCTTCCTTTTCTCCAAATATTTTTTAATGGAAAAATACATCTAATGACATTGACTTTTCATAAAACATCATTCATTTAAATGAGTGATGAATGATGAGTAATATAGCTGTTTTTTTTGTTTTTTTTCCACACTCAGTGTGTTAGTACTGTTTGAGGGTTTGGATGAAATGTAAGTTTTATTCAATGAAAAATTACAAATAACAGACCATAAACTATGATATCCAAAGAAATAAACTAATTTGAGCAAAAACTTAGAAAGTAGATAGCTTATTCAAGGCTTCCTGTATAGCTTAAAGGAATGCATTTAAAGATAGAGAACAACCCCGTTTTGAAGTCTTACTCTTGAATATAAGACTTTTCTGTGCTCAACTTACCTCTGACTTTAAAGTTTATTTACCACATAGAGTGCAGTTGGTTAGTTTATGAGAGTGTCAGTCAATCAAGGGAAGAGTCACCAACAGAGCAGACAACAAAACAATCAAGCTGGCAGGACTGTAGAGTACATAGCTCATGTGTCAGTGTGGATTAAAAGCGACACAACATGAAAAGGTGACCTACCTTTTGTTTGTGGGCAGCCAGATAACCGTGCATTTTCTCAGGCTGGAGCAGAGAGTGTCCGCTTTGCACCGCAAAGCGAACATCCAGCATCCGCTCGTTTACATCCATTAAGCTGAAGATGTTGACTTCATCGTGTGGAACAGAGAGCATCTCGGACAAGAAGTCAACCAGCAGCTCGTAGCGGCTCCGCTGCTTCCCTCTCAGTTCAATGAACTCCTTTGCTGTGATGTCTGAGGAACACATAAACAGGATTGGAATCCATAACCTCATTATTTCCATTCTTGCTCGATAGCTTAACTCCAATTATTTCAAAACTGCGTAAGCAAGAAATAGTCCAGTATACTCGAGATCGGAACTGGAATGTTGATAAATTATTTAAAATGTCTCATTTTTTAGGAAAAAAGGTTCTTTTAAGGTGTCAGTAGCACTTGTCTCTGGGTGTGAGTGTGTGTGGTGATGGCACTGAGTCAGTGTAGGCTTAATAAAATCCTTGGCAATCACATATATATTCATATATAGATGTAATTCAGATAATCAGGTTCAGTTTCTTATAAAACTAAACAGAATTATCTGGAGAAACAAGTTTATTGACTCAAGTTGCATCTCTCTGTTCTATGAAAGGTCAGGCGTTTGACTTTTTTGATGCAGAAAGAACATAAATGAAGACATAGTGGCTCCATGTACCACCATTTTATTCATTCTTTATATCTCAGAAAAAAGCCAATATTTAACATAATATACCAGGACTTTACTCTTAACACTCCTAGAGCTGTGTGCACCAATAATTATCAGGAGGCATCTGATATTGAAGTAAAAAAAAACATATTTTATATAATCATAAAATTAAGTACTTGCAAATGCTACTTGTTTTAAATATATACAGTCCTTAGCCAATGTATTAGTCAAACAAAACAAGATTTTTTTTTTTTAGAAATATATAGAAATTTTTAGAGAAATATAAATAAAATAATAAAATACATCTAAGTCCTTTTCACACATTGCCGCCAGAAAACGTAACTATTAGGCTAATTTGGTCCCAGCTTACACTCTGTTTTTTTAATCTTTTTTCGGACAGTTTTTCTTGCTAATATTTCCCTGAGGTTCTTTTCCATCAGTCGTCTTCTTATCGTGGCTCTGGAGGATTTCTCGAGTGACCATTCCTTCGCAGTGAGATCTCAGTCTTTTACCATTTTTAAATAATTAAGATTTCAAATTGAATTCCCCCTTCTTATACACAAACTTCAGCAAACTGACTGGACTTGAGAGGTTAGAAATGTATCAAGCATGACATTAGACCACAAAAACTGTGTTCTCCTTTCAGGAACCAATTGACAAAAACAGCTTAAATCTTAAGAGAAAAAATCACAAAAAATTACATATCTTTCAGAAACCTCAAATAGTTTGTTCCTAATGTTTATACTGCATGACTGTATATAAGATATTGCCTTTCACATCGTTGATACAGTATTGTGAACACTGCTGCATGATGGACACCAATGGCTAGGTTTGCATTCCTTGTACATGTTACCATAGTTGACCAGTAAACACAATTCTGATTCTTAATCAAAACTACATCTGTTTACTTTTCCACTGATACAATCAGTGCAAAAATTGTGCATATCTTTCCACATCTGAACGGTCATTAGAAATATATCACGATAACCATTTCATGTATTCTGGAACCTTTGACCCTTGTCATTAATATGAAGAAATCAGTTGGGCCGTGACTTTAAGTTCTAGTGTTAGCACTAAAATTCAAGACAAAACACTTGCACTTTAAGGTGAAGTTCAACTTGAAACTTCCAGAAATGATCACTGTATAGTACAGGTGGCACATTAAAATAATGCAATGATAAATAAATAGGTAGGATGAAAAGGAAAACTGCAGATTAAGACTTCTGCTATAAAGATAATGGTAATAGCATTGCCATCATTTGATAAAGAAGTTTCATACCGTTTCTAAATGAACTAGTAATGTAATATGTCATTAGTACCGCAGTTTGCCAGACAGCACAATATGCTGGTGGGTTGTGCATTTCGCATACAATCAATACAAAACTGACTCATAACAAGAGTCATTTTGTTATGTGGCTCTTCTATGAGTTACATTTTGGATTTATTTCATTTCAAACAACCATGAACTTTAAGGTCACTGGCATACATCATCAAAATTATGTCAATCATACAAAGGTAACTTCAAAGAAAGGAAATCCTCAAGGACACCAGCCTACAGTGAGCCAAATAATAAATTAATTTGGGTTATTTGGTTCAGCTCAAAGACTGAAACACAGTCATTCTAATCCATTATACTTTAATCAGGTTCACTGTTGCATAATACAATTCTACATCTCTAGAGGCTTATATACAGTACCCCTGGTTGAATAAATGTTTAAATCAATCAGAAAAGCAGACAGATACATAAATAAGCTTTCCATAAGAGATACAGTACATTAAAGATAAAATAACAGTTGTATTATTTGTTTTTGCGCAACTTCACCGTGAAAAAGAGGACAATCAGCTAAAGGAAATCTGCCCTGTCAGTTAATTTTGAAAAAGCAAGTACACCTTAATAGTCTGTTTGGTCTAGGGCTTGTTCACAGTCATTTATAGGAAAGGCTAGGTAATGTAAATGTCAAAGCTTTATTAATAATGTGACATGTCAAAGTTTGTCACAACACTCAACATCCAGGGCTCTCTTAGAGGCTGCTTTGTAAAAATAAAAAGAAAAAAAAGAAAACAGCAATCGTCAGTTGATAAAGCCACAAAGTAATGTATGCAAGTAAAATGGTATTTATCTAAAAAGAAGAATTTTTAACTCAGAATAATGGATAGGTATCCCAATGGGAAATGATCGCACGGTTGAAAAGGAAGCAGTAAATAACAGATTTAAGATCACACATGCTTACCTTTTGGGATTGTTGTATGCATTATAATGTAGTTATGCAAATTACCGTGGAAGAGGTTTCATTAAGCGTGTGGGAGTCTCTGCGTAGAATTTGAAAAAAAGAAAAAGAAAAGTGGTGCTCTTTGGTACTTTTTTCCTCATTAGGAAAGCAATTATTGTCAGTCTGAATTTACATTAAAGTAGCTTTAGCTTAGATTCAAGCAGTTAAAAAGTGGGCTCACCCTTTAAAAGATAAGATCAAAGCCAATTATTTGGTGATCTAGATTGCAAAAAATGCTTAGAATATTTAGCATTCTAATACTGAATGCTGATGCACTGTATGTGCACTCATGTAAATAAATACATAGTGAACTCTTTAGAGGATTAAGAGGACTGGGTGATTAGGTCGGTGAGCTAAACATGGCAGACAGAGCCTGTGCGTTAAAAGACAAGACTTGGGGGTGGTGGTTACAATGTGAGGGACTGGGGCGAATGTCGGATCCCATCACTCTGTCCAGCAGGAGAAGCAGGGACTCTGACAGACAGAGTGACAGTGAGAGCGTCTGGGGGGATGGATAGTAACTCCTAACATAGAATGGCAGCCTTTTGCACCTGGCTTTGATCCAACCTCACAGCTCACTTCTGCTTTCGACTTCCTGGAGGCTTCATCAGAATCAGTGCAAATTCACTGTCCAGTCTGTTGCCTGACTAGTTCTCACAAATATAGGCAAATAAATAAAGAAATATCATCCTCTAACAAATATAAATCTATATATAGTTATGAATATCCATAAAAAGCATGAACATTTTTTTGTCATTTGTCATTTGTCATTTATCTTTGTCTTTAGGATAAGAGTTGCCCCCATTGCGATGTAACTTTTTCATCTTTTTAATAGGTGTCTACACTTACTGGCTTTGTACCCTTGGATTTACTCATAAAGTGTGACAATGGATTATAAACTGTGTCTACATAAAGAAGGCACGGAGCACAGGGATAAACATTCAATACATTTGTTGCTACCATCAAGTCAAATACGAAGCAATATTTGAAGTTACACGATTAAACTTCAAACTTTACACTTTTCGTATTTGACATGTTCTCTATGATTGGGTTTCCTTTTTTTTGTAAACCTTGACTCACACCTACATTTTGCCTAGTATTTCATATAAATGTTCTTTCTGAAATTGCTTTATCACTCAAAGAAACAATCTGAGTACTTTGTTGCTGTCTGTATTTCACTTTATCAGCCCATACATTATGTTGCCACCAAGTAAACTTTCTAAAAAAAGATAAATCACAGGTATATACGCTGGATCTCGTTGGCTCAGTCAGCCAGCAAGAGATGACAGCGGTCCTGTCAATTATGTTGGATGCCTTGGAGATAAAAAGTTAAAACTCCTCATCAGGAGTTTGAAGAAACCCCTACAGGCTCAGCACAGCTCCACAGCACCAGTGATACTACGGGTACATCAGCCCCACGACAACTTGCTAAGCTTTCAACTAAGCTATAAAAAAAAAGAGAAAAAAAAATGCTGCAGGGTAAATTAATAAGCATGCTACTGGCCATGTTGTGAAAGAGATAATACCAAGAACTGTAGAGTAATAGAGTTTCTATGAACTCATTCTGTCATCAAACTTGTCAAATTATTCTGAATATTGAGCTTCACATGCATGGCTTTATGTTTATTTTAAAATATAATTGATCTAAAAGGGGATATCATGCATGTCTGTTCTCTATATGTAATGTATAATAGGAGCTAGTGGATAAAAAACAATCTTTTTTCTTTTATTTATTACCTGTTTAAAAAACACATATATTGCAAATGAGTGATTACATCTAATACATATTCTATTGAGTCCCTTTTCACAGGAATGGACGTGATAACCTAATGAATTATGTTTTGATGGCAGTGAATTCAGTTATCTTGTAAGTAGTAACTGTGAATATATGCATTATAAAAAAATGCAAGTGACATTGTACGAGGGAAACAACTTTATCACAAACAAGCATAGCTTGGATGCACAAATCCAGTATGTTAGTAGGCCAGACATCCCCAGTTTTAACCCTTTAAAGCCTAATCCAAGAATAAAACAAAACAGAAAATTACTTTTTTTTTTGGTTTGAAGTCTTTATTTGGCCTTTTAACAAAATATGTAAAAAGAAAAAACTGAAATACATTTTTAATATTAATAATTTGTTACCATGCGATAAGTCAAGATTATTTTTTGTCTAGTCTTCTGCCCCCTGTTATCAGGTATCTGATTGTGTACAATAGGATTTTGAGCAAAGTTTTTACCATTAAATTATGCAAAAGGTGTCAGACGCAAAAAATTTCAGAAACCGTATGTATTGTTTATGATACATTTGGAATTACAGGGTTAACAACAGAGATATTCTCAACATGAGCAATCTAAATCAAATGAGGAAAAGATGGAAAAGAGCTCAGTGCTTTATTGGTGTCTCTGTAGACCACCAAAACAACAGCTGTTAGCAGCTAGGTCAGCTAGCTTATCAGCCACAGCTGCTAGAGGAATAGCTATTAGACAAATGCTGGCATTCACACACGGATCGCCCAGGTGCTGGCAGTCCTCAACCTCCTCTTTTATATGACCGGTTTACAGCCTAGCTGACAGGTGGTGACAGTTGAGTAGCTATACCAGCCTGTTTATATGAACTAATCTATTTTTCCTTGCCTTGGCAAGGCCTTCTTTTACAAGAGACCTTCAGCACCGTTATGAAGCAATTGAAATGTAACACGTTAGCTTAAGTTTTGGGTATTTTTCTCCCCTCAGCCACTCGGTGGCACAAAGTAAGCACGCTGGGAGCGTTCCATCAGACGAGTTTCAGTGCTTAATCAAGTCGCACTACACCTGAGGCGAGAACAGTGACAGATAATTATTCTCCTTATTCCCTACATTAGATTCTTTTTCAAAAGACAATGACTTGGTTGGAAATGCTTTACAGGCTCTCCATGGCGAAACACAAATAGCGTCAGCCTGCTACATGCCGAAAAATTAAGTATTGCGTCCGACCGTGGTTTTCTCTCTCTCACTCTCTGCGTTATGTGGACATTTCAAGGACTTTCTGTTTACGACAATTTTACCTTTTCAACAATATTGAGAAAGCAAGTGGGAGAGTGAGAGGAGAGGACGCTTTAATCTCTGTAAGGCAGATTTAACTAGTGCTTTCTTTGAGCTTCCTTATTGCATTCCACATTTGTTCTTGAAATGGGATTTAGAATGTCAAGGAGGGTGTAAGTAATGCTATAAGCAGAATATTTTCATAATCCCCCAGACTGAGAATCAATGACTGTTTACTCCAAAGCTCCGCGTGGAAAAATAAAATCCTGGAAATGGCTGCTGTTGCGTATCCTTTATAAATACACACACACACATTTTGGTTGTTTGCCTGAACCTCAGTCATTAATCCTAAATTTAATTTTAGAAGGGCATGTTCAGGTTTATTTTCTGAAATTGTTGCTTGCTGAACTACAGGTTAAAAGCCGTTGAGTGATTTGAAAAGGTGATTTGAGTGTTTTCCTTAATACCTGACACTGGTGCTCTCTCATTCAAAAGGTCCATGTCAAATCGATGCACAAACTACCTTACAATCCCTTTGATGGCAGCAGTTAGATACAAGTTTCCAATGATAACCCTGCCAACAGCGGCAAGCCGATTAATAATTTATATTTGCAACAAAGCTGTTTCAAATGCAAGTACTTGTGACAAATACAATGACATTGAAAAAATAAAATGAAATGAAATTGATCAAATAAAACACATTTATTTGCAATATTAATCTAAGACAAAAATGGTCTTGTTTTATTTTCCACATGCATTTATTTTTCCGATTTGAACGTTTATGTGCACACTAATGCTGTCTCTGGATTTAGTGCACTTTAATTCATGTGAGCCTCTCACTTGCACATTTTTTTTTCCCCCTGAATCTTTTCTTTAGGTCTTCTCTCACTTTAAGGGAGCTTCAATCGCTCTCTCCTGCTTCTTATATATAGTAATATTTCTGAAATCATAAAAATCCTTCAGCCATGTCCTATATCTCCAAAACTAATTTAATTCTGTGCAGACAGCACATATGCTGTACATCAGGTAATGATGGATGCTGTTGAACATGTAAGGCGAATGAGCTGGGCAAGGGAATCCACAACTAATTATTTAGCCTTCAAGTAATGGAAACGGGCTTTTCCCAAGTGTGCGCTGCCGTTTCAGGGTGTCCCAGTAGAGAAATTAGCAATGTGTATAAATCTATTTGAAAAAAATTCATTTAAAAAATACCTTCAGATGAATGCTGCATACTACAGTAAGTAAACAATGATCATCTCTATTTCTGTCACTGAAGACAAGTGACCACAATAATGACCACACTCTCCAACACTTCCATGTCAACAGGGATCATCCCAAATTGGTACTGCTTTTGCACTGACATTACTTGTTACTTCGGTGGTGAAAAGAAAAGTCATAGGCCATCATTCAATAGGTCGATAGCAGGCCGGGTAATAACAAGTTCATTTTGTAGCAGCTGGACTATAGTTTAAGTGGGTTTCTATCGCCATAGTCATACGGTTGTCACGATACTAAAATTTTCAACTCGATACCGATACTCGGGAAAATACTCGATAATCGATACCATTTTCGATACCACAAGGATAAAACAAAGACCCCAAAATCTAACAGAATTTTGACAGGTTATTGTCTTTCATTTCAAACTGACCTGTCACTGATGTTATCGTGACTGGTGGCCCGTATTAATGACCCTAATCCTAACCCCTAACCCTGACCCTCCTCCGTTAGTAATTGTGAGAAATAAATCTTTTTTTGGTTAAACTTGTTTGGATTTATTGTACAAAACTATTTAACATCCACTCTTTTAACATAATACTTGGTATCGATACTTTTGAAAATGAGTATCGTATCCGGATACAACATTTTAGTATCGATACTTTTTTAAGTATCGATACTTTTGACAACCCTACATAGTCATAATCTATGAAAGTAAAAAAATATATAATTGTCAAAACAATAAATAACTGTTTTGTCTATTGCGCTTTATGGACCTTTTGTCAAATGATAAGTATTGAGAAAAGATGTCAGGCCACAAAATAGAAAGACAACCATTTTAAACCGGAGCTGGTAGTGAGTGTGAGTTATCAGAGTCAGTCTTACCTGCCAGACGAATGGACCCTGAATTGTAAATGGCATCATCTCGCAGCTCCCTTACGTGCACGGTAACAGTGGAGATGGCATCGGCCCAAATGCCATCTGAAACACGGACCTGAAACTGATAGGTGCCGGGCGGGGCGTTCTCCTTGATGATTAAGAACCCTGTTCGCTTGTTGAGGATGAAGTAACTGCAAAAGGAAAGATCATAACAAATTTGACACATTCTAGGATGATCTGAGGCCTTTTTGTTCCTACATCATGCAAAAGTCTTGTGACTAAAGTTGACCTGACTGAGTAATGTGTTTGTAACGCTCAGGTGAGCAATGCGGTCGACGCACTGCACATTTTAAACTTATTTTATTGATGATTTATAAGGGTATATGAGTCAGTGACATTGCAGAGAAAATTAATTGAAACACTTTGACAAATGTTGGCATGCTATATAGCCCAGAGAGAAGAAATGCCAAATATCGCTGGATATTCATTACCTACACCATAGTGTAGGTAATAAGTATGCAGTGATGCATACTGTGCATAGTATAAACAGAATTTCCATAAAATGCCAATAATTTTTGATAATAACTTATTTGTCTAAGATAATTCTACTACCCACTGCTTGTCTGAATTTAATTTATTATCTATATTAATGATCCTCGTATTAACCTTTTAAAACCTGATCCAAGAAAAAATATTTACTTTTTTGTCTTTCTGTTTGAAGTCTTTGGGCCCTTAAACTAAAATATGAGAAAACATTTTTTTATATTCCTAATTTATTATTGTGTGATAAATCCAATATTTTTGTTGTATAGTCTTCTGCCTGCTGTAATCAAGTGTATCTGGTTTTGTATACCACAGGGCATTGTTCAAAGTTTTTATCATTAAATAATACAAAGGGGTCTCAGATGCACAACATTTCAGAAACTGTGTCTACAAATGTGATACACATTGCATTATTGGTTAAAAAAAATGTGGTCTTATTCTATGAGCGAACAAGTTATGCCCAATAAATCCCCCAATAGTGTTCCCAAAAATAACCTCCTTGTAAATGATTACCCATCTTTAGGTTTATACCCATTGATAATTAAGAAAATTAATTCACCCAGTGATGTGCATGCACACTATTTTTGCTTGTTTTTTTTAACACCGAAACAGGTAACTTATTTCAAGAACTTCGAAAACTTGAACATGAACTCGATCAGGTGACGTGAGATCCTGCACTAGTGTGCTGTTGTCACTGCCTGTATTTTTCCGCCGCAACACCTTCACACTACGTTAACCATGATATAACGCACACTCCATCATAACAAACCAGCAGAGCTCCACAGCAAAAGAGGTCAGTATGGAATGGAATGTTGGAACTTAGCACAGCACAATGTGACAAAGTGTACTACACAAACTGAGCACTTCTGACAGACAAAGTGAGAAGAGGTAACTTGTGACATTGTGAGAACTTGATCTGAATTTGAAGTCACACAAAAAAGTAAATATTTATTTATATTTTAGTATTCCTAATTTACTTTAGTGTTTTTCTCATTTCACTTTTTCAGATCTGCTTCCGCAACTCCACAAATCTGTCATGTCATGTGGGAGAGCTGTGAGAGTGGGCACTGACTATTTGACACATTTCCTGCTAAATGTTTGTGTCAAAAGGAATTTGTCGTTTTCTTGAGATGTGAGAGCAAATATGATGAGGGGAGTAGGGGGTGGTGCCAGAGCTAAGTGATTTTTCTAGGTTTTAAAACCTGGCTTGATAAATACCATTTGGGAATTCTATATATATATATATAAATAAAGCTTTACACTCCAGCAAGGGGAGGTGCACATGATGGAGAGCAGAGATAGCCAATCAAATCTAAAGTTACCAACAATAAGACCAGCTAGAAGGCCTGACATTAAACATGACAAATTTGTGTCCTGAGTTTGGATACTTACTTGTGAGGGCCTTATAGGAAGCAGTACTATGCAAGATAACTAAGCCACACCTGGGATCTTTATTAGAAATGAACAAATAAATAAATAAAAAAGGGTTTTTCCGCCAGTTTAACTAAAGCAACTATGGGCAGTGACCCCAGGGTACATCTTCCAAGGGGTGCGGTAAATTGTTCTGCTGGGATTGGCTTTTGTTTGCAAAGGATTGATTTGGTGTTTGGAGCTAGACTGGATTTTCAAACTTCAATTAACCGAGGACACAACAAGAAACCAAGGCACGACTTAACACTCGCAAGCCACGGTGCTTTTAAAAACCTTTGGGGACACCCCAAGTTCCAAGCCAAACAAATAGGTAAAAGAGAGCTCCGCAATGAAATGGTGAACACAAATGGGGAACTATTGAGAAGAAGTTTGACTGCGTCCTGATCTTGGATAAAAATTAACATTAGGGCGACACACTAAAAGCACCACCAATAAAGACAACCACATAGAACTTCTTTCTTTTCTCCTTGAGCATAACACATATTTACATTATCTACTAAGAGGGACTACCTAATAATCTTAAATTAGTGCTGACTCAAAGAACTTCAAACTAAAGAATGACAGCTATTTTTTCCAAAACTGATTGCCCTTGCTGCATTCTTCTCCAGATTCCTGAAGTGATCTCAAGTGCCGGATGACACATGGAAATGGTGTCTTCCTCAAAGTTTCACCAACACAGAAGTAGTACACATCAACGCTGGTCAATGATGCCCATGAGAAGGGATTATCTGACCGCATACTAGAACAGCGTGAGTATGATTGTCCAGACTTTGTGGAGATGGACGTAATATGTCAGGATTATTTTTAGTTTTTCTCAACATTTTATTTGAATTTCGCAGCAAACTAATGTGCTTTTTGGTATAGTAAATAAAAAAAAGCTGGACGCGCAATTCTGCATGGCGAGGTTGACAGAGTTTTGTTGTAGTTGAGCCAGAGAGTGGTGGGTCTATGAGGAAACTGTGAGCATTTCAGATTGCTAAAGTGCAGGGTACCTCCACTTTCTAGTGAAACAACAACAAATACACCCCAACATTCTGGACAAAATCATTTGCTAGAAAACTCAATCACTTTCAAGATCACGGAAAAATCACTGTTTCTGTCCCATCTCCATCAACTGGCACTTTCAGACATAGCGGACAGCAGTTTTACCAGTAGTTTTAACAGTAATGCATCATAATCTATGTTAAACATCGTCAGAACAAGTCTTTTTGGTCACGCAGCATCCAAATTAGCAAAGAAAAACTAACCAGAAATCTGATTACACATAAGAAATCTCTGCAGAAAATTTGGAAGAAGGTGACAGAAACACACAGTATGTCCCAAGCTGCTGCTGCAGGCTGCCTAATTTAAGGAGGTATCAATCTTCAACATTCTCTTCCTACTACTTATCAAACCAGTTCTTACTTTAACACTGACGTGACTGTTTTTAAACCATGTCACAAATTGGTCATATAGTAGTCGTTACTTGCAGTATCTCCTTAGCCATCTGTACTTACCCTGGTGAGGTGTAAAGTAAGATATATAACACTAAATAAATAAAACATATAAACTTATCTGTAGACATAAACTTGCAGCCAGCGGTTAAATTCAGCATTTTCCAACAAACCAGTCCAGTTGCAAATTAAATTCATCTCATAATCTAATTGAACTACAGTATGACCTGAATAAATGAATGAATAATGATAAGATCGGGGTCGGCCATACAGCTACTTATAAAGTTTACTGTTTACTGCATGGTGGTGTAGTACAGTAGGTCTATTATCTCACAGTAAGATGGTTATTTATTCAAACCTACGCAGCCACCGGCCCACAAAGAAAATGCGGAGCGTCTGTGTTTTTTTTGTGCCTGTGTGCGTTTCCTCGTGGCTGCTGCCTGCCAGTCGCTCAACACTTTGTTCGACTTGTCAAAGTGTCCTTAGGCAAGCTGCGAAACCCCACGCTGTCTACTGATGTGTCTGAAATGTGTAAGATAGTGAAAAAAGGCGCTGTCTAGCTTTGTAAACTGTGTAACTCCTTCCAGACCAGCTGTAAGTGAATGGGTGAGTGAGGCTCGTTTGAGTGGTCAATGTGACTACAAACACACTATATGTGCACACTGCATTCATCCAACTTCTTCTTACTATCCCAAAATAATACATGGTGGGGGAATTGATGCCAGTAAACAAACATAAGAAAGTCTCTACAATTCTTTGTACAATATTTTTTCTGGAAAATACTGTACGAAAAATGCAACCAACTTTTAAAATTACGAAGCATATATAACATATTCAGCTCTCCAAGAAGCCCTTGTATTGTAAATTCACATATTTGAGTCTATTAGAGGAGACAACAAGGTATATTTATGTCAAATAATACACCACTAATAGGGACATTGTTGGATCTGACGTCACTCTGAGTCATTTCTACGGTATGTACATCAATGTCATAGATCTATTGCTAACAACAAAATTCACATTCCTGTAAGACGGGCTTTAAATATATTTATAAATACATATTTGATGAATCTATTTCACAGTCACAAGCACATTTCTATTGATCATCATGTCAATTATCACCATCATCTTTATAGTAATTCCACTGTTTTTTAAATTAAAACAAAATTCAAAAGAAAGACTTAGCTTCAAGACTGAAAGGAGGTAATTTTGTCATTTTGAGTCGAGATGAGCCTGAAGGGATTAAATCTAAAGCGTCATGCGCTCCTGGTTTATAATTGTTTTTTCTGTGCTTGTATAGATTTTATTGGGTTAAGAAGATAATATTCTTTTGCAATTATGAATATGTTTCTTATTTAAATATTAACTGTTCATTGAATATGTTATAAACAATCATGAAAAAATGAATAGCAAAAATGTGTTTTAGCAAAATTAAGATATATGTCAACCGAAAAAACACGACAGAGTGTTGGTCCTTAACCATTACTTATTAAATTATTTGAAAATAACTTGCACCATAGTTGCGAACAAACTAAGAATTGACTAAAGAAATTCTAGTTACCTTGGCACATGTCCCTCAAAAACATAGGTCTTGTTGTCCCAGTCATCAGGGTCAGGAGAATAGACCTTTCCAAGCACCGTTGTTGGCATTCGCCCTGTAAAGAGGGAATACACACTATTATCAGCTGACTGCGTCTGTCTGGGTAACTTATAAAAGCCTTATAAAACCATTGACTACAAGAGCACAGATACTTAATCTCTACAGATGCCTTTATGTGTTTGGTATGCAATAAAATTAAATTGCGAGGACAAAGAACCTTGAAATGTGCTGCATAAAACATCCCAAACACCTCAAGTACATTTAAAAAGAGGAAAATACATAGAAAGCGAAAAGCCCAAATGCTTGCAATTCACGCTTCTTTCATCGTTTCCCCTCAGGAGTACCAAGAGATGAGACTTGGCCAATGATTTACACAGAAAGAAAAAAAATGCACAACCATACATGCCATTTGAATGAACAATTAATACAATCTAGCATAGAAAAACATAAGAGCGTGTGCGTGAATTACTTGCAGGCTTCAAGATTTAAAAGCACACTATGAAAACAAAAATCTTCTCAGTCTTTTCTTTGTCTTTGCCGGAGGCTTTTGAGAACATACAGTGATTTGTTGGTATGCCTGGAAGGTATTCTAATTGAAAATAAATTAATGAAAGGGATGTTTTGTGGCTGTCAATAGAGGTATTAAGGCCATTGATTGAAGTTAAACACATCAAATAGTTGTCTGGAAACAAATTTTCATATTTCTCATATCTGAAAAAAGAAACCACGAAACAGTGACTCATGAATCTAGTGCTTTTAAAAAGGAAAAACGTTTGTCAATTTGTGACTTGAGCATGAAGTCAATTCAGTTAAATTCAATTAAATAATTTCACTAATACTGAAATTATAGGGGGGGAAGCAGTATACAACGTTTTGAATGATATGCTGTTGTTGTACGTATCTGACAAATCAAATTTAAAATCCAGCTAATAAGCATCAAGAAAGTTGAGGAGTCCCAGAAAGAGGAATGGTAAAAATCCCTATCTATGGATTAGCGTTCTGTTATTGTGCGTAAGGTGGTCTTTCCATTTATTTTTCAAGCTAAAAAGACATGTTTCAGCAGCTATTTCACACTGAAATATATATTGACATCCTGATACTCTGCATCTTTGGTAGGTCTCCAAGAGTATGCACTTTTATCCACCGGTGACGGCACACTTTGAACAAAAAAATTGTTTAAACTTCACTCATTCTGACTGAACACAGGTTATGCACAGTGAAAGTGTTGAGAAAGAAGTGAAAGTTATAACAAAAAAATAAATCACTATGTGTTTTCCTGAAGGCACGCTGATTAGGAGTGGCTGACAATTTGAAATCAGGTCTTCTCAGGCTATCTGCTTTGGGCAGCTCAGTGGTGTGGAGGGAAGCAAGAGGCATTCCCGGTTTGACCAATGTTCTCCCTGTGTCTGCATGGGTACTCTCTGGATTGTCAAGCTTCTTCCCATCGTCCCAAAAACTTGCACATTAGGTTCATTGAACAGTTTAAATGTTCCCTAGGAGTGAATGTATAACGGGAAAATGTGAATTTGAAAGTTGTTATGTGTGGACCTGTGATGATCTCGCAACATAGCCATGGTGTACTCCACCTCTCACTTAATATCAGCTAGGATAGGCTCAAACTCCCTTGTGATCCTACTAGGAATAAGCAGTGTGGACAATGGATGGATGACCACACAATGGATTTGTTTTAGGCACCAAGACAAAAAGACCAGCTTCTCACCTTTATGATTATTGATGAATATTTGCTTCTCTCCCGCCAAATGTGCATGATCATTTTGGTCACCGATCGTCACAGTTAGCGTGCTCGTCACAGTTTTGGCTGGATAACCACTGTCACTCATGATGATCGGAAGGAGAAACTCTTTCTGGCGCTCACGGTCGAAGGTCCTCAGAGCTGTTAGTGTTGCGGTGCCGTTCAAGTTGTCCTGAATGTGGAAATCGTTACTGTGGCGATAATCGGGAGGTACAGTAAAGTGAAAGGGAGGGCCATTTTCAGGGGAATCCTGGTCCACGGCTCGAAGGAGGGTGGATGTTTGGTTCAACTTTAAGACCTACACAGGGAGAGAATTGAGGATTTGGGAGGATTCAGCAAAATTTATCATTTATATAATCCTGCAATATCTCTATATGTCGACTATTAAAATATTACATGTTGATAATATTATATGATATCAAACTCAAGCTTACCTGTGGTCCAGCCACATTCTCAAAGACTATTGGGGAATATGCTGCCTCAAACTCTGGTCCATTATCGTTTACATCCAACAGAGGCAGTTGAACTGTTGCACTGCCTGTTAAAGGTGGAATTCCATGATCAGTCGCCATTATAACCAAGTGATGCTGGGGTACTTTCTCTCGATCCAGTGGCCGGGCTACCGAGAGCACACCGGCCTGGTCGATGGTAAACAAGCCCTCGGCATCCGAGTCTTCTGATATGCTGTAGGTAATGTCGCGGTTTTGGCCTGAATCTGAGTCGCTGGCTACCAAATGTGCCACGCTAGTTCCCACACTGATGTCCTCGGGAAGTGGGGCCAGTGACAGAAAGTGCGGAATGAAGACTGGAGCGTGATCATTATAGTCCTCGACCTCTACTACGCAGTGCAGAAGGCTTGAGAAGTCCAGATCTTCCACCTTCAATGGGACGGAAACACAGTCTCATTTGCGATAGAACATTACAGTAAGCCAGATAAACGTATAATGAGCCACTTCTTGTCAACCGAAAATAATCAGGCTGGGCCAGACTGCAGTGTCACTGGAATTATTACGATTTTAATTAAATGTTTTTTTTTCCTAAATATATTTCAGAAAAAGAGGTATTCAGAGTATTCAGAGAGTGTAGAAATCATTGACAGAGACAAAAAAGAAGCTTTTCTCATAGTTGGCTTTGTGGCATTCTCTTTTAAAATATGTTTTGACGATACCAGAACATTTCAAGGAACATTCTGTCTGCCAATGAGATAACACACTTCTAAAATGTCTAGTATAATTACATATTTGAGCACCTTAATTTCAGGCACTATTTATCCTCTGTTCATGCGTCTGTCAGGCTTTTTTTTTTTATCCATATCCAATTAAACATTCCATGCCCTTGACCAAACTGTTTCTTTTACAAACAAGATGTTAAATCTCATGGATTTAAGACAAAAAAAACAAAAATGATGAAGCAAAAAATACTTGTTAATTTTCAACCGTCCAAAACCTTTTCCATGAGAGAAGCTTCCACATACCTTTAGTGTGAGATTGAACCTCTGCTCACTGTGTCGTTCATAGTCCAAACGTTTCTTAAGCTTCAAGACGCCGCGCTGCTCCAGCTTGTGACTGACCATATAGAACTTCTGCTCTTGGTCTCCAGCCACAACGCTAAAGGTCAGTTGTGCATTTTCCCCTGTATCTTTGTCTTCTGCAGTAAGTTCAAGGACCTTAAAACAAGTCACAAAATTGTGTGAACAAGTTCTCGGTGATACAATTCTATATTTTGTTAGGCTGCAAAAAAGGAATATTTAGTGTCACTGTTGATGAAAAATGCTGTGCAAAAAATATTAACAAAAAAAAAAAAAATGTCCTGCCTCATAATAGCTTTTCCAATAATATGGCAAATAAGATCCCCCTTATACATCCCAAGAATATCAAGTTGTTCAAGAAAGCATTTTAGAAAATTATAATCTAGTTTAACAGCCAAAGGTAAAAAAGAAGCATTGGTTTCTAATGGCGGCACAGTGCTGTGGTGGTTAGCACTGTCGCCTCCTAGCAAGAGGGTTCAGGGTTCGAATCCCGGGGGAACCGGGACCTTTCTGGGTGGAGTTTGCATGTTCTCCCTGTGTCTGCGTGGGTTCTCTCCGGGTTCTCCGGCTTCCTCCCACAGTCCAAAAACCTGCATGTTAGGTTGATTGGAGATTGGGGAAATTGCCCTTAGGAGTGAATGTGAGTGTGAGTGGTTGTTTGTCCTTGTATGTCTTGTGTGTGGCCCTGCGATGGACTGGCGGACTGTCCAGGGTGTACCCTGCCTCTTGCCCGTTGACCACTGGGATAGGCTCCAGTTCCCCCCGCGACCCCATCAGGGAATAAGCGGTATTGATAATGGATGGATGGATGGTTTTTAATGACCTGCTGATACTGTCTACTTGATAAATGCAGTCTACTGAAGATGTAATATTCAAAATGTATTTTCATAAAAATGTTTTGATACGCACCTGTAATTCTAGTCATGACTTAAGAGAAAGTATTCAAGTATTTTTCAATCTGAAAATGGCGTCATCTGAGATAGTGGAAGTACTGAGCCCATTCATCTTTGGACTAAAACTATTAAACAAGACTGCTAAGAAGACTGTTTATTTCTAAAACTAATTTATGGTCAACTCTGATCCGCAAAGAAGAAATGCAGATAAAAACAAAATATAATAGCAATAATAAAGAAATTAACAGTTGAACCAAAAGCAATGGTTAAACATCAAATCAAGAAGGGATCAAAACATAAATTGCAAACAAAATCCAGCATATTAGTCCTAAACAGTTGCATTTCATTCCAAAATCCACTCTAGCACTTAAGATACTTAAGATATATAAAAAAAAAATTGCAATATAGCTTTGAGATTGCTACCTGGACCACTGGTAAAATGTACTGCAGTCTACGGTGTCTCAACTCATACTATTTCAAAATGATAGGTGCAAAAAAAGCAAGCAGATTAAGCATGTTTCCATGTTATGAGACTTTCTTCCTCGCTAATGGCATGAATAGATTCAATGATTACATTGTCAGGATTCATTGGCCTCAAATTGCGAAGAAATAAGTTCTGGGAGAATGACATGTCATTTTCCCCGTCATCATAGATTCCCAGACTCAACCCAATTGAAAATGTTCTGGTAGTGATGGAGGAGACCTTACGCAGTGTTCTGACACAGACTAATGCTCAATTCAAGTGAAAAAAAAATTAATGCAACGGTAGATTTAATGTCTGACATCGCATAAGCTTATCAAAACGATTCAGAATGGTCGCCATAATGAAAGTTCCCCATATCTATCACTGCTACAGTGTGTGACTTAAACAAGTAGGTTCGGTTAGGTTCCATGTGCTTGGTTATTCTTGTCATTTTTAGAATACAAGCTCCATTCGGTATGTTTAAGTCAATTTAAAGAGAGGGCTGCATTAAAATAAAATAACTAAATGGACATATTTTACATTGTAATTATTATAAACAGTCTAAAGAAAACAAACATTGCTACAGTGTGCGACTTAAACAAATAGGTTTGGTATTTCTTCACATATTAAATTTTGTTTTCTATGTGCTAGGTTATTCTTGTCATTTTTATAATAGAAGCTCCATTCGGTATGTTTAAGTCAATTTAAAGAGAGGGCTGCATTAAAAAAAACAAGTAAATGGACATATTTTACATTGTAATTATTATGAACAGTCTAAAGGAAACAAACATTGCTTTACCTATCTATTGGACTCTCTTAAACATCTAAATGAAAAACCAAGTGTGACATTGCAGCATTGTAACTTTAATAAAATGTTAGTATTATATCAGTGAAATAGACTGATTTTCTAAAGAAGTAATGTCCTCTTGACCCACCTCTGAATTAGCCTCTGCGTTCTCAGATATCCTCGCAAGGCAGGAGTGATCAGTAAATCTCGGAGCGTGGTCATTCACGTCCTTGATCTGAATGGTCGCCGTTCCGGTTCCTGTCATCCCTCCTCCATCTCTGGCCTCCACAACCAGAAGGTACGACTCAATCTGTTCCCTGTCCAGACCCCCCATGCCCACGGTGACTGTCCCCGTGGTGGGGTTTATGGCGAACATTTCCGAGAAGGTGGGGACTCCGCCTATTTCAGCGTTGGTGGCGTCTAAACTGCCCACGATCCTGTAAGAGAGCACGGCGTTCTGTCCCACGGCCGCGTCGTCCAGGTCGGTGGCTGTCATCTCCATAACGGACGTCCCCGTTACTGAGTTCTCTGCTACATCTCCGTGGCAGCTGACGCCGCAAGTGAAGATGGGAGCGTTATCGTTGATGTCCCAAACGTTGATGATAACGTCCGTGAAGCCCGTCAGGCCTTCGCCGCCTTCGTCCGTAGCCAGGACGACGAAACGCCAAACGGCACGCTCCTCGCGGTTAAGGGTCCGCTGAGCGTAGATCTTTCCTGTGACTTCATCGATTATGAATTCGCTGTCGGCGCCCTGGCCATGGAGGGAGTAACGCAGGGCCTCCTGGTCAGCATCCTTATCTGGGTCCGACGCCGTCACCTATACGACAGGACGGAAGAAAAGAGATGGAAAGAAAAGTGAGGACAGATTAAAGAAAGGTATTGAGGAAATATTGCAGGCTTGGAGTGATATTTTACAGGAAACACTCATCTCCTGCTCTGTCCAGTTAAGATATCTTGCACAAAATACAGCTAAAATAAATAATGTTATACCCAACTATAATTTCAAATGCTACTCTTGATAGATATCAGAACTTATCCACCCTGGTCAGTACACAGTATATTAAAGTTGATTTTAATGTAAAAAACAAAACAAAAAAGACTATCACATACAAGACCAGTCAAAGCTTTTTTTAAAACTGACTAGAGGCAGTGACCAGTGATCATTTGGTAATGTTGCGAGCATTAACCAGATTCAGCAGGTATATGGATGCTGTGCTAAAGCCCTAGAATTTTCCCTATTAACAGTTTGGTACAGTTTAAAGCAACATAATTACCTATAAGTAATATGTACTTTTTTTTCTCTTTGCAACTTAGTTGGTCTGTGATGGTCAAATATACATTAAAGAATATTAAATGAAAGAACAATAGACTAAAAGGTGTCCTCACCTTATAATAATTTGTATACAATGTAGTAATATTATTAAAATGAAAGAATAATTATTTTATTGCTCACTCCAAGTACTTGCTGGTAAAGGAATGAGTATAAATAGAAATGGTAGGCCCATCGACATGTTGTTGCCATTTTTTTTTTTAAATAACGACATGTTTCCATGGGATCACACAAATATACCATGTTCAAACATGATTAAAACATGACTGAAAAAATATGTCACGCTGTGTCACGGGACTGAATGATGATAGTTTTGTACCTGCAAGACAAACACCGGCGAACCATCCAGTTCCTCTGTCACGCTGCCATAGTACTCGTTAACGGTGAACACCGGAGCCTCGTCGTTCTTGTTAACCACGTTTACCGTCACTGTTGTGTAATCTTCCCACTTCCCATCTGATGCCAGCACATGAAGCTTGTACCTGTGCAAAAAAATACCAGCGTTATGAGGGGGCCCTGTGAATTATACAATGATTTATGATGAATGATTGCATTATGACCATGACGTATTTAAGTAATCTTGGGATTTAGGAAAAAAATCATGGTTTTCAAAAGCATATTGAGACCCAAAAGACACATTATTAAGTTTAATTACACAACTTCTTTTTTTTTTCTTTTTTTTGCAACAAGCTTCTACAATTACTGTGATGCTATTATGCAAAGTCTGCTTTGGCTGATGTCTTTCAGATTACCCTTATCAGTAAAAATAATACTTTGTATTTGACAAGTTGGTATTTGTGACAGGTGGGGAAGAAAATCAACTATTCTAAACTTGTATTCCAATGTTTTGTAAAAAAAACATATAAAAATTGTGAAAGAAAACTGAAGTCTTTGAGATGTGCTTAAAAATGTTTTGAAAAAATAAAGAATGTTGGGAACATGTAACAGCGGATCTCTCAACGGAGTCTTCATGACCTGAGTGTAGACACCCACCTTTTATTCAGCTCATAGTCCAGAGGCTGAGCAATGAAGATTGTGCCCACCTCTGGCTCCACATCAAACACCCCTCCTGTGTTTCCCGACGTGATCTGGTAGCGCAGCTTGGCATTTCCACCTGCGATGAAAAGCAGGCAGTGATTAGAAAAAGGAAAGCAGAGAGTAATTTAAAATTGGTTGAGTTTTTTTCTTCTTGTTGAAGAGCATTCAACTGGTGAGGGGTTGCATGGCATGTTGTACCATGATAAAAATGGAAAGGTGATGCTTTTTTACAGAAGTCAACAGGCTGCTTTTGAGTGGTTGTTAGAAAAATTGTCTCAAAATATAATTACGTCTTTGCGATGAGAAACCTTTTAAACTGTAAATCATCTTTATTACCAGCTTTATCATCTAATCCTTCTCTTTGGATCTCAATTAAAGATGCCATATTTTAAATAAAATAAAAAAAGCAGCTTGAATCAGCCTCAGAGTTGAATTATTTAAAATAAAATAAGTTATTTTTTTCTTTTTGCCCTAAATGTCAAGACAAGCATAACAAATAACAACAAAAAGAACTTATCAAAACAGAATAGCAAAAAGAAACAACACAATGACAGCATTTTCATTGTATGTAAACAAATATAGAAAGATAAGATTTTACACCTATGACATCAATATGTCATGTTTTATTCTGTAATTGCTAAAATTAAGTTACGCGGTTAAACATATACAATGCAAATGTATGAAAAAGAAAACAGGTACATCTACTTTCAAACTTAAGTCATGAATTTAGACTTGGGCAATGTAAGAATTCAGAGCCAATTATGGTGTCTGAATTATTGTTATTGGTCTTAAAGTGTTCATAATTCATTGAAATGACTATACATATACATTTACATAATTATTGCTATTAATATGACAAATGAAGTCTTTAGTGTATGCAAGACAAGTTCTTGAATTTAAAACAGGTACTGGTTACGTTTCAAACTCAGAGATCTGTTTATGCAAGTATGGATATGTTCTTGTATTACACCCATCTAAAGGACAGCTCTTTTAAACTGAACATAAACAGCGTTGACATGAAACGCTGTGCCGTTGAAAGAGCCGTTATACAGCCATGGATAAAACCCTTGCAACCTATTACATCCAATTCCCTTACATTGCAGACGTTGAGCTTATTAGCAAAGGAATGTCGGAAAATGCAGTCAGCACTATTCATATTGACACAGACGCATGCAGATATTCATGTATACACATGAATCATTCATTGAGATTCCTCCATAAAAAAAAATGGTAAAGAATCAGCTTCAAAGCCAACTTAACACGTGAAAGACTGACTTAACATTTTGTAAAAAACTGTTTTAAGACTTTCCTGAAATTCCTGAAATTTCTTTTGGCAACAACATGAATACAACAGCAGATATATAGTATTATTTCCTAGAAATGATTAAAGGTCTGTGCAAATTGTTTCATCTCCGAAAATTCATGCTTAACGTCACTTTCTGATCTCTTCAGGTTATGCCTCTGAAAAAATACTTTCAAGAAACTATCAGATGCTGATCAACATTTTTTTTTTCCCTAAGTGTAATTACTATTAAAGCCAAGGTCTGCATCTCAATCACCACTGCATCCTCCACTTCCAGTATTAATATGAAAGGGGAAACAGACGCCTCTGAAGACGAGATGAGATTCAGAGCTTATTAGCAAGATGAAAGTCAAGGAAGGAGAAGGGAGAATGCTCTAATCCAGATCGTTTTGTTTAGTCTGTTTCCCCTTTAAATAAGACAATAGGGAATACATATCCTCTTTTTTTTACTCCCATTCTCTTTAACTAACTTTTTTCCCCCCCTTTTTGCTAGTGGTTTGAATCCCATTAGTATTTATAAAACTGCTGAGTCCCCGAAAGGGAAACAGAAGTATGGAGGGAGTAATTCAGCTGTTTGAATAAACAAACAAATTAACAAAAACATTTTTTATTTTTACAGGCTTTATTCAAAGACCTAACAAGTAATGTTAATTTTAACATTTTGTCTTATGAGAAATTTCTCTCCTTGTTTATATGTAGCAACAGGAAGACTTCATCCTTAATGGCTATCCTAAAATGTTGAGGTTCACTGGTATTTTCCTGTTATATTTGTTAAGATATGGCAAAAGTGGATTATGGTACAAGATAGAATAGAATTCCTTAAAAAGTCAAGGTTATACCGTCCTGCTTAGAAGATGGTTCTGCCATAAGACAAATTTTACATGAGTAAATGTTGTAGGTTACATAAAATATGAATATTTTAAAGTCTTCTTCTGCAATATGTACATACATACCCACAGCCATTTTGATGGTTTATTGGAAATTTATGTGGCAAACTGTATGCTTCATAGCTTTGCAATTCGCAATGCTGGAAAACCCACCAAAGAAGACCACAAACCTTGGGCTAGTTCCTGAATACAGTCAGATTATTCTCCATTTCTTTTTTTGTTTGCTGGTTTTCTGGCTCTTTTTTCCTTATGTGGTTGTTTTGTTGGGCAGAAAACACTAAAGGGTCAATTGTTATTTGCAAGCATATGTGCATTGTCAAATGTATGTTATATCACTTCAAATGTAAGAAATCTATTCAGATTTTGTATGCAACATATTGCATACTGGACATTTTTAGCATCTTTAGCCACAATCATAACTCCTGAATTCCTTGTGTGGCCGCATTACCATTTGGTGCATGACCAGTTCAGTTAGAACATACATATGCCATTTTCAAAGTAGAAGCGTTGGTGCCATGAGGAGCGATCAATACAATACTGCAAGTATTCTGTGTCACAATGTTTATTCGAAAGGGCAGTTTGACTCCATTGAGCTTCCATAAAGATAAAAAATTATTGGATCAGGGGCAACAATTAAATGGTTCTGGCCAGCAACATGGTTGACAAAATTGTTGAAGTTTTGCTACATTTCCCAAACCGTTTTCTGAACAGGAAGCAGTTGATGCTGTCACACGGAGGAGACTGAAACTGAAAACCTCTGACGCCTGTGATGTGAATGGGACAAAATGAACATATTTTAGAGTAAACATCTTGAGTACACTGAGTCAAAAGACAGCCCAGGCACTAAGAGTAAATTGTGTTAACACATATCTTTACTGGAAACTGAAGGTATCCTTATGTTGCTTTGACAACGCCTAAAGCAGACACATTGTTTACCAAAAAAGCTAATTGTTTTCACATAACTACATGCCCAAATACACAATGTATACATCAATGTCTTTTTGAGTTTCTGTAGCCTTATGACTCACATTAGGAGTTGTGTGCTTTAACATCATCATCCCATACCTTCAATCCATTAGCAAGCATCTCGCTTTCAATAGTATTTGATTTAATAGCAAAAAAATTTATAGTTTTAATCGGTCTAAAGCTAATATAGCACAATGTAATAATGGAAAATAATAATATGATGTCCCTGTCATGGCTTCATTTTATCTTTCTGACCACAAATATTAAGGTATTACTGAAACATTTAGTTTAATAATGTTCAAATCTCTCTTTTTACCAGTTATGGACTTTGGTCAATACAAGATTTATAAAAGAACACGGAAAATCCTTTCCTGCCTTTTAACCCAAAGTACAACCTTTTCCTGACCCGTCAAGCTGTACATGCCCACAACTGAAAACCATGACAACAAACCATCCAAGCATAAATGATTGTTTTGCGGTTGCCCTGTATGTCGGACTTACTTCAAATTTGTCTTCATATAAGTCAAACAAGTATTCACTTATTCTAATGGTAGCTGCTCTGTCTTACCCACTTTTATTAAAGGTGGGGATTCTATTTTTCTACCTAAAAAACAAGGACAAATAATATGACAAAGATACAATTGAAATACACTAAACATGGGCTTACTTCACGGTCCTACATCAGTCATATTATCTTAAGAAAAATACCACTTGTAATTTAGGATTATTTTTATATTTTACATCAATAAATCACAGTTCATCTATACATCTCAGTCATGGTGCGTAACAGTGGCAGTGTAATATTTCAGGATGGCCATATAAGATAAATAGGATAGAATTTGTAATATATTTGATCTTTAATTGAACAACTAATACTGAGATTCCACCTTCCATTTTCTAAAAGACATCCATACATCCATCACCCAACAGAAATATTTAAAACAGCACACTTAGCCATCAAATTGATTTAAAGGGTTATAAAACAGTGGTTCTGAGCACAAGCACATGGGATAAGATATAATGCTTCCCTCATACGAGGAGTCAGTTGAGTCACCCTGACTGTATTTGTGCTCTCCTCTCACATTATTATTATCAACCTGACAATAAAGGGACTGTAACATATTAATTTACTATTTGGATTAAAAGCTTGTTTTGTTTAAAATGTCGTTGCAACCTGAACTTAAAGTAATGAATGCAATTTTGTTGATTTGTTGACTGATGTTAGCTCCGAACAACAGTCCATTATGTCAGGTCTTCTTGTGTAAGGTGATAACATGCCATTTCTTTTCCTCAAGCTCTGGAATTCTTATATATTCATCTGCTTTTGGATTTTTGCATACAGTTGGCTGTCGTGGAACATTGAAAAACTGACCCGTAATTTGTCACTTAAATATGGACAAGAGTTGTTTTCTGTAATTTCTCATGTATAGTTATTGCAGTGGAAAGGAATGACTTCCTGTATTGTTGCATAAAACTGATGAAGCCTCTGGCTGAAAATAATCTGTTGCTTCATGTTGCGTTATTTTGTGGCGGGCATGATTTTCATCATGCTGACCAGTTTTCGTTTAATTCTCTTTTGTACAAATTCTCTTTTTCACAACACCACCATTTATATAATCGTGCACAGTACCCTTGAGTCACTGGCTCTAATTGCTGCAAAGAAAATTGCATCTCACTTACTGTCCAATCTTGCTCTCAAAGTGACAAAAAAAAAATCAGACAAGTTACTTTTAGTTCACTGCTTCCTCTACATCATCAATACACCTCAGAGTTACATCATCTGGAAATGACAGCACTCTGAGGTGTCCTGGAGATCTGCTGTGTACAGAGTGAAGAGAAACAGTGAGAGTACAGTACAGTGTGTTTTTCATGTACCGGTAGTTATTTAAAGCGACAGTTATGGAGGCATCCACTTCTACTTTCTGGAGCCTGTTACATAAGTACAGTAGGCTGAAGACCACACTGGACTGCTTTGTCCACGCTTTGTGAGAGGGCTTTGCAGGTAGATGGTTGCATGTTTCAACACCTAGTCCAATACAATAGGCAAGCTCTATGAAGTCTGGCAGAATTTTTAATTACTTATTAACCCTACCCTGTAATGCCAAATGTATGATATTTGATACATACGGTTTCTGAAATGTTTTGCGTCCGACACCTTTTGCATAATTTAATGGTAAAAACGTTGCTCAAAATCCTATTGTACACATTCAGATATATCTGATAACAGGGGGCAGAAGACTACACAAAAAATAATATTGACTTATCGCATAGTAATAAATTATTAATATTAAAAATGTATTTATGTTTTTTCTTTTTACATATTTTGTTAAAAGGCCAAATAAGGAATTCAAACAAAAAAATAATAATTTTCTGTTTGGTTTTATTCTTGGATCGGGCTTTAAAGGGTTAAAGTGAGTCAGTAACTGTTACTGATGAGATGATTTGAGTGATCTCAAGTGTAACTGTTCACTGCCATCAATAAGAGTGGGTGGGTAAGATGTTCTGTTTTTGTTTTTTTCTTTAGTAGGGACTAGAGAAGGTGTCTTCCAGTAGCTAGATCTTTCTCCTCTCTCAGGATGACACTAAGTGCAGGACATGCAGCCTTGTTCTCATTCAGTCTCTCATCTGTATCATCACCCAGCTGCAGAACAGAGACACAGGCGAAAGGGGACGGCAGCCAAAGTCTAAGCGTGTCTTTTGCTGTGGGAGAGATGACGAGGGTGTGTTTAGATCAATGTATAAGGTTCAATGTGACATTATACAAGTGTGGCAAAAATCATCTAGGTATCAGATGCGGCATGATCTGTATAGCTTAAGATGGAGGAAAATATTGTTAAGCGCTATGCTCAGCTGAGGCTGTTGAACGGCAGGTTTAAGTCCTTAGACTTTGACTTTATGTAATTATGTACCTCTTTTCCACAGGAATTCTTATCTCTTTACTTTTAAAAAAGACATTCTTTGTTTCTGCCTCATCAATAGAACAAGGAATTTCAAGAGGAAAATATGTTTCATAGACTATTTGCAAAGTATTTATACAGTCTGCCTTTTCAAAATTAGGCTTTCTGCATCAAATTGTTGTGGGCTTACACCAAAAGACCAAGCCCCTAAAATGTTACAGTAATTCACTGCAACATATTTAATATGTTGAGCAATTCAAGATCAAAAGTAGCTGCTTTAAACTCTCATATTGATGCAGTTTTTATGGTTCTTCCCTGTAAATGAAGTGATATAGGACAACATGATCGAAGCCATGAGGTGGGAGTAAGGAAAAAAAATCAAGCACTTTGTAAATGTAATTACTGAACTGCTCTGACAAACAGACCGATGTGCTCAACCTCGTTGCCACTTCTTCACTTTTCGTTCCGTTTCGATATGACCGTATTCTCATGGCGTATTACACCCACCTTCGTCCCCGTCATTCGCACTGACAGTGAGAATGGCGAAGCCCACATCCGCATCCTCGTCCACGTCGACTTCGTAGGACGTCTGTGCAAACACGGGCTTGTTATCGTTCACGTCGCTGATGAAAACACGGACATACGCTGTGTCTGCAACCAAAAAAAGAAAAGAAAAATGCAATTAGATATATGGGGATGTCCTTATTCTGTCAACCTGAGCCTGAACATCTGTTTTCCTGTTTGCTTCACAACAATTTAGCCTTTTCACGTTTCGCATACAAAAACAGACGCAAGTATTTTCAGCAAATGATTTTCCATTTTTTTCTTATCACATCTGCCGTCTGTCTCTTTGTGACACTGGTCTTTTCAAACATCAAATACAGCTGTTTCATTTTTCTTTTTAGAATCCAACAAGAGGCTAAAGTTATACATTGAGGGTGTCAGTGTATAAATACAGTCTCTCTCTCTCTCTCTCTCTCTCCCCCTATATATATATGTATATATCTATATTTGTGTGAGTGTGTGTGTGCGTGTGTCTGTGCCTATGTGTGTATGTGTGAGCTAAAGAGGCCCTTGAAACCAAAACCTTTTCAGATGAAAGAGCTGCCAGAAACTTCTACAGATAGGTGGAAGGGAAGTGTACAAGCAGATCTACCATATCCATCCCTTCATCCCCTCCTGTTCTCTGCTGATGGTGCCCAATTATCCATGTTTTTTACGCACACGCAAACGGCTCCCTCCCACAGTCTAGCTCTTAAGTAGCATTTTTCTGCCAGTGAAAACTCAAGGCTGCTTTTGTAACTACACGACAGCACTCTGTTGTATGTAGTGCGTGCATGCCAGTTTTTTGTTTTTTTTCTGCAAATATAACACAGAAGGAGAATTATCTTTTAAACTTTGAAGTTTTGAACAGAAAGCAACATCAATTATTAACTAATAATGATTAATATATGAGGCTGATTCAACATTCCCTTTAAAGCAATCTAATATGTAACTTTCTCAATGTTTGTACACATACTTATTTTCATTCTAATTCTAAGAGATGACTTGGTGTATTTGGGTGAATGTATGGATTTAAGTATGGAACCCTGTTGCTGTGAGGCAAAATTTCTAACAACCACACCACTGTGCCTTCCCACTAATTAAACATAATGAGGTATTTTATGTTTAAAAAAAGATGATAGTCAAGGTCATCTTATGAGAAAACACATATCAGAACCATGTCAGGCATTGCATGTCAGTATATAACAACTGCACAGTTTTTTAGCAAAGAAATTGCCATATATTTTCTAATGGAAAATTAGTATTTTACATTCTGTTACATTCTGAGCCTGTGGTTTTATGTTCCATTCTTAATAAATCATATCCAATTTTTTTTGTTCTTCTCATGTTCTGAAATGTTCTTTAATGGTCATTTTGCATCTGATAATGAAACGATTATTTTGGCCCAATTCTATGTTGTTATCACCAAATTTTAATTAGGCTGTTCTATGTTTCCTCAAAAGTAGTGCATTCTGTCTTTATTGAGTTTTCACACTGCGCTCAAACTTATTTTGGATACAGGGCTATAAATCCTGGTCTTTTTTACTGTTTTTTTTTCACCTCCCTCAATCCACCCATCTGTCTCAACATCTGTTAATTTCTTCATCCCTTCTCTGTTCAACCAGAGTTGTATGCATTTCATCTGGCAGCAAATGAGAGAAATGGAAAGATGGGAAAGGGAGGGAGCAAGAGTGACAGACTGCAAGAGAAAGATAGCCTTTGGTCCCCGAGTGGAGAGTGATGAACAGATGTGGGAAGGAGAAAGAAAGATGAAAACAGAGATTATTACTGCCTCTGAAGAAGATTTGGAGCCTTAAACAAAGTCTAAGCAGCAGCTGTCTACTGCACTAACCCCTTAGTGTTGTCCTCTTTTCAACAAATACCATAACCACATTAAGTGGAAGACTATCTCCAATAAGAGTGTTAGCGAGAGATGAGTGTTTTCCTGCCGATTCATGACATGGAATACAATCCATTTTATATTACAAGATCTGCTTGTGTGAATTTTATGCAACATAAAATTAACAAAAACCTATTTTGAGGCTTTTTTTTTTAGTTGATTAAGTTGTTGATCGCAATTGTGAAGGTGAAAAATCAACACATAACAATAAAATTACATAATAAAAACAGGAGGAAGCATGGTGGTATGGAGTCAACCGGGAATATTACAGTAAAAAAAATAGTGGAGTCCTGACATGTCCTTCTGAGTTACCTGAGTTGGGCAGTCCGTGTTTTCCAGGTCGTGCTGACTCCCAGCCATCGACGGACTGAACCTCCAAAAGGTAGGAGCTTTTGGTTTCCCGGTCAAACACGGCTTGCGTGTAGATGAATCCTAGCTCTGGGTCGATGCGGAAATATTTATGGTCCCCGCTACGATCCTCCAGCAGTGAGTAAGAAATCTAAGATGTGGGGGGTCGGTAAAAGTGATTATTCAAAGGGGGGAATTATTCGGGCAGTTTATGACCATCATTACAAAAGGAGATCACCACAAGAAGGGAAATATTGAAATAGAAATAGAAATATTTACATACACATTGTACAAACTGAATTTATGAATTAACTGTCACCTTGCCATTAAGACCCAAGTCGAGGTCATTGGAAGAAACCTGGAAAACCAGAGTTCCTGTTTCAGCTCCTTCTGTCACTGAGGCCTCGTAGATGGAGGAAGTGAAAAATGGGACATTGTCGTTTACGTCTGAAATGGGAAGAGGACAAAGAACAGAAAATGCTCAGAGCATACTAACATAATTTTCCGTTCAATGTCGGGAGGATTTAATAGAATGTTTTATATAACTGATCTTTGGGCCTTAACCACAATCTTTATCAAACCTTACTTAACAGAGATAACACTCCTGAGATTTCAAATCTCCCTTTTCCAGAATGTTACAGCAAAGATAAGCAGCAAGAAATCATTAAAATTCCCAAAAGGAAATTGGATTTAAAAACATCCAGTTTGATAAGGATTGTTCCTTCTGTATTAGCAGAAATCCCAAGAGCAAACATTATGGTTATATGGTGGTATGGCATTGCATAAAATGTCATTTTCACTTCTGTAATGACTGTATTAATGCAGAAAAAGAACACAGAGACCTTGAAAAAACAAATTCTGACTTCAACAAGATGTCTTTTCCAGGAAAGCCTATGCATTTTTCAGTATGACAGTGCAAACCCATCTTCTGCACACAATGCAAAGGAATGGCTTGGGACGAAAAGCGTAGTAGTCCTGGGGCCAGGTCCATAAAAATTGTAGAGGTCCTCCCCTCTTTATTTAGGTTATGAACTTCAGGATAGGAGTCTTTGCCAGAATATTTCCGTATATCTCTACATTCACATGTGTGACACAGTTTGTTCTTTATTAGTTGAACCCTGAAATAATGGGTAAAAAAAACTTCTTATTGTATCACCCTCCTAAATATTTAATGGGTTCTTCAAATGTGTTTACTTTTCCAATATATTAATTAGTTGTTTCTCTACTATTACACATATATAATACATAAATTATGTATAAGTTATGCAAATAATTAACGAACTCAAAGTTGAGTTACTAAACTACTGTAAAGAAGGGGTACGTAGAAAATCAAGTGGAATACTTTCAGTGGGTATAAAATGTATAGAATAACTTTCTACTGACTTTATAGTGTAACCAAATATTTCGTAGTAGTGAAGTATTATATGGTCATAAAAAATTGACCAATCTCTGATTTTGTAGACATCTATGTCCTTTAGAGAGCCCACTGGCTCATGGGGTTTCTGTGTTTTCTCCCAGTATGATGGTGGTAATTCCTGACCTCGATGAAGACTCTCAAGTCTTCATTTGTTGGGATATTCTGGATTAATTTAGTCATCATAAATGTTCAGTAATATTCATGTCTCGCAACTTCCATTATTATTATTATTATTATTATTATTATTATTATTATTATTGTTAATACTGTTAATTTTTTTTACTATTTTGGAAGTATTTTTTTTCTTCATTTATTATTTTATTTCTCTTTTTTGTCTCAACTATGGTTGCTCATGCAAAAAACTTGGAATATTACCAGCCTTTGTCATGATCTTGGTACTACCTGCACCTCTCACTACATAACCAGCTCTCAGACCAGTCACTAATGCCAGATTATTACGAGCCACCAGTGAGTTTAATCCAGCGTTTCTGTAAACATTCTTTCTGCCTACCTGTTTCTGCCCTCTGAATCCTCTGAGCCTGCCTAACCCTTGTTTGACCTGATAGTTGTGCTGCCTGGATCTCTGACCTGTTTCTGTGCCTGAACTCTGCCGCCGGATTCTGCTTTGGATTGTTCCTGGATCTCTGATTACCTGGCACTGGATCTGCTTCGGGACTCTGGACTATTCTTCCTGATCATGGTTCTGACCCTGTGCCTGTCCTCCTGTGACCACCGATTACCTGCAGTAGTTTAAGTCCCAATAAACTGTATTCTATCGCTATCTGATCGTGTCTGGTTGAATTCCGGGTCCTCTGTTCCCGTTCATTACAGCCTGATTACTAGTTTAAGGGCTTATTTGCTTTTTTTTTTTTTTGCACGTGTCCCTGATGTTGGTGGTTTGTAGGGTGCGCTTAGGGAAGGGACCTGAGTGTTTGTTTGACATACAAATGTTCAAATTCAAGCATATTCTTTAGATCAGAAATTCCTAAAGCATACATAAGATCAAAAGTTTTACATTTATCACCATGACAATCCGGCACATTAAATCTTACGCTGCTCTGTCCTTTTCCCTCCCATGTGTTCTGATTCAATGTCTCAATCTATGAATAAAAAATGGAGTCTTAAACCCATTACAGACCTCCCTCCGTTCCCCAGCCCTACTGCCCCTGGAGAAGTCAAAGAGCTTTCTTATTAAGACAGATAAAGAGGGAGGGGTGAGCTAAAATATAAAGGGAAGTTAGGAGAGGGACAGTAAAGCAAGAGAGGGTCCATTATAATGAATTATTTCTCACTGGATTAGGCACTTACTTGATGGAATGGGGTACACGGGAACTTGTATGCATGATGCAATGAAATTACACGATAGGAATTCCAAGGCATTAGGAAAAGGAGCATGGTGAGCAAACGGAAACATATTGGTTGATAATGATGCAACTTTAGCTTAATAAAAGGGGCTGACCATTTACTCAAAAATAATTAAATTAAAAACACAGAATGACAAAAGGCACGGGATAAGAAGTGAAAATTGACAATAGCAAAAAACAAGATTTAGGGCACGATATATTCTTGTCTGAAAAAGATAGACACTATGGTGAATCATGCATCTTATACACACTGCATATTAGACTGATTATAATGAACAACTGGCTCAGTAAATCAGTTAGGTTTGTGCTGATTTGGTATGCAAGGTATTTATACCTCACCGAATAAATTATCCTATTTGGAAGACATTTACATGCCTGACTCATCTACAAATGACTGTGTGGTCACGACAGCTATTAAAACTGTCGTTCTTCACAAAAATGTAGAAAAAATGCCTTATTTCTACAATACTCGTGTCAAAATCAGAGGTCCCTTCAAGTGTTAGTAGACATCAGTAAAACAGTGAAACTCAAAACTTTTTGGCACTCTTAGTTTCTTATTAGGTCCTGCTAAACATATGTTGCTTTTGGGCAAAACATACTGTTGAAATTATATTTCTATAAACTAAGTTTAATATATTTTCACAATATGCAAACTAGTTCATTGCTGTGATTTACTTAATTATAAAAATGGATGAGTAACTTAAACTTAAAATGTTTTTTGGAGCATTCTTTAGACTAATATAGAGCAGACACTACAATGAGATCTAATATATAATTACTTACTCGTGAGATTTTTTTTTTGCATTTTTTCGTACACATATTTTCATAGAAACTTTTAAAGTTGCTGTCGCCAATTGGATTTTAATCTATGTGTCTTCATTCCAAATCCTGACAAATACTAAATGTTATTTTATCTGCCTTTATATTAAGTAAATGATCAGGAGGATTAGATTAAATTATATTCTGGGTGGCTATAAAACAATGCAAGTAAACCCAAAGTTGAAAAAAACAAAACAACCAAGCCAACAGTGTATTTATTTATTCCTTTTTCTACTATTCAATAAAACTGGACAAATACAAAAGGCTTACCGGTAACATTGACATAGACCGTGGTGAAGGCAGCCAATGGGACGGCAGCTACATTTTGGGCGCGGACCCGGAGAATGAAATTCCTGGTCGTCTCATAGTCCAGGGGCTCTGCCACCAGGATGGAGGCTGAACCGTCCTCTCGGTTAGGAGTCAAGTAGAAGCGAACAGGCATGTTGGTCTCTGGTACCATACCGTCTTCCAAATTATAAGTTACCCTTGGATCACCAAGAGGGGAGGTGGCTTTGATGGTCTTTTTGGTACATAGATACAGACAAAGGTCAAAAGGAAAGACAACAGTTTAACAGTTGTCATTTGGTTTACAGTAAAACTGCAAAAAATATTTAACATAATTTGCCTTACTTGTTACCTTATCAATTACACTTGAAATAAATCCAAAAGATGAGCTACTTACCTCTATTGGTAGCTGTTCATTATAATTTTATTTACTTCGGGAGATTCATTTTAACACCTAGAGTTAAAATCTGCATTTGACTAAATATGTACACCTTTGTAATTACCTATTTTGAGAGCTATGAAAATATTTCAAACCAGCAATAACCCTCAGGACATGGAAAACTGTTGGCAGAAGCATTTAACAACTCATTATATTGAACGCTAAGGTATTAATAAGCTTTAAACACTTATAAGACTACAACATTTGATATTTTCTGATTTCAAAAATGAATATTTATATAATTCAGTCTCCATTCTCCCTGAACTAATTAAGAAGGGACATTCAACAGATGATTCTGTATACACCCAATTAAAATGAAAAATGCCATCTAGGGCATGATACTGCTTGCTTATAGGTGACCTAGCTGTATTCATTGAACCTGCAGAGTGTAGTGGCAGGAATAATGAGGCATCCTGCGAAGCATGAAGAGCTGGCAAACATTTCTGACCACCGCAAGTGCTGATTTAGGCCATAAAAACCTTCATATGTCCATGGCAGAGATAATGCAACCCATTGAGAGCCATTGCATCTTTGCATAACAGTGAAATCAACAAAGAACTACCATCTCAATTAATACAAAAAAGAAACTGCAGGGACCATGTGATTTTTTCTTCTCTATGTCAGCATCTTTCACAAAGAAAATTAAGCACGCGCACACCACAATAAAGTATTCTCCTGCCTTTTTATTTCCATCCAATGAACAACTACAACACCTAATGGACTTTACGGCTTTGAAGACAGCCGTTAAAAATAATGCTGATTAGTTGATAACATGGCAAAAGTATGAGAAGGGAATATCAATAACTATGAAATGGAAATAAGAGGATGTATCTTGACCATGCAAATAGAAAATAAGAGGATTTAAGGATTTGCCAATTATTCTTTAGCTGTAGTTTCTAAATCTGTAGCGTTGCTACCGCCCAACATATTGCTCATCACCAGTGATTAGGACTGAGTGAAAATACATGGAAGCTATAGGAGGATAAAAGAAAGACAGCTTCCAAACAGTTTCTCTTGTATTAAGATGTGCTTAGAAGGAGGCAGCTAGCAAACAGAGACATCTGTGAGGAAAATCGACACCTGGCTCAAAGCTGGAAAAATGTAGAAGTTTGTCATGATGAAACAATATCACGCTGTCATTTTATTTAGTGTATATTAAAATGTTTTGTTCGTGCTCTAATGTTATTGTCTAACTATATATTTTTTGTTACTAATATTTGTTTTTTGTCTGTTGCATTTCTCATCAGTAACACAGTGAAGACAGCATTTACAAATAACTTTCTCATAATGCGCCATAAGATCACTGAAAGCAATTATTTTGGTTATTGGTTACTTTTCTGTTACTGATGCATTGCTCTAGACCTTCTGTCACACTTTAAGTTACTCGATGCTTGCTTTTTACTAGAGCGTTGTAATCATACTTCACATATTGCATCATACTAGATAATCAAAGATATCACGATCAAAAAGCTACACCAGTATGCCAAAGTGAACCTCTACAGTTTGAGGACTGCCACAATTTTTTACCATAGTTAAAAAAAAACATAGTTGACTGCTGTAATATTTTTTTCCCTATATATTTCACTAAAAAATATATCTCTGCTTACCACGATAGGCGTGTCTCGAACCGTATTTTCCGGTATCACCACACTGTAAGTGTCTTTCTCCCATTGAGGAGGCTGGTTTTTAACGTTGGTGATGGTGACTGAAAGCTCCACTGAGCTGCTCCTGTTTCCGCCATCTGTAGCCACAATTTCTCTGGTGATGTAGGTCCTCTGTGGAGGAAAACAGACAACGCGAATTAAGAGCGGAAAAGGGAAAAGCAGAAATGCATCATGGTGCGCTTTAACTATATGACAGTCAAGGATAGAAGACTAGCATTTCCACGTTCTGAAAACAGTGACACTCTCACACTGACAAAGGCTGAAGTAAATAAGCCGTCAGTGCCCGGGAGTGTATCACAGCAGTGTATGCAGTTGTACTCATTAGTTGGAAAAGCTTGTATCTGAAAATATGGCTATGTTCTCGGAAATCATTCTCTCAAGCGATACTATAGACAAAGTGCTGAGTGCAAGAGCCCGATACAAGGTGCTGAAGACAAAAAAGGAAAAAAAAAATCTGTTCCCTTGGCATTGGAAGATGATGAGCTGTGGAGTCACAGACCAGTTTGCAGAATTACATGGCAATTTCCTCTATTTCTTGTAATTTTCTAACAGAAAATGTTATTTATTTATTTATGATCTTGAAGGGATCTGCTACTGGTGGTGATGCAATGAAGAAGTAGAAAAAGTTGCTCTCCTCTGGGCAAAGACAAGGCTCTGCTGAAGACATAATCACACATGCTGCCTGTTTGTTACTCTGCCACTGAATTCCTCGTCCGATACTATCGATGATAAACTAAAAAAACACCTGCTTGATTATCTGTACTCTGGAAATAAATCTGGGTGGTTAGAGGCAATCTTAAAGATACAACTTTTAAAACGTTTCACTCTTCCTTTTAATATTCACATGTGTGAATATTATACAAAACTATATATACAATACTTTTTGCAAAGTCTCTCGTACTTGTGTAACCCTCATTAGACATAAAGTCTTCCAGTAAATTGTATTATTATTTTTTTTCCGTTTATCATACTCAATTATAAAATGTTGGTTAGAGTAACTGTCAAACTGGTAATACAGTTTATGTAATCATTAAGAAATGAAAATATGTATGGCAGTATATGTTCAATGTAAGCTTTTAAGTAAAAAATTGCATGTGTTTACCTGTGAAATGGGTTGGTTCACATAAACCCAGCCCGTCAGTGGGTTGACCCTAAGATACTCCGGCTGTTCACTGGACATTGTGTACGTGATGGCCGCGTTGGTACCAAAGTCGTCATCGTGAGCTGCCACCCGCAAGAAACTAGTTCCAATCATGGTGTCCTCACGGAGGAAGTCTGTGGGACAACAAGCAGTCGTTCGCATGACACTTCAATACCTCTGACACCTTCATGTTTGACTTATAGATATCATACTCACTGTTTATTCCTTGGTTCAAGAGTTCTCAAATTTGAAGATCTGATCAATTTCAGAACTGCTCAAATTCTTTATAAAACAAGATATAACTTACTTCCTGCGCACATACAAGTGTTTTCTGATAGAGATGGAAAATATAATCTAAGAGGAAAGTTAAATTTCAAAACTAAGTATGTTCGAACAACAAAAATAAGCTTTAGTTTATCAATTAGCGGAGTGAAGCTGTGGAACAGCTTGCCTGAAAACCTTAAACAATGTAAAAGAATCCACCAATTCAAAAAAGAATTTAAGAAAAGTATTTTTGATATATACAAAAAAGAGTAATATATAAAAAGTTGGTATACTGTTTGTCTTACTGTAAATAATTGCCCTTTTCCACCATGACACATGTAACTGAGGGGTAGGGCTTAATAAGCTTATGCTTCATCCTACTCCTTTTTGAAACATGATGCATGTTTATGAAGCATTCAATGTAAACATTGTTAAATCATATCATGTTTCAAAATAAATGGAATGAAATGAAATTCAATTAAATGACTTCTATGGTTCTCATATGGTCTTAACAGTAGAGATCAGCACACTGGGAGCATGTCTGAACGAAAAAAACCTTTTATCAAATGTACTTAAAGTCTTCATCACCGTGTTTTATTTAAATCGGTTGCAAACTATTCAGTCTGTTATGAAACCAATTGATCTCCCTGAGTGGTAATCACGATGCAGTTATTTATTTTTACACATCGCCCACTTACATTCATATCGGATGTTCTCAAACTTTGGACTGTTGTCGTTCTGGTCCAAGATGAGAATGTTGAGCTGACAAATACCAATCAGGGGATCAGCGGCTTGGTCGGTGGCTGTGACCGTTACCGCGTACTCACGCTGGCGTTCACGGTCGAATTTCTTTGCCGTCACAATAACTCCTGGAAAAAAACAAAACACAAGTTGGTACATTTAATTCGATTCTAGATTTGCCACCCAACATAACAAAAAAATTATAAAAACTACTAAATTCAGTTGTCTTTATTAGATTATTCGACTTTGTATGTTGTGACATTTGCATTATATCTTGCCACACAACTGTTTCTTATTTTCTAATACACTCAAATGTGCAACATGACTAAAGAAGACCTCCATTAAAATTTACTTGGGACTAATTCTACAACAATTCACTCTTTCTAGTGAGAAGAAATTCAACTAAATGAACAGCTTTTGCTATTCATACAAACACAATTCTTTATTACAGTAACAAAGTGACTAGACTTTTTTTCCAACTTTAAAGTTAATTAACATCATCTTACCATCTCATAACACATACTTTCAGACTGGCTGATACTCAGTTGATCTAATTCTATTCTATCAGACATTACGGACAATCAAATGAGCTTCCACTAGTTTAAAAGATGTCTATGTACCCTTCAGTGTATGTATTGAAAGTTATTTTGTGTTGCAGTACCAGTGTCTGGGTGGATGCTGAATGCAGGCACGGTGGAGTCTTTGTGCATGAAGCCATATGTGACCCTGCCGTTGGTGCCCTCATCTGCATCTATGGCATGAACTTGAAGAACAAATGTCCCCGCCGGCTGGTTCTCCAGCACCGACGTGCTCTCCCGGTACTGCTGACACTGAGGAGTGGCAGAGAGTTAAGATGGGAGGAGGAGCAAACCATTGCAGTGTAAGTATAGAAAAGCATAGATCAATACTCTATTTTATCAAAACAGCAAGCAGAAGTGTGTGGGAGGTAGAGTGTTATATACTTTGAGAGGGCAGACTGAAGATTACTTTAAGCTTTTTTTTTGCTGACAGGACAAAAAAGAAATAAAATATAGAAATAATGAGCGAAAGCAGGAAGAAAGTGGCGAGCCTAAGGCCCGGACTATTTTTATTTATGGTCTAATTTCTTTCACTCTTTTTGAAATTTGGTTGCAATGTAGAGTCTATCCACTTCATGACTTGTTCAGAATTTGGATTAGCAGAAAAATAAATTATTGTGATAAACCAGCGACAAAAGAGAAATGTTCACAATGTAAGTGTTACATTGTGGGATAAACTCTCTTGTTCCATCATATAAAAGGAAAAGTGTAACAGTTCATCCAAACTTATTACAGAGGATGTATGTATGTCTTACCTATAGAAACAAAAACAACTTAAATGGAAATGCCAGCACCCCTCCAAGAAGTGCAGTTTTTTTTTTTTAAATAATACTACTTGCATTAAGAAGTTCCAAAAAAGGGGAACTGCTCCATTGATTAATCAAAAGACACAGAGTGCATCTTCTCAAGCCACTCAGAGGCATGCATTCACTATTCATTGGGAACTTAATTTTTTTTAAAGTAAGGTTCTTCCTTTTTATTCTTTCTTAGATACATTTTTTTCAGTAAGTTATGCATTTTATATAAATAAATTAATAATCAAATTCTCGAATTTGGTTACGTTTTTGTTCAATTGACAAAATAAGTTTTAAAAAATGCATTTACACTCACCAGCACAATTAAAAAGCCCTTTTTCCTGAACAAAAATAGTGTTGCTCTTGAGGTGTATTTTAAAAGCCCAGCTGATAACAGAGCATCTGTTTTTTTAATACATGCACACATATATGTATATATAAAAAATCATTGGATGCGTGTAGGGATGCAGATCCTCCAAGTCCTAGTTTTGGCCTTGTCAAGTATCTTTTGAATCACAGCAGAGAGTCACTGATCTACCATGTTGATGGTGATTATATATGGTTTCAGACGGTTGTACTGTTGGGATCTGTTCCCAAAAGCTTTGCAGCCTACCTCAACTCTGCCAACACCAAGCCCACAAGCCCCAGCCCCCACAATGCTTCACCAGTTCCTGGGATTTGTTGAGTTCGTCTCAAGAGCCCGCTCCGTGAGACTTAAAGTTAATGATAAATGTGATCAGTGCCCATGGGTCTGTAGTCTGACTGCCACTCGGAGATTCAAAAACCTGCAATATCTTAATATATCTCCCCAATCTGTATCTTGCGAAGTGTCTTTTCCTCTTTTTCTTGGTCTACTGGCATTGCCTTGAGTTCTAGAGATATGCAATATTCTATTCAATTGGTATCAAACTAGATATAAGGGATTCTCTACTTCATTGTTCTGCTTCAGGAGACAGACGTAACACCAACCAATATTCAATGTCTTCACTGAACATCAACACTCAGCATTCAAACAGTGAATTCATTTCGACTCTTCCGCTCAGGTGAAACTTAGATGCTTAGGTGAAGAAGATCATTCCCTTTTCCTTCTCTATTCCTCTAAGATGAATTTCTTCTTTTCCTGCAGGTCTGTCCTCTTCACCACTGACATTTCCCCACATATTTTTTTTTACAATTTCTGTCAGTGCTCTTTTTCAATTTTTGTTTGATTTCACAGCTAGGAGGTGATTGGCAGTCAATCCAACACAAATCTCCTTTGAATAAATCAAAATGTTTTTCATGCCTTTCGGAATGTCTTATAACCTTCCTTCCAATCCAATTATCTGGGTTCTCAACAGTAGTACCTTCACCATTTCAGTTATCTTTCAACTCCTCTACCATTGGCATCTACACTACAGGATCTGATAAAATAAATAAATAAATGAAAATGTTCATTATCATTGCTTACAGACAAGCACACAAACATATACATGCACTTCTGGATATTTAAGACAGCAAAGAACTGAGTCCAGCCCATTACATAGAGGTAATGTGCCTAAAGTCTGTTTACACAAAAGTGGAACAAAGGGACTTTGTTGGAAGGGATGGAAGACAACATCAGTAACATCATATTTCTGTATATATATATATGAAAATAAAAATCACTCAGATTGAGGTTATGTTGTCAGGCAATATTTCATCAACAATCTATTAAATAAATGCACACAAATGCTAATGACTACCTCCTGATGTTAAGCATGATCACAACAATACAGATGGCCATCAAGACTTTGACTGACAATTATCATTAGTGGAACCGCAGACCTGTACTATAAAATGAAAAAATAGTTTGCATGTGAAAAGCTATTTCATGTAGCGAAAAAGGAAAAAAGCATTTATAAATTACAAAGCCTTTAATAAATCGAAATACAGTTTAACTATGTCCATCTGAAACCGTAAAAAGAGCCATACATAAATATAAATATAAAGAGTGCACACAACCTTTTTTTACGATTTATTTCTGTCATCTCATTGGCCTTATGTTTCTCTCTACAAAAAAAATGAATGGATGGGGGGAGCACTCAGTATTTCACTTTCCCCTCACGAGAGTCAGTAAACTTTACTCAGCAACCCCTCTCTTGATGTTGGCAAGTCATACCTCAGGGGGACTGAAAAGTCACCTAATTTAAAATTGAAACATGGCGCGAAAAAAAGCAGGTAGAGACGTAGCTCCTCTGGAGTAGACGGTTCGGGATTTCTCCCACATCCCTTAAAGCCTTAATTAAAAGACTGAGATGATATAGGAGTGAGATGTGAAAGCAGAGATGAGGGTCAAACTCACTAATCGCTCCTCTAGAGAGGAGAGGGGGAGGCTAATGAATAGAGGAGATAGAAAGACAAAGACTAAGATGCAGAGAGACGATGGAAGAGAGATACATTTGAGAGATGGGAAGGAAAAAAAAACTTGGAGAGAAGAGAATAGGGTATGATATAACAATGAGAAGTAAGAGTAAAAGGAAAACCGCATAACCATCAGAAAAGCAGGTGATAATGAAACATCAGACACCTTTTCGTAACAAAGCAAGTAACGAACCAGCATAAACAACACTCAATAATGCATGTGCGAGACTAAACGTCTCACCTTCTCAAAGACAGGCTTGTTGTTGTTCACATCGTCCACTCCAACTATGACCTGGGCTGATGATGACAGTGCCTGAGGTCCGCCGGAGGCGTTATCGTCCGTGGCGGTGACGTTGAGGACATATTCAACACCTTGGAGCCGAGGTGGTGGGCTCGAGCGCAGCCGGATCAGACCTGCAGCCAGACGAAACATTACCGGTGTTAACACACATTAGCGATTTTGTTTGTAGAACATATGCAATACCTGCTGCTAGTGCATCAAACCATGAAAAAATAGATCCTAATGATTTGAAATGGGCTCACAATAACTTTTTTTTTTCACAATAATAAAAAAGGTTTGGTTCCACAGTTCAGTGTTATTCCAAATGGTATCATGACACGACCGCTCAGGTCTATGTACTGGCTTCGTGTCACTCAGAGAATAGACTTTAAAACAGCTCTGACAAAGTACATTTCTTACATTTTAGAGCCTTATGAACCAACTCGGACACTGAGAACCTCACGTTCTGGTCTCCTGCTGGTATCCAGAGTCAGAACCAAACAAGGAACTTAAACTCCAAAAATCTGGGACAGTCTTCCTGAAGAGTTGAGACAGGCCCCAACTCTGACAATATTGAAATCCAGGCTGAAAACAGTTATATTTCCCTATGCATATGCATAAAATGTGCCATACAAATAAACTTTCCTTGCCTTGCATTTGCCAATACAGCTGAGATATTGGGCAAGGGGTACACCAGGACAGGTTGCTGGTCCATCAAAGGACCAGCCACACACACACACATTTATTCTTAGGGACCATTCAGAGTCATTGATTAACCTAACATGCATGTTTTTTTTGTGCTTTATTTGGGGATGGTTGAAAGGAATGCAACGTACCCAGAGATCCCATATGTACAAGCCGGTGGAAACACTGCAGACTAAGTAACACCATCGCACAGACCGGTTTACAGAACACATGGTGAACAGTGATGCGAAAAAAATTACTTTCTTGTGACTAAGTTGCTTTATAAGGATTGAGATATACAAGCTGTTAAGTGAACAGTCATTGGCCCTCTTGAAGCCTTATTGAGACGAGTACATTTAACAACAAAAACACATTGGCATATGCAGGGGACGGGGCGAGAGCATTTTGTGGTCCCAATCAGCAGTGACGAGTATTAGGTGTGTCCTGAACAATGGAAGCCTGGATTAATGCCAAGCAGCCATAGTATCCATTACAGTCGAGATAGCAGTGATAACATTCCTGTCAGGCCTTTCTTTGTAACGAACAAAAGGTCGGAAAAGTTCCCTCCGGTTTTGCATTCAGATACTAAATATGAGCAATCGTGCAATGTAAAGCATCAAAAAATCACTCTCTTGGATAATTTATTAATAGGATATACAATATATATATGTATATATACAGCATATTACTGTATATGTTTCCACTTTGTAAATTTTGATTATATCCTGAGCAGAAAGTCATTCTGAATAACAACTTTATTTATCTTCCTCACACCGAGAGTTAATCTAAATAGGAAAACCTTCTCAATCACTCGCGCAGCTCATGCTCCACATGAACTAAATAATTAACTAGTGCCGTCCAACCAACAGCAACAAATCCCTCTCATGTCAAATAAACTTTTCTTAAAACACAGTCAACTCCTAAAAGATGAACTTCAGTTTAGCTTGTATAAGCAAAACATCATCACAGACATTCTTTTCAGGGACTTTGGATAGGGGTGAACTTTGTAAAAGACCTCCAAAAAATAGAGGTTTTTTCAATGTTAGTTCAACAGAAATGTAAAATATTGCTTTTTAGTATTTCATCATTGGAGAGAAATTGTATATAATCATAAATTTGCATCTAAATTTATATCCAAAATCACAACATATACTTGTAGTGACAGAATGAGGCCCTTCTAGCTACGGTAAAAACATCATACGTATATATAGTATGGTTGAATATTGTGAACAAAGTTAAGCAGCTTATGAAATCTTTCAATATCTCTCTCCAGTTAGAGAAGAAATATCTAATAATAGTTTAAATAAAATGGAAAACAGACTCGAGTGGACGGTAGCTTTCTCAGTTTCGTTTTAAGCTCTGAAGTCTTTGTCTCTGATTGATTATGAGAACAAAACACATGAGAGCTAAACTGATTGGTATTCACTTTTAGTGCTGTCATCATAGCATTCCATTTAATCCCTTCTCTTTATTTTACTGACTCTTTCAGCCTGGTGTAGGCACCTCATCTCCATCCCACACACTTTTGAATGACTCTCCCCCACTCTGTATGCGTCTCATCATTCGGTGCTATGTTTACTTTGTCTGTGTGTGTTGGTGTGAAAGTGTGTGTGGGCCAAAAGTGTGGACACAGTTATTACATCCTCCTTATCTTCAGAGGCAGTGGCAGATGCTATTGGTGTCATGTGCTCATTTGATTGCTGTTTCACAAGAGAGCCTAAAATTGCATTCATGTGTACATTTATCACAGATATGCATGTATGTGTACTATTCATTCTTCTATCTCTGTTCCCCAGACCAAGGGGACTGATGAGACAGATTGCAGTCAGAAGATTCATGATTATTATATTTTTTATCCTATTATGGTCTATATCTGTGTGTATTTTTCTGATAACAGCGACTGCATGAAACACGAAGACTGAAGACAATAATCAAAAGATTTGTACAGGCCCTAAAAAAATGACAAATGTGATGAAAAAAGGGAGAATATCTGCTCCGCTTAAGTTAGTATTCTAAAAGCTTAAGATTTTTTAACTGCACTGGCACAGCCTGTCCCTTTTCGGCGTTGCACAAGAGATGGAGGGTTGCCATGGAGGGGGTGTCTGCCGCGAGGTGTTCTCAGAAATTGCTGATTCCATGGCCCTACTGCTCACAGTTTAGTGTGCATGAGTGTGTTTGTGTCTGTGTGTGTTAGTGTTGTGAGAGTCAATGTAATGCTGTCTGAACTCATGGATACAGGCATATATGTTTTTTTATTTGTAGGGGGCACGGATTAAAATAGAGATCCAAGTAAAGAAAGTAAGAGCAAGACTCCTATTTTGTAGCAGTAGGGGCATAAAAAATAATATATATATAGATTTTTCTTATTTTAGGAAAGACGTGTAATGCACATAGTGTCAGACACATGAATGCATGAAAAGATTCACTCATGATCCTACAGACAGTATACTATTCAGCACCTCTTTCTGCAAAGGTTAAGGTTAAGCACCAAAAGTGCAGCACTGAGTTTCCTTTTGTTGCTCTTTTTTTCATACAGCTCTACAGACAATACTGTGTCTGCAGCAAAAGAAAAAAAAGAGGGATGGTTTGTGAAAGGCTGCACATAATTATTTTTGATTCATACACAAATTAATCCTCAATAGCAATGTGGGTTGCCTACTTTATGAGACGGAGGTCCAGATTATGTGGTTTGAGGCCAATCAACTATGACCACACAGCTTCAGTTTCCCACTGCATTCGATGAATGTTAATAGTCTTTTCCATTGTAAGATCAAAATTGCTTTAATTTCAATGAACTCGAAATGTACTATTGAATCTTCCAGGAATTCATTTGACACATTACCAACAAGACAGAAACACATTACCTTGTTGCATAAACTTCACAGGCCTACAACTTTGCAGTTCATACTGAAGTAAATTGTCATTTGGAACAGGCCCTTGTGGTACACGGGGATAGCAAATCAATATCTATCACCTGAATGTTCTATCTTGAATATGTGATTGCACAATCTTTTTGTGAGTTGAGGGTTTTTGGCTGATGTTCTTTTGTTTTCTTGCGTTTTCTGCTTTACCTGTATAAATTGTATCACTTCCTGGTTTTTCTTCAGCCTGTGTCTTTTTTCCTCTGTTTTTTTTACATCAAGGACTGTTCTTTTTATGTTTTGAATTATAAATGGCTTTTGGTTTTCAGGTTCACTTTCAGGTCCTCTGATTTCCAAACTTTTTGTTCAATTTGAAAATGAATATAGTTATACACAAGATCCCTGTGTTAGGGCCTGTAATTTTCCATGCATACTCCAGATCATCACCCCACAAACAGTAGATTGCTCTTAAGGTATCCATCAACTCTAAACAGATGGACATCTAAAGTACTATAACTTCTCATATTGATAATGCAGATAATACGTAAAACAACAAAGATTCAACATTCAGTCACTATGCTTAAACATGTTAACATATTTGTACAAATATCGTCAAGGATATTAATATTCATATATTCAACTGTATTAAATGTAATTGTTACAATCAAGAGTGTTGAGCATGATTCTCATCAACCTAAGTGGACTTTCAAACTAGATATTTATGTATATTTGTTTTTCCTAAAGTAATTTGACACAACCCGGAAAAACACATTATAGAAATAGGCTTTGAAAAAGACAGTTAGGACAAGAACATTGTCATAGGAGCTAGAACATGAAAGACTGACATTGAGTGTAATTTTCTCAGAGTATTTACGTATTTAATGAGAACCAACCTTGAAAGGAAATCCAGTTATGGATCAAGTATCAATCTCAATCACTCTAAAGATATTTCTGGAGGGCTTGTGCTAGTGTGTGCAATCTTTGATCCATTATTATATATTTTGTATAGCTCACAGTTTTATGTAGACTTTTAATTATGCTATTTTTTTCATGTTTCAGTTGAAATTAAGTAATTTCCTCACATCGCGGTATTCAGACCAAACCTCTCACCTTTCTACATCAATACCTATACAGAAAAGTACAAAGTAAAGAAAAAAATGCAATTCGCTTAGACTGATTGACCACAGTCCTGATGGCTTATTCTGGATTTCTCATTATTCATACCTAAAAAGGCAGTTGTGTGGTGCTTGGCTGAAGCTGACAGGGGTTGCATAGAAGAATGGCCTTACAAAGGAAAGCGATAAAAAAATCAAATAAAAGAGTGCAAAAAATATGTGGCTGCAATGAGTGTAAAATTGGGACAATTGTTTGCAACAAAAAGAGCATCTTGCTGCAGCTGATTAAAAACTAGCCAAAAAAAAGAAAAGATACAGCATCCTTCCATTTAAATACAAATTTTTCCCAGAGATAATAATGAAAGGTTCTGTCTATCTGGCACGGTTTGGCATTTCTACATCCACTGGAAAGTGTAGTGCCAGCAGAAACAACACAAATTTAGAAAATGGAGACCCAAAGTTAAAACACATAATTATTGGTTTAGAGCGTATTTCAGATGTGAACATAATTCAACTTCTATAGTCTTCACTAAAAGCATCGCACAATTAGTTTTGGTCTTTGAAAAACCTGCTGAATTTCCTTCATCTCATCACTGAGACCAATTTCAAGCCTTAACACCGACAGCATATACAATGGATTGAGGATGTGTGATTTTTAAACTATAATTATAGCTTTAAGAAGTGCTTAGATATTAGGTTGCACATTTTCACGTAATTTTCTCATGACCTTCCAGCTGTTGACTAAGCCTCGAACTTTGTCATGAACATTAAGGAACATGGTGTGCAAGTCCTGCAATCCTGTTGGTGTTAGATGAGACTCTCACCAGGTTATACGACGTAATAAAATACAGCAGTGCATATATCAATCTGATGAATATATGGAAATGCGCAAAACTGCCAAAGGAAAAAAATGGAGAAGGAGTTAGTGGTAGTGTTTAGCTCTTTCTCAACTTGGTTCCATATGAAATCAATCCGCCAATCATCCACTTCTCTCTAGGTGCACAGCGCTCTAAACCTCTCCACATAATTAAGCCACAGTATGTAACTAAATCAAGCACGTGCACATACTGGCTCCTTAAAACATGATATGAAATCTTCTATCCACTAGGTATAATTCCCATTTTCTGCAGCCCTTTGAAATTTGAAACTTCTTATGACACAAAATGTGACTTGTTCATCATCTCATTATTTCTCCCTAATTTAACAGACCAATTTCTGAAAATTCTGACATCAAAGGGACGATGGATTCCTTCTTGAAAGTATCTAGATTTATTTAAGATGCACATCTAGTTGGCACCGTTAGCCAAGTTGAGGTGAGAAGAATGTATGAAACCTGTATTACGACGTCAGCCCTAGAGGGAAAAGTTATATCAGATCCATTTTTTCTGTTTCAAAGGTAAAGAAATGTGTTACTTGGTTTGAAAACTGGGCTCAACAAACAAAGAAGAAAACAAACGATCCAAACGGAAGAATCACCTGACTCTCAAAGTCTTTCGTACGTTTTGTACGATGAAAAAAATAAAAAAACTCCTGCTCTGGGTAAGTCTAAGAATGGAGTTCCCTAAAAGTCTCTTAACCAGCCTCCATTCTCGACAGTTTCCAGTACAAACACAAATCAGCATGCAGAAAAAAAGTAACCGCTAATGTTCTTAAATAGCAATCCGAAACACAAAAAAAAGCCTTTGTAGGAGTTCCAAAACGTGATGACACGTCTGGTCCTCAGCCCAAAAACACAAATACTGTACATCTCGCTGCAGACTGTACGAAGCCAAGGATGGATATCCCACTCTGCCCACATCCAAGTCGGCCATTTTGATTACGTCACCAATATGAATACCAAAGGCAAGAAAATCGTAATTGCTTCGTGGCAATATAGACATTAGTTAAAAAATAATTAAATGTATTTAGCAAACAGTGAATTAAACTCTATACATAATATTAACTTAAAATAGTGTATATTAAATAGGTTTGTACAATAAGTCCAAACAAATTTAACCAAGAACATTTTTTTTTCTCACAATTACGAAGTTGGAGGATTAGGGTTAGGGTCAGGGTTAGGGTTAAAGTCAGGGTTAGGATTAGGGTTAGGACATCGCTTGTATCTTATAAATGCTTATGCTAAAGCCAGGTCACTCTGATCCTCAATGAATTGTTGTCCAGCACTGCCTAAATCACGCTTGAAACAATCCTTGAAACTCTTTTCATGTGTCGCTCTACGATGGTAGAATGACCAACCAAGCACTACAAGAACAATGGATTCCCTGTCCATCTTCAAGAAACCCTTGAGAGAGCAACTCCTACGCTAACACTTATTCCGTACTTCCCCATCCCCTCTGATGCCCTTTCTCTTTCTTTACTTCCCTCTATTTTTACATTCTCATCACCGTAACGTCCTACAGTCTGACTAGTAATTTTATTATATGTAGCTTGTTGTTAGCAATGATGTTAACTGTAATGTTGTATCTGAACTTAGTCACTTTGTATGAAAGCATCTGCTTAATGCTCAAACATAAATACAAGTGTAAAACGACTGTATTCACACTGGTCTCAAGTCAGCCACAACAGCTTGGAGGAATATCAGCCAGATAATTACACCATTAAGACCACTTTCTTTTGGCATATCTTCATTTCCAGGAACTCCATCGAAAATTAAGTGAATATGAAATTGTGATTATATTTGTATTCTAGCATAGGAAGACAATCAAATATTGGCGGTCTACTTTCAAAGTCAGACCCCACTGTCACATTATGGTAAATGTTTGTGAATGTTATGAATATGTTGATGTTTTCATAACTTTTTCAACCCTTTATTTAATTATTTTACTCCTCCCTCCTAACAAACTCCTAAGTTAATAATTAACTTTTTCAGCTGATTCATTTTGTATATAAGATAAAAATCTGCAACTTTTATGGCTCCTTTTCCACCTCAGTCTGGCGAGTAACTCTGTGAACAATGATTGTTTTATGCTAATTAATAAAGTTCATAATTGTGATAAAATTACAACTGAATCAATTATTTTTAAAAAACAAAACCTGCCAACAACTCGGAATTGCCTTTCCATACTAACGATCTTGTTTTTTTATTTTCAAGTACAAATAGATTTTTGAGTTTACAGTGAGCCTCCTTTAAACATCATATACAAACACAGAACGACATGTCCCTGGCTGTGATAGAAACCAGTAATCATGCATGCTGTCGTGTAATTTTTGAGTCCCATAATGTTTTATGTGATAACAGCCCTGTGCTGTGGTGCTATGTTCTTCAGCATAGTATTATTTGATCTGTCCTTTAACGATTCCCTCTCTTTGAAGGATTTAAACATCTCAATGCGGGGGCATATGCTATGCATTTCGACAAAATTGCAGAATCCGTGGCAATGCCTGATTGCATTGCGGTCTTAATCACATGATCTTAGCTAGTGTGGTCAGTGGTAAGCTGTAGTGGCATCATGACTGTGCTGCCTGCAGACTTGTGAGTCTTTATTGTCATGTGAGAGTGATGCAAGTGATGCTCTCCATCATCAGTGAGATTTAGATAAGACACTGTGTGTTGCCTCAGGACCAGCATATCAAGCTGATACTGTACACCACCAAAAAAAGACGGAGACACAAATGCACATAAAAACAGCAGGCCCAGTCCAGACGATTAATGGAATCAGACAAGAACTATTTCAGCCACAGTGTAAAAAGCCCAAACAAGACTTTCCAAAATGAAGAACTGACATGACAAATTTATTTTTGCACTATACTTATCTTATAATAGCTACATGTGGAGTTTGAATGTCCCCCCTTTATATGTCTCAGTCCTGCCTGGTTTCCTCCTTTAAGTTAATCATTCATTCTAAATTGACCCTTGTAGTGAGTTTAAACATTTTTTTTGTTTGTTTGTCCTGGTGGTCTGGTGGTCTGTCCTTGGTGTACCATGGTTAAGGCACAAAGCCTATTTCCAGTCTGAATCAAATTAGGTGGAAGATGTATGGTATACCGGTGAAGATTAAAATAAGGACAGCCGTGGTGTTACAAAAAGTAATGAAGTATTTGGTATCGGGACAAGACAACAATGTGGAAGTTTGTACAGTAAATCTGAAGCTAATTTTTCGCAATCAGAAATAGAACCCATACCACATCTTCGCTAAAAATGTATGCTGTAATCCACCTTTTTCTTTTCCACCACCCCTTAGGTTTCAAGAGGACTTCATCATATACTCATGACTAATGAATTAGGACAGAGGACCAGATGAATGTAGCCAGCTCTGTGAAGGCTGCTGTCTGGCTAAGACACGGGCTATGGCTTGCCAACTGTGGTACATATATAGTGATATCCGGAGGCACACTGTAGTCTTATCCCTATATTGCTCTGTCTCCTGTGGGCATAAACATCTAATGGGGCCTAAAAGCCTTAGATGATAGCACCACATGCAGGGCAAGTGGTTGAAAAAGGTTTGAGGACAATTAAAAAAACAAAGCATTCAGTATGCATCTGTTCTAATATATGAGACATGTGTCCTTGCAGTATGTATTATGACAATGTATTCACGTCTGTGTGTGTCCTCTGGGGTTTATGTGGACCTGTACATAGTCACATTAAATGTATAATCAATTCCCTAGGTATATGTTCATGTTTTCTCCTATTTTTTGCTAAATGTAAATTATCTGGACTTCCGATTAACTTTCTTTCTAAGTTTCTTTTTTTTTCTGTGTAGGGCATTTGGTATTGTGTAGGATGTCACGTCTGGGGGAATGTCTGGTGTCTCGTCATGTCTTGATTACCTATTGTGTACACCTGGGGTTCCCCTCCCTCGTGTGTTTAAATAGTCCTCGTGTCCCATGTCCTGTGCCAGTGTGTTTTTGTCTTTCGTCTTTCTGTTTTCGTCACCCCTCGCCACGTAAAGTTTTGATTTTTGCACTTTGCCATAGCCATGATTTTTGTCACAGCCATGCCATAGTCTTGTTTTTGTACCATAGCCATGTTTTTGTCATAGCCTTGTTTTGCCACAGTCTTGTTCACCTTGTTTTGCCATAGTCTTGTTTACTTTGTTTTGATACTTTTGCCACAGCCATGTTAATCTTGCTTTGCTACTTTGATCATAGTTTTTGTCACAGCCTTGTTTTGAACCTTGTCTGCCATCCACTCCTTTTGAGTGTTTTTGTTGCAATAAACCCCTTGGAACTCTGCACCTGATTCCTCCCTAAGACCCGCCCTCCTTGACATAAGAGAAAAATTGCATAGTAAACTGTTTTCTTACATGAATATGTTGTTATTATAGTATAGTGAATGTGACACTACATGTTCTTCTCTGGGTAAAGGGAGCAGGGAGTGGTGGTATGTGTTGACGCAAACAAGGCCAACACATATCATCACTTACTGGAGGATGGAGGAGATGTTTCCTCGGGGGGTCAGTGGGCAGCCGTCACTTTATATGAAGGCAGCCAGAGGGAAGGATGTAGAAATATAAACCAAATGATGGGTGTGAGCCAGAGTGGGCTCAGAGTAAGAGGACATGGGCAAATGAATCTATTTCTCCTGCCCCTCACAATATTGTCAAAAAGGAATGGTTAAGGGAAGTAGTGAGAAAAATAAGCAACAGAATGAGTGGAAAGTGGAATAGCATTCAAGAAAAAGAGAAAACAGAACTATGTTTGCTTGAGGGAATGTAGGGAGATAAATAAGAGCAAAGAAATGTATGTATGTTTGAAACAACACGGAAAAGACACAGGACAGCATATAAGACACATACAAAAAACAACAAAGATGAAATGTTCATCACAACAGTAACAATTGACAATATTGATACAACAAGAGGTGAGCATTGCTTCTATGGAATATATGTCTTATAAAAAAGCTAGTAATAGAAATGTTTTTATTTGTGACAGCATTCCTTCTAACTGTCAGTAAATATTTCTCCTGATTCAACAAAGTCTGTCTTTCTGTATTTATGGGTTTTAATAGGAGCAATGTGATCATCATATTGACTGTCCTGCTTAGATTCTAATGGGTGTATTAAATCTAAGGGACACACACTGTATTCCGGGGTGAGTTACAGGCAAATTAACATGAGGATGGAGGCCAGCAGGCTTATTCCTGCCAGGAGGGAAGAAAACAATCACTTGAATGATTGTCGGACATTTAGGATGTGTGGGGAGATGGGAAGCCAGCAACAAAAGGGGAGAAATGCAATAAACGATTTTCATCAGAAGCAGAGGGAGAATAAGATGGGTTGAAGAGGGAGGGTGGAATCCAATGGGCTCACCTTCCATTATAAGACTCATAAAATACTTTTAATGACCAAATATTGGGCTCTTTGAAACAAGATATTGGATTATAATACTTGTATTATAGTGTCGCACATTGGCTCCCATATTTTAGTGCAGATGAGCTGTATAAATGCTTATTTGTGCATCTATCTCAGTGTTTTTGCTTTAATTTTATGTATGTTCATCACTATAAAATGTTTATTTGACGACATGCAATGTGATAAGAATAGCAGTTCCCTGCTATATGACACTACTCTTCACCTACATCAATGCTCAAATATATTTTACATTGTATTCAGTTTAGACGTGAGTACATAAAAAGATTTTGGATGTCTTTTGTTAACAGCTTCCATACCAAATATGGAGTGCATTCTATGGTATTACCTTCACTGTAGCATACCTAGAGAAGGTTTTTCCTTTCTGTGCCTGCAAATCCTGTTCAAGACATTGTTTTCATAGAAATTGGTCAAAAAATGTATGTATTTCCCTTACGGTTCTGAAATTCATGTATTAACAATAGCAGTCATTTGAAGCAAGTATTTACTTCCAATGAAATAAGTTTATACAATTTGAAAAAAAACAAACAAATAAAATACAAAAAACTCAGTATACTGGTACATTCTTGACTGAGTCTCCATAGAAACCGTCAGTGGACCTGAATAAATCTTTATAAAACCACATTAAAAATAACATCTTAGAATGTAGCATAAAAGACAAAGATTTTTTAACAAACTGAAGGAGTCAAAAAGTCATTTAATAGACTTGAGATGTATCTATTATCCAGGGTTTTGGCCCTTGTTTAGTAAACTCTGCTACTTGGCACTCCTTTTTTGTCTTTAAATATAAACAAAAAATGATCATATTGTCAGCAATTTCACAGGTAAATAGTATCAACATGAAATTATATATTGCAATATGAGCTATGATTAAGTCCCTGCAATTAAAGGTGCTCTGCCACACAAAAACGTTTTTACTTATATTTAGTAAACTATGTTAGGTCCATATGTGTTTGTGTTATGTAGTGAATGTGGGAACGAACCTACCTCATCTGTCTGATACAGCCACTGAAAAGTGTGCAGAAATCACGCCGATTAGAAAAGTTTATCAGTCTGACACAGGATTGACTGAGCTCATTACTAATCATCAATTCGCCCAGTTTCAGCTAGCTCCAACAGTGACAGGTTTCATATACAGCAAGGATGGCTGAACGTCAACAGTCCTCTGTGATATGCTCAAAGAGAACTTAAAAAATGCACATGTTGCCCAAGAACCCAAAAAGAAGTGAGGAAGTGCTTTTGTGCAGGTTTAATGTCTATTTGGACAATGGTAACACTCGCTAGCTTAGCAAAGTTCTAGGTTTTATCCATTTGGACAATGCCAGCGCTCGCTAGCCTTGCTAAGTTCATGCCATGAAGCAAAAATGAGTCGATAACAGCTTTCAGCAAGCTGTCGGGTTGTGGACAATACCAACCCAAAGACAACACAAAGCGTATTTTTGCTAATTGTATTATGAAATTAAAAAGTTCAGAGCAATGGGTAACTCCCAGGGGAGCTAAAAGCACTGACATAGGCTCCATTATTCACTGCGATAAGCTGTTGCAAATTTTGATTACTGCAAAATAAAAACAAAACTGCTATTTTTCCCGTTTTAAACCAAAAACATTTAAGATTATTAAGTTATGTGTGTAATCTAATTAGGCTAAATTGTCATTTGGTAGCTGTTAGCCAGAGTCAAGCAGATTAGCATGTTGAATATTCATGAGAACTGGCACAAACAAAGTCTTCCAGCAGGCTTTCCATACCATGCTAGAATAAACTTCAGACATAATGACAAAAGTAATGAAATACGTGTGGCAGGGCACCTTTAAATAAATAAAAATAAGCTCTTTAAAGTCACCACAAAAAAGTCATTTTTTGCCACTTAAGATCAATAGTGGACAGTTATTCTTCAGTGAAACTAAACCACACAATTGGCAAATCTAGGCAGGGATAATTTGATTTTCATGGAATTGACTTATACCTGTAACCTGCTGATGCATGGAAGAAATGTGCCTTAAAGTTTTCTTCAACTGATTTTGTAAAAGTCAGCGTATTAACCAAAAAAGTGACACTCAAATTCACGAGGGGTGAAAAGTATTTAAATTGCCACCACACAGAACACCAGACACAAAGGAACACACACTATGCCATTAACTCCGCTTCTAATATCATTGCTTTTGGCACTGCAGCAGTTGCCTCCGAGGAAGTTGAGATGTGAGACCATAAACCACAGAGCGGAGTCTTTGTCAGAGACAGTGTGGGAACCATCTTTTAACTGTAACTAAGATCCTAGTATTGTTATTCGTTATATCCGTCATAGTCATGATTTAAATATCATTATCATTGAGCCATCACTTGAAAACTCTCTTTGCCAATGGGCATAAAAAAAACTATAACTATAATTAATCTATAATAACTATCGCTACCACCTCAGGTATGATTTATTTTAAAATAATTTGAAATAACGATAGAAGAAAAACGATAATACCTGAATGAGGCACAGTAAGAAATGATAACTAAACATAAGGAATGATAGGGAAAGAGGCAGTTTTAGAGATAGTTTAATGACTAAAAAGCATCCATTACCTTTTTGACTGTCAATCACGAAGTTGCCCTCTTCATTTCCTGTGGTGATCTTGTACGTAATCCCATCCCCATCTGGGTCTTTTGCCAATACCGTTGCAACAAGCGTGTTGGGACCAGCATCTTCTGAGACGAAAGTCCGATATCTGATAAGAAAAAAAGCAAACAACACAGTCAGCATCTTACCAAATATTTTTCTGAAGGAGGGCTCATTATCGACATGTGACTGGTTAGAAGAAATCTATGGTAATCCACAGCACAATAAAGCTTAGATGAAAAAAATAAAACACCTGATCTGCCCACACCTGGACATCTCACCTTCATTCATGTAAGGAATATGTCTAGGATATATATCACAAGCTTTTTTTAAGTCAGATTGAGAACTTGCAGGGAAAGAAAAAGAAGAAATGCATTAGTTAAGTCATTTCTAAAGTACACAAACACATAAAAAAACTGAGCAAACTAATTCCGTTGCCCTCAGCTATTTTTTAAAAGTACACATATAGCTGAATGGAGCATCTTGTTAAAAATCCCAAAACTGTTTTATCTTTCTGACTTAGTGTAACACTTTGAACTTTAGCTTTGAACTCTCATCTAACCTTGCATGTACATCTCTGACTTACTTGATGTGCTTGAAAGCAAAACTTTAGTTGACAGGCTGCACTTTCTACATTGTTGACATGAAACAGATGCTCCACATTCTTCACATGTACTTAAGCCGCCTTTTTGAGAAAAGACTTATTTAATGACGTCTAAGATTCAAGCTCACATAAAGATGAAAACATCCATCCATCGATCCATCCATCATTATTTTACCGAAGACTGTATAATGGCTGTGAATGATGTTGCACGCGTATGTAGGAATCCATCAGTAATGAGGAGAGTATCCCCATCAAACAAATAGCAATTCCACAGATCTGAACAGAAAGGCATGAGTTGAGAAAAGCCCCGTTGTCCAGAAAAGAGATACAACGCCAGGTGGCTGAGTATTGGATTCATGGGCTCCTCCAGACTCAACCCACAGAACAATGAAGAAAACATTTTCCTGTGGGCCGATCACTTGAGGGGAGACATTCAGAGTTGGGCAGCAGGCAAAAGGTGGAGGATTGGGTGTGCCCATCCTCAGCTTTGAAAACAGGCTCTGAAACAGGATGTGAAACATTCTTTCATTGGCAGAGAGAGCTGTGAGAGGTGGAATGGTACCAAGTAGATATATTTGAGCTCACCTCGAGGCAGAGCATGAGCTCTGGAACTAAAGTCCTGGATGGGGCTAGACTCTATGATTTGTTTAGCGTTTCACCCCTTTGTGCAAGAACGTCACCTCCCTGTGTCTTCAAGATGTGGAACAGAAAGTTCTGACGGATGTTTCTGAGTATGCATCAAACAGCAAGTGATGTGCCTTTTAGACAGAGCAACATACTCTCGGTCCTACTGTGACCATATAACTCATTATTAGCTAAGTCCATTAGAATTTGAAGTGATTAATCAGTAGGCAATACAATTTTATTGTAATTATATCAATAATATTTCATCATCTTAAAATTTCACAAATAGTGGAACCTTTTCGATAATTAACTACTCATCTGTTGGGGGGTACAAGGTTTGCATAAATCTTAAAAATGGATCAGTAGTGACCAAGTCCATCATGGTTTGTTGGAAGAGGTTTGAAGGACAATCGAAAAGACCAACATTCAGCACATAGGATCCATAGTTTTCTTATCATTGAACAATTCATTTTCCTCTTTGATAAAGTGATGAGTGTCGTGATTTGATTTCTTTTTTTTGTTTTTGTTTCTTTTACTATTCTGAGTTTCTGAGGATTTGGGGAAGTCTATGGAACTCCAACAGGCATAATTGGGCTCTATCAGTTGTCATTGCCTCAAAAGTAGCTACAGCAGAAACTACCTAAGTGGTATAAGATGGCCATTCCTGATTGGAATTCTTGAGTTATTTGAGAGTCACTGTCAATACTTCTTTTGTCCTTTTCTAGGACTGTCCTGTGAAGTTTCGTAATGCCTGATTACAAAGATGGCCCTAACTCACCCTGGTCTGATAGGATAACACTTTTGCTTAGATTGCTAAACAAACAGCCTCTTAATGTAGCATTTTCCCAACCTGTAATTATCCATGTAAACTTAGCCTTTTGATGAGATTATGTATGTTGAATTTCAAACATAAAAATGCTGTGTTATAGCAGTTGATGCCACATGTCTGCTTGTGAGTCTATTTTCCCTGTGTACAGTATCAATTAAGCTATCGCAACATTTTCTTCCATTAAATAAAGATCATTCACTAACTAAGTTAATCACAAAGACAGAAATGAGGCCAAGATCAATATGCCTTTTTATTTCTTAAGATCATAATTCTGTTTATGGAACTGTCATAACAGCTTTGTCTTAACTCTGTTTGCATGGCCTTTTGCTTTGTCGACAGTTAACAATATGTGATGTGTTGTTTTCCCATGATACTATACTGTTTTGATCAGGGTTCAATAAACTGCAAACCCTGTATTAAAATTTTTAATCCACTTTAAGTATTTATGTGATTATCTTTCTTGGCCACATTTACGTTTTCATTTGATATAGATTTGCTTTCCTTTCAAGGTCTATTTTCATATTGCATCAATTTAGAGCTATGCCGACAAAGGTTTTGCTTCCAAATATGTCAGGCCAGGAAAAAATACATATGCAAGTCAGAGAAAAGTTCAAGTTGAAGTATGAAATGCTTGGAGCATGTTGACCCCTTCATTCCAGGGTACTAAGCATCTTTGGGTCTAGATGTTCCAAGGAGTTCCAAGTGAAAAAAGAGGAAGACAAGTATAAAAAGCTCGACATTTACAAGACGAAAGACATTTTCTGCAAGGAGGGAATAGAGAAATTGGCCGCAATTAACTAAAAATCATAACCGTGTCAAATGGCACAAGAGAGGATTACTTATTTTAGGAAGTGTTTTTTTTTTTTGCAAGCAAAGTTGGTGTCTTTGATTCAGCTCAATTCACAAGAGACCTTGACTATATAAAAAAAAAGAACAGTCATGTCAAGGCTGTTTCAGTTACTTAAAGTCAATTTTGGAGGAATTTACTTTGAGTTAATGCAGAAATGGTTAAGAAATTGAGGTTAACTCCAAAGGCAAAGGTTCTGCGTGAATACTATGGATGTGAATGTGGATTTGCATAATTAGTGCTGTCATCGGCTTTATGAAAATTCCTAATATTCTTGTTTTCACCACTAAATCTTTTTCGGACCTGAATGATAACCTTTTGGCGGATGTATAATATGCTAATAATTTATGGGTTTTGACAATATATCTGTGTTCTGTCTATTGATGAATAATAGAAAAATGGTAACTCTAAAGATGTAGGAGAGTCTGTAAAGAAATAATAAAAAAAGGCACTTAAAAAAAGAAATCAGCATACGGCAGCTTGTCATCAATTCAAGATATGCAAACAAATAATGTAAAAAAATGTATGTGTGAGACAGTTCTTAAAAGACTTTTCACTTTTTTTTGTTTTTCTGAATAGTTTTGGTTAACTGTTCATTGATAATTTTATATTGGGTTATGTATGTCAAGTTAAAAATCCAACTCTAACATCAAAACGTCAACAGCTGGTAAAGCAATTTATGTACTGTGAATTTAAAGGGAAAGCATACAATTACACACCCCAATTTTTATGTGCATGAGAGATGGAGGGTTGAAGTGTCAGGAGTGACTTTAACAAGGTAATTTAGCTCAGATTGCTCTAATTTTATTGGACAAACAGACACACTAGTCCCTCACAGACATTTTTATCATTATAATGTAAGTCGACGGTAACCTATAGTCAAAAGATTTAGGCTGATCAAATTATTTTAGTGTGCAGACCTGCTTTTATGTCTGCACAGTTTCAGTTAAAACAAGCTGTGTTGATATATCATCATAAGAAAGGAGTAAAGTTCTTTTGAAAATGTTAGACAAAGATTTATTCAAAGAAAGTGGCACAAAAACCGAGGATTAAAGAAACATTGACAGCCGGCAAGTAAGAGTGTGTTAGTTATGGCAAGTCTGTGTCCTGCAACTGAGTTATCAAATTCCCTCTGTACTGAATACTGTGTGAGAGAAAATCTGGGAGTTCAAATGAGAACACAGTGCACTGAAGTAAACTTAAGGATAATTAAAGTATTGAAGTTAAAATATGCTCCAACATCATCAAGATCTATCGGGATTGAGACTCAACTACTACTGAAAGACCATTTGAGAGACAAACCAAGTTTAAGTAACTAATGAACCTGAGAGATGACCACAGCCATCTCCCAGAACAGGAAACCAGGGCAAGACATCCAATAGAGTCTCAAGTATGAATGGCTGGACTGAACCAGACTCTGGCACCTACTGGCTAGGGAACCTTAATATACTCCGTGAATGTCCGAATGAATCCAATGATAATGGATGGGACCAAATCAGACTGATTAACCCCAGGTCATTCCGTCTTCAGCATGAAAGATCCCCATAAGGCAGTGGTGGAAAGGCTGTGCACGTAGGCCTGTGAGACAGTCCAGCACATGGTATCAGGGTGTAAAGTGCAACAGGTCATGGGAATGGATGTCTATTTGTTTAACTATAACCCCATAGTATCAACATTAAGAAGAAAAATATCTTCGGAACTATAATGTACATGAAAATGAAATCTGGTATGCGATTACCAAGATGTATGTCCTTTTCACAGGATGGGATGTGGGTCAACTAATGTGCAGTGTGTATGTGTATACAACCTGAATGTTGTAAAAAAGCGATTTTTCGGATGAGCTCAGAATGTGTGATATATGTTTCTAAAACTCAGACCATCCAGGGTGTACTCTGCTCTTACCCATTGAATACTGGGATAGGCTCCAGTCCCCCCACGACCGCATTTGGGATTAAGCGATTCAGAAAATGGACGGATGTCATTTAAACTTTTTCTTTTTACTGTTATCAAGAAAAGCAGTGTGCATATAGACAGAGTTAAAGAGTACAAAAAAAGATAATTCTTATTGCAATGCTGATACATTGAGAAATGAACAACTAAAAGCTAGTGAATACACCCACACTCTGGTTGAAAGTCGTGTTTTCGGAAAGATAACAGCTTGCAACATTTTCAGGAAACTGGAACAGTAAATTGAAGATACTACTGTTTTTCTGTTTTTTTTTTTCTTTCAGAAAGCAGTGTTCAGTGTAGTTCTTTTAAAACAATTAAATCTGATGTTATAGCTGGACCATTGATTTGTCATTGATTGACTTGATATGTCTGGCAGTGTGAGTCAGATATCTAGTTACACTTGCATGTATATAAAAGAATCATGGTTAATAATTCAATCTTTCATATGCACGCACGCACGCACGCACACGCACACACACACACACACACACACACACACACATGTTCGGTTTAAGGTAGTGCTGCACGATTAATCTAATCGCAATTGCGATGTCATGTTGTGCAATTATGTAATCGCATAAAAGACTGCGATTTTCGATTTTGTAAACCAATATGCATATGTGTGCCTGTGAACAGGATTCTCTCTTAAAAAATATATATATTTAAGCCTGCAGACCCATGACACCATTCATTTATGATCCCGTAACCGCAATCGCTAATCGCAATATAGTCCCCAATAATCGCCACCGCACATTTCCATCAATCGTGCAGCACTAGTTTTGGGTAGATAACGGGTTTGGCATTGATGGTTACAGTTAGGATACTGTCAATAGAGGGGCCTCATGGGCATTTGAACCAGTCATCAGTGTGTGCGTGAGTGTGTGTGTGTGTCAAAACGATACATCATAGAACGTCAAGAACTGTTTCTGGGTCAGGCGCAGTTGAGGGCTGAGGGTTACAGAGAAACAAGCTGATTATTCCTCTGTTTCTGACAGTGAATCGATACACCGCAACGCGCAGACACTCAAATGAACACACACCCGCACGAATTCCTTCCTGTCCTCCGTATACAAGACATGCAAAGCAGATGTGTGGCATATGAACGCACTTCATAACTGCTCTACTATTGTACCGGAGCTTCTCCTTCAAGGAATGCATACACACACTCAGTTTGTTCTCCGGGCCTCCCGAGGCTGCTGGTGGGCATGGTTGATTGACCCTGCCTCACCAATCTGCCCGGCTCTCCGCCAGAAAATCAACCAATTAAAAGATGCAGGCACTACAGCAGCGAAAAAAGGAGGGGGAGAAAGGGGGGGGATGTTAACAGCAACTGCCACGCTGAATTTGGAAGCAGCTGTAAGGCGCTAACCTGAAAACGGCTCAGTCTCACTCGTGCTCCAGCAGATGCAGCTTCTGCTCCCTGTGTTTTTAGGTGATTCGTTTATTCTACGCGCTTACTGATGAACCAAAATGCATTCAGTCTTGTGCCGGCGTCTAAATGACGGCTTGAAATCCTAAGCAAGTTAAAGTGTGCTAAACAGGCAATTGCAGCAGTTTAAAATACCTTTGTATTTAACGACTATGCAATGTAAAAACTTTGAATCAATCTAAAAGTGCTCTAAAAGTGTGAAAGTATGTGCAAAGTTTGTTCTGACTACAATAGCTGCGGTAGAATAAGAAATATTACAAAATTTGCAAAGATCTGTTCACACATCATCGCAAAAAGTTGGTGGTAAAATCTGTTTTTCTTAGGCATGAATGTAAAATGTGTAAAATGTACACATTTTAATCACACAAAACTTTTGCAGAATATTGCAAATTATGCGAGAATAGTTTAAATGTGGCGGACTAAAAGCATCTCTTATCGTAAAATCTATACTTGCAACTAACTATAAATGGCATTTAATGAAAGTCAAAGTGTGGAACACTTGTGTGAACTTTGTTCCACTCTTACTTACTTGGGAATTGTTGGGTTTCTGTAATTAACTTCAGAGTAGGGTCTGACCTGCTCTGTTTGGAAAGCGCTGTGAGACAACTGTTGTTGTGATGTGGCGCTATATAAATAAAATTGAATTGAATTGAATTGAACTTACACATGTTGGGAAAACTCAGGTGCCTCATCGTTTACATTCGCCATTCTGATCCGTACTGTCGTTGTGCCCGTACGAGGGACCTCCCCCTTGTCAATGGCCATGACAACAAACTCGTACAGGTGATTAGGTCTCTCGTACTCCAGGGGTCCCGCAGGGAAGATGGTCCCATGAGGGGAGATGGTGAAGTCTGGACTCAAGGTGTAATAGGTCAGCTCCGCATTCTCCTCTGAGTCACAGTCGCTGGCTGACACTAAAAAGGAGAGCAGGGAAACAGGAAAAAAGAGAACCACCATCACTCTCATGTTCCCAAAAGCACAGGGAGTCAGGCGACATCATTTTTAGACAGCAAATGACCTGGAAAAAACTGTCTTTCTTTATTGTTCTTGTTTTTTTTTTTTTTTTGTTTAAAACGTTGAACTTTCTTATCAGTTTATAACACTTTCTATTTCGATACGATTTGCTTCAACTATCTGGCTCAAGATTTCCATGTTTGTCAGCAGTATCAGTGCATTACATACTTCTTTTCTCATCTTCTCAAATGAGTCTATGGAACTACAAAAGGAAAATGAGCTCACTTTACACAGAGACTACCAACTGACTGAGATGCATTGTCATTGCTTGGCCAGCCTGATCTAATTTTCATGTCATAAGAAATAACAAAATAGATACAAATACAAGCACCATTAATTAACAAACTGAAGCCGAAGTTTTGTTATTTTTCTTCACAATTAATCAAACTGCTTTGGCATGATTATGGTGGATAAAGTTGTCTGTCCTAATGCTGATTAACTAAAATAATATTGGGAAAGGAAATGATGCATGGGGTGGATAACTATCTAGTTCTGTAAAAAAAAAGTATAGAGCTTTATTTTTTGCACCGCAAGCACTAGAAAGGACAGTCCTTTTGCAACATTTTCTTCTCCTACATTGGGAATCCATGAAGCCCGCGCTCACTTGGCCACAAATTGATTGCCTTGCTAAAACTGAAAAGACCACCAGGGATTTGAATAAGCATATTTTACACTAACAAGAACTTTTCACCATCAAAAGCTCAATCCTCCAATTCACCTTACATTGCATTTAGCTCATGTGCTCATACGCACAATGTACACACAAGTATCCACATGAATAATACATGCGCGAGAACTCACACATTTGTACTAACAAAAAGTAATTGTTTATTGGCACAAAACCTTTGGGATCCTTAAATGGCATCAAATTAGTAGTTTGCAAACAATACACTACATTTACAGAAGCCTGTAAAACTTGATTGCTCAGTGCAGTCTCGTTTAATTTGGAAGACACCAGATAACTGACTTTTAGTAGGGTCCTTAAATAGTGAATCATTTTTGGACTGTCGCCTTAAGTGTTTCATCATCCTCAACGTTTAGAAATACATTTGTATTAGGTAAAAACTAAACAAGAAAAAAACAAATAAATCTCATTTTGACCACTCTTGATATGTTGTCCCCATGAGCACAAACAAAACAAAGCAATAGCATTGTTAATGTTAACTTTAGAAACATACTGGTGATTGCAGCACAGATTTGAGCAGATTGTTATTTTGATTATTTAGAGTTATGTAGGTTTTACAATTTGACAACAAGTGAATTTAATGTGCATTTACCCCGCGCTACCGTGTTGGTAACAAGGACTGACAGTTTTCTCAACGATAGCTGAAATACTCCAGCTTTGCAGCTTGAGAGTGATAAACTACCTCTCAGCCAATGATGATGGGTAGAAAATGAACTGTAATTCCACTGTGTGTTCAGACTCTAATTCCATTCCTGCAGCCGAACACATGTCACATGAGTCAATATTTAATTTACTAAGTACAGATTCCTATTCTTCAGATTACTATTTGAGCACTTATTCAGTCAATCCTTTTGTAATCTTGCATCGGCATTATTGTGCAACATCCCTCCAAGGAAAGGAGTGAGGCATTGGGTTTGGCCACTCTAGGCCTCATTTGGCCACATCAGTCTTTATCATCTGTCATATCAGAAGAACATTTGGGTAGAAACTGCAGGGTCCTCAGATCTCTGTTGGAAAAAAAAAGATAAATGGCTTGCTCTTTTCCACATTTTTCCCCCTTTCCTTCCCCTTTCCACCCAACTGGGCATTATATATTTGTGCTTTCTTAAGATTTAGCTGATTCGATGAGATACGTTCCAGCAAAATTCAGACAGATTCCAGTATATTTTATTTTATTTTAATTAAATTATCTCTATTGTAATCGCTTAGTAAACTGAAAGGAAAAAACATCTAAATCTAATTATGCTAATTTAGCTCATTTTGAGAAAATCTGGAGACACTCAGAAGTGGAGATGCTGAACTTTACCGCATTACTTGTATCATTTTCTGAAACCTGCTTCTTTAGGAATTCCCCCCCTCCTAATTGAATGGATTTTTTTTTGTAGAAAGCATTCTAAAGTTTGCAGAATACATTAATGGTTTCCAATATTACATTTGGTGGAAACAGTCTGAACTAAAACATTTTGGGGGGGAAGGTACTCTCCAGGGGTTTTACAGAAGCGACAGGTTTTGTTTTCCCAATTTTTTTTTTTTGTTCACAGAGGTAAATATAACCAATTCTCCAGATATCCACAAATACGCATGCACATGGGTGAGCACATGCACAGCAGCGCAGGAGGGGGATATTTCTCACCTCCCCTGGTGCACCTGTTGATCACAGTGTGCCCTCTCCTGCTGTGCCTCCCACTTCATACAGCTTTCTCCTTTATCCAGTTACTCAGTGTTTCTCGAAATCACATGATCATAACATATAATTTTCAAAGAGTTTTCCAACTTCTACTTCTACTTGCAATAATGCATTGTATAGCAATAATGATAATAACAATAATCACTATTATTAGACCTGTTTTCTCACTTTCCCACACTGTCTTAACAAAGTTATTGTTTTTGCAAGCTGGTGTGATTAAACATACAGCTTAAAGAACGTATCTAATTCTATTCAAGTTAATTGCTTGTCACACCTCTCACTCTAAGCAAGTCGAAACATGTTTGTTTTTTTAAATGCATGACATTATATGGTCAACAAATATAAAAACATTGTAAATTAAGTTACTAGGAACAAAGACTACACCTTGAACACTGGAATGTCAGTAGCAATCTCAAGATTAAAGAGTATTTGCAGAGATTTCGTGTAATGGCTCTTCCTTTCATTAAGTGCCACACTGTGTTTAACTAGTGATGACAGTGACAATGGCACAAAAGAGCAATAATGGTCATACCTATCAGCATGAGAACCCCACATTGTCCTAAAACGGCAAGATTCAGAGATGTAACCAAACTAATATGTTTTCAGTTAATGAGCCTTTCCAATGAGGTGTCATATGTTCGTTTTCTCTTTTTTTGTCCTGAAACAGTCATCTCTAGCTTACAATTTCTAAGCCCAGGACTTCACTGGTATTACATTTCAGACATACAGTAGATGTTTATTTTGCAATGTAAAACAATAAATAATCAAAATCCTACAACGTGTGTTCACGGTTTTATAAATGACTCAACTTTTATGACCCAAAAAGAAGCATCAAACTTCATATAATTCCTCATTAATCAGACAAAGTTTCATTTTCCGGGAGACAATCGGGTACAGTATATACTTTATCCATTTTCAACTCAGCCTTTAACAAAGACTAAAGCTGAAATCAAATAATCAAATGTTCCTCTAACTGTCAACCGATCTCAGTTAATGAAAAATGTATTGCATTTAGCAAATGTACCAAAATATAGTATTTAAATTCAAACAGAGAGGAAGATTGGGCGGGAGTTTTTATTTGGGTTTTTAATTCAGTTTAAGTTTTCAAATTTCAATTGGAAAATGTTTCAATACATCCATTTTGTGACAAAATGATTTAGCCTTGCTGTTTCCTTACAGCTGTTAAACACCAAAACAGTCAAAATACCATGGTGTATTTGCATTTTAAGAACAAAATAATTTATGGCAAAACCCATTTTTTGGTTCAACACTATAGGACCACGAGAGTATATCACTAGGTCAAAGAAATTAATATCCCCTGTAAGATAATGTATTTTTGTAATTTGTAGGATATAGAAAATGGCATTAGTGAGTTTTGGGTGCAAAACAAAATCTTTCTCTTTAGTGTCTCACCTTGCAACAGAGAAGTTGCTGTCGTAACAGTCTCCGGAACACCATCCTTGCTGTATATTGACAGGAGGAACTCGGGAACGCAGTCATTTTCATCGACAATTATAACCCGCACCTGAGGGGGAATGGAGGAGGACAAAGGCAGAGATTAATGAATGAAGTAAGATGGCAAGTAAAAAATGAAATAAATAAAATAAAGATTTTATTCAAGGGCCTGAAGTGGTGCAGAATATTAGCTAGGCAAAAGATTTGACACTGAAGTGGACACTGGTGCATAATGCAATTAAAATGAAAAAATGTCCAAGATAATACACTGTTAAAGAGGAGCTGAGATAGAAATCAAGAGGATGAATGAGCATGAGTGAGAAAAGGATGACATAATAGTGAATGTTAAAATAGAATGAGAGTTGCATTCAAAGTTTATGTCTTTTGTCAACAAATGTACAGCTATGTTCACATTGTAACAAACAGTATTTCTTTTGTGAGAAATCTGAAAACATATGATGTCCATTTAAAAGGACATCCTTGGATGAAAAAAATGTAAAAACCTAGTCAACTGAAGACACATACAATCTATTTATTTAAATGAATAACACATAGGAGATTGATTCAGGAAATGCTACAGGATGCATGTGCAAAAAAATGTCAACAAAAACCTGCCTAGTTGAAATGAAGTAGCTTAAATGCGAGAATGGAAAAAAAAAGGTTTTTATTTACTTTAATACTGCTATTCATCTGAAAATAACCATCCATATCCCCAACCAAAAGTAAATCGTATCTCAGCCTTTCTGTAAAAGCACGCCTTAGCCCTGATCCCTCTGGTTTACTTTCCTATCTTCAGAGAGGGGTTGCTGGAGAGTATGCACTCTGGTAGTCAGCAGAGAATTCAAGCTAGTTCAGTTTCACAGAGCAAACATAGGAGCTGTGCAGAAAGATCCCTGTATAGTGCAGGTGTTATATTGTGCGTTTTCTTTTTCATAATGTAATGCTACTTAATTCATTAGGGAGACGAGGACCAACAAAGCGTTTTACTGCAGATGTTGACTGCATGCTTTAAGCATCCAGAAGCAACAAATATACAAGGGGGAACATAACGAGTTTTTATGACCCGCAACACAAATTCTTTTCACCCATACAAAACACAATGGCATACACACACATGTACTGAGTGGTTTGTAAATGCCACTGGCATTAAGTTTGGGTTAGGTAGGGTGAGATTTTGGTAATATGAGCTAATCCCTCAGCTAGGATCAGCTTTAAAAAAAACAGACTGCTAAATAAAATCGGACCATTTCAAATCTGAGGTAATTTGTGTGAGTTTTTGAGTGACTGACCTTCTGTGTGCATTTGTGTTTCTGTGTGGGCTTAGGAGTACTAAAGGCTAAAGGGAACAGGAATGGGGAGATCTACACACAAATGCACCCTGAGTATGTGTTACTGCACCTGTCAGTGTTTGATTAGACGGTCGTACATGCCAGAAGGAGAAGACATTTCACTTGAATCCACATACATTTCCTTCATGAATTGAAGTCCAGCCAATATCTGCTTTGCTCCATCTACTACATGTATCAAGGAGAATTATTGCTGGGCCTTGGTCGAAAATCAATGCTATCTTTTAAAGATACCTTCTGTATAGTTCTGTTCATTTTTTAAATTCCTTTCTTATTCTTTCGCATCTTTTGGAACATGCATGCAGAATGTGACCTGCAAACTCGATTCCCTCTTTCATTGTTGATGTTTTTCCTCCTTTGCCCATCTAAAAGCTTCAGCCCGGAACCTTTGAATTTTTAAGATTCTAACATTTGTCGGTGGAAGTCTGCCCTCTTACCATCAGGATTATTTTAAAAAACAGCCGGACATTATCTAAAATAAAAACTGAGACATTGTAACACAAATTGCTGTTAATGAGTTTCATACCTGGTACAAATCTGATTGTTTTCATTTTCTGTTGCTTGTTAATGTCAGATCTTAAACTTTCAATTTCATTCATCTTTCACAGTTTCAAGATTTCCATAAAATAGTTACACCATAGTGTGCTCAAAACAAGCAAGCAACAGCAAAACAGAAATAAAACTTGATTATCCAGGATGTACGCTGATTTTTCTTTAGAAGACTTTGTGCCACTAGAGTAAATACCTGCAACATCCTGCTTTTAGACACATTTATCTTGATACTGACACTTTCAGTAGTATGCAGGAAAAGTTTGGAAAACAGTGAGCTCTAAAATGTAAGTGTACCCATATTTAGTAACAATCAAATTTGAGTATTTTCAAATCATGTTAATCGCAGCAAAACTGAACTGGAGGCAAATACTTTCTAAACATTTATGATATTAAGTAATTTTATGGGTTTGGAATATCACATTTTGCCCCTGATATATATTACCAAGCATGTAGCCAAAATAAAATGCATGACTGATATTGTCAGGATATCTGAAGCGACTGAACGTAGAAGGAGAAAAGCCCCGATATAGGTTGCTCACACTAACAAGTGAGAAATCTCCATAACCCCATTTTATAGCAAGTTTTTCTCATACTTTGATCGAAGCAGAACTGTTTTCCCCATCCCCGCTGCAGAATTTCACTGTTTAGATGTGTTTAAATTTGTCTCTAAAGTTATGTCTCAGTCTTTAGGGACTTGGTCAAGATTACAGGACATTTATATTCAATATTTTCTTGTCAACTCATCGTGGGTTTTTCATGGTCTGATATCAATAACCATTAAACCACAAATGATCAACAAAACAATTAATCTGTCTTTTCACCAGTAACATCCTGTGCATTGCTTTAACACCCAGTAATATGCATCTGAATTGCACAGTACAAGAAATATTTGGGCCTGTAAAAAGGTCAAAAGTCATGATTTACTTTGTGTTAAAAATGAATCTTTCTGCACAATTACAGACTGGTGATTAAATCTGACATTTACAGCCTTTTTTTCTCTGAAATATTGTTGTCCTTGGGCTGCGAGCCAAGTGGTTTGGGTTTTTTAGTGCAGTAACATGCGCAAACATACCTACTTTCCTGAGAAAATGTTGATAGTTTTGCACGATATACGAAAGCACGGTAGGTGTGCGTACAAGCCAGAGGAAAACCAAGATTATAAGAGAAAAGGGGAGAAGTCAACTGTAAAAAAACCAAGATGAGCTCAAACACACATCTACCAAATGGGCACAGAGCACACACTTGAAAAGCTGCAGGCACGTCTCAGGCTGGTTAGGTAACTAATGGTCCCAATGAGCCATCACTCTTAGACTGAGAAACTTGGAAACTACCTGCAAATTAAAGTCATGCTCAGTGAGTCCAGTGCAACCAAATACAACGCCCCTGCTCACCATTTTGACAGCAGGCTACAGATTTATTTTCCAGCAGATTAAATTCGAAAGCAAAGAAGCACAATAACACTGATGGAACCAGTCACCTTATTGCTGAGATCCTTCGTTGAAAACATTTACTATAACCCCTCCTTTCAATGATATTGTAGTCCTCAATGATAAAAAGAGGAATAACGTAGATGAATATAAAGTATATCAAATCACCGCACAGCTGTATCATAAAACAGTTTAGAGACAAAAAAATATATATTTTTTACGACTGATTTCTTATGTTGTTTTCAGTGTATGTCTCTCAGTTTCATATGAGAGCAAATGCCCGGGAGAGTAAACAAGTTGAGTCATAGCTTATTAAAACTAAAACTTTAACTGAGACCATGACAAATGCTGCAGATGCATCTCACCAAGAATTTAGGCTTAGCATTGTTTTTTCTTTGCTTTCATTGTCTAAAACTAAATGAGTAACAATTGCCTTGGTGCACTTTCTCAACCACAAATGAAAAACGCAGTGGGTAATTAGTCTAATTGAAACTGGGCTATTCATAAAATGTCAAAATCAAGCAAAATCTGTAATGGGCATAATATGATTAATAATTAAAGAATGGCAGTAATCTAAATAAATTTTGACAGGTTAGAGAAAAATTCTCATTTAAAAGCTGCTCTGTAAATAAAATAGTGACCCCCCAATGTTGTTTTCATTATCTTCAGATTCTGGGGTCTGGGACAATGCAATGCATTTGTTGTCCAAAATATTTTTTTTTTTCAGCTACATCTGTTTTCTTTCTACATAAATGCACCAATGGAATGCAGACAGATGTACAATTGCAGGAGTTACTGCGGAATCTTACCCTGGCATTCCATTGCAGTCCATTTTGGTTCTTAAGCGAATCATACAATCAATACACATCCTAAATTGTTGTTTGGTCATTCGAATTTGCTGGTGTGGGTACACTACAATACAAAATGGCAGGGTTCAATATTTTGAGTATGTTTTGTTGAAACAATGAAAAGGGCCCTTTGCAAGCAGGGTGCCGTGTACTTAAACTGGCTTTTCTTGCATAAACTTGGATTAGCAACTTGACACTTGTTTCCCTGCAGGCAACATAATAGGAAGCTCACAACTAAAGACCAGAGGAGCTCCACCAAAGGAACAGATGATACTTTCAACAAAGCGGTGAGACAAGTGAGGCGCCTGTCCGCCTTGCCTGTACTATATATCTGTAGACGTAAGTTAACGTATTGCTACATTTTGTCAAGGAATATGAGAGAAAATATCTCCGTAAGGTCCTAAAAATACAACGTCAACCACACTTTTCTGCTCTCAATCACTTCATATAATATAAACTTTGTCTTCAAGAAGGCTTATTACCCTCTCTTGCAAAGGAAATCATCAACCAGGGACCCTAATGCCAACTCACAACTACAAGAATATAGAATAAAAATCAAATTTTCCCAGAAACTGTGAGATTGAATAAGTTCCACATTGTTGGTGCCCAATGACGGCACTTCAGAAGGTGTCCAGGTTAGGAGGTGGACAAAGGCCTGAGAGTCTAGCTCATTCTGAAGGAAGCAGTTGATGAGGCGATGTTCCATATGTCCCAGGCAAGTCGTTTTAAAAAAAGAAAAGGGTGGTTGGGTGCTAAAGGAAAACAGAAACACTAGAGCACATGCTAATTACTTGATATCTTCTTTCTTTTCATAATTAAAGTCCTCGATTGCCCTTTTTCCCCTCTCTCTCCCCCTCATTTTCAATACAGGCTTCTTGTTCTCTGTAGGCCAAGGAGTCCCAGAGAGGAGCAGTTAAGGGCAGATTGGTTCAGCAGGACATGTTTTAGCCTCGGGCCAGAGTAATGATGGAAACCAGACCAGATGTCTCAACGCCTGCAGCTCTCAGCCTCTGTTCTGTCTCACTTCCTGACAACAGTAGGAAGTCATCGGGAGTCCCAGAGCAGTCATTCCAGTCAGACAAGTCTATTAGGGTTCCACTGAAGTCAATGTTCACACTTTTAGCACACATATACAGCTGTATTTTTTTTTCAGGTAGATAGTGCAGTGCTGTTAAATCTACACATGTATGACAAAAAAGAGGGTGAAGAGGGCACTCACATATACTGTATATACATATACACAAACATCCTCCGAAGACTTTTTGTCCCCCAATTTGATTGGATTCTACATAATAATTCCCATTTCATTATTATAAATACAATTTAAAAAACAATTCAACTATTAGCAATGCCTGAACTAACTTCTGTTACATTGTTAAACTGCATAAAAAAACACATTGTATAGTGAAAAAAACTTTAAAACAAAATACAAATACATAGTTACTTCTGCTGTTATTCCTCTAGCAGAATATGCATCAGGCATCCCACCTCCTACTCCACTTTCCAAAAGCAGAACAATCAACAAAAGCCCACCACCAGCATCTAGACTATAAGATTTTTCCTGTTATCCATCCTGTCATGTACATCATTATGCAGCACTGCAGTCAATCATTCTTTTCCCCAATTGTCTGTACCACCAACTTTCATAACAATTATTTCAACACTGATACATTTTTTGGGATAAATCTGTCCATTGAAATGCTGTTCATGTAATGTTCACTGCATGCAACCTTTGAGCCAAGAGTACAAAGACTCCAGCCAAAAACTATGTCTAAAGTGAAGGAAATAAGGGGACATTTGATATGAAACTAGCATAAAGAGGAAGAAAGTTAAGTTAAAATCAAGAAACTGTGACAATCAGCAAAAGTAATACTCTGAATATAAGATTATGGAGAATGTATGCACCTTATACAAAATGTGCAGAGATGTATTTTGCTCGTATGCAAGTCCTGTGAGTAAAATGTGGGTTTAATGCTTAGCCATCTCAATAAAGTCCTTTGAAGACAGCATCTCACATGTTGTGGTTCTGTGCAATTAACCATCCCTTTCAAAATGTATTGCATTCTTCCATAGTGAAACAACCTCTCTTAAAGCAGGAGGTCTGTTATTCTGTTTGTGCTGGGTCAGTATATGTGCATTTCTGAACCTTGACTTGACAGAGAGGTAAACACTGTGAAACAGTTGGCAGATAACTTACTCTTTTACTTTCCCTCCTCAGTTCACAGAGACCTGCTGGTCTCTGGCACTTTGAGGCTAAAACAAAATTAAACTGGCTATTGAGTTTACAAAAATTAACCAGTCACTGTGATTCATAACACTAAATTTAAGATTTTAATGTCATACAAAATATATCAAATGAACTGAGGGCTCTCCAAAGCTAATTGCTAATGTTGACACACTCATCTGAAAGACATAGAACATTTAGCCATAGAGATTGTCTGGTTTTTCAAACAGTGATCGTATGTCTTTACCGAAAATAAGTTTAATCAGGTGGCCTAGAATCAGACAAATACTGTGACTGCTATGTTTATTATGGAGCAATTAATGAGGCATATGGGAATCACCTATTATAAACCAACCAGCTTTTATGCTGTTATAGGCTACATTCAGTACAATGACACCAAAAAATTGTACGAGATTTTCAAACCATATTTAAAAGTTCTCTGGTGTCCAAAACATATAATACCTATCCATCCATCCATACTGCTTCTTCCCTAATGGGGTCGCGTGGAGAACTGAAGCCTATCCCAGTGGTCAATTGGCAAGAGGCGGTGTACACCCTCGACGGTCAGCCAGTCCATCGCAGTATATAATAACTACTCACAGCAATTCAGGTACTGACATGCAACCAACTTAATGCCCCATGTTTTCAAAGTCAGACAAATATGTGTCAGGAACTTGAAATCCGTCAGATCAAAAGAAACCATACTGTCTGCAAAACAAGCTCAATTATATTTCTCTCTTGGTACCAGGATTCGAAGTGCTGTCATCCAGTGAATTCAGTACTGACTGTGTTAGAGTTGTTAAAAAAAACACTTTAAGCTGGAAACCTTAAGACCGGTCATTTTTTTTGTTTTGTTTTTTTTTTGGGGGGAATTGGAATCCCCGTCAGGCACACGCACACACAAACCTCTGCTGCACTGCTCATGCTTTCCTGATCTTCGCTGGCTCGCACCAGCAGCAAATAGCGATGTTGGTCACTCTCGTAGTCGATCGAGCGGGTCAAGCTGATTTCACCCAACTCGGCTGAAATGGAGAAGAGACTACTGGGGTTGATGAGGAGGCTGTAGGTTATTGGTTTCTCCTGGAAGGATACGGCATGAGTCACCAAGAAGCTGGGGAGACACAGTGACAAAAAAACAAACAAAAAAAACAAAGAAGTGGTTGTTACATATAGTAAATAGTTAACCTACAATAATAACAGGCTCAGAAGACCCCAGCCAGGAAACATTACATAAACCTTTGATGAACCTTTTCAGTGCGGCCTCCGTTATATAGTCTTAGTTCAAAACAGACCCTATTTGATGTCGTTGAACACCAAAGACCCTCCCCTGTGCAAAAATAACGTATTTTTTAATTTTATCGCATATGTATTTCGCATAAGAACTGCCCAAAGTATTATTACCAAAATTGGGTAAACCAACGAGTCTCATTTCTCTGTGAAAAGGTAACTTAGTTATCGCGTGATCTCATGAGAGACCATCCGCATCGAGTTATAGAATATAAGAGTTTAAATCATATGAGTCTTTGTTACTTAGATGAGCTGGGTAAACTTTTTTTTTATTTGTGGCTTGATTCTGGTGATGTTTTAGTGTAAAAAAATGTAAAAAATACCTCATTTTCCAACCCCTACCAATAGCTACACATGTTACTGTCTGCGGTTTATAGAACTACTTGCAGGAACTCAAAAACAAAAGGAATCGCTTTGAAAAAAATAAATAAAGAAATTCTTCACTTTATTGAAGAACAAAAATCGCTACATGAAGGCAGAATGAAAAGAAAAGAAAGGGACAGCAGGTTCTCAAAAGGTAAAAAGTTGCAATAAAAATCACTGTGTGAACACAGGCAGAGAGCAACAACATAAAATATCTTTGAAAAAAAGGCAAATACAAAAAATGCTTAGAAAAGACAACTGGAAAAAAATTCAATGACAGACTCAGAACTAAAGGATTGCAAATATCTGACACAGTAAAATAGGCTCAGACCAAGTAAAATTGAATTATTTGGCAATGGGAAGGTGAACTTGGTAAGCTTGAATAGTAGAGTGCAAAGGGCTTCAGGTGTGAGGCCAAACCTATTTGGATGCCTTCAAGTGTATGCTCCAAAAGAAAGAAAATAAATACAGTACCAGAAAGGTCAGAATTTTTGCTAATACAGAATAAATGGCAAAATTGCGAATATTCTAGCTCCAAAAGATGAAAAATATCAAAATTTAAAGAAAAATGCTTTTCTCGTGTCAGAATATAATTTATTTACAGTGTACTTTCTCAGAAAACTATGGTAGAACAGACATATACACTTAGTGTATCTTATTTACACAAGTGTTGGATGATTGCGTGCCAAAAGCCCCACTGCCATTTATCCCCTCAGCTAAGGCACAGACAGTTATTAATAGTAACAAACATTTTTTTAAATGATTATTTATTTTATTTACCGGCTTCAGAGATTTCTAACTCTGTTTCTGTATCACTTGTTGTATTTCTTGCAGTTTCCCATTAAAAAATCTACAACATATTCTTTCTGGCTCGACTTAATGCATCCATGTATTTAGAGCTGTTGAGAGGTCTCCGTCATTTTAATTTTAGTATGTAATTTTAAGCATTTTGCGTGGGTGAAGTTCAAGGGTATAAATCTGCCTTCTTATTGTGACAACAATCTTACGAATGAAATTGACCCAAACAAGTTGGAATGTCCATTTTAATGAGTCATTGAATTGAGTGGAATAAAGTCCAGTTTAGTTGAATAAACTTCAATCAGAAATTAAGGTTTGTGCACTGTGATTTCATCATTAAATGGAAACACATTTACTGTAAACATCTGAGCATTTCGGCACATGAAAGTTATATTATAAATCCGAGGGACACAGTTTAGATTGCAATAGAAAACCAGGGACTGACTAAATGTTTGGTGGAGTTTAAGAGGAAAGAGGCAGCATGAACCAAATACTGAGATGTCGCTACATGCTGCTACAACAGTTCACTTTTCAAACCGGAAAAAAAATGCAGCATTCTCTACATGATGCATATATTTTACATAAATTGCCTATTTGCAGCAGTTTTGTTTTTCAATTTTCTTTTCTTTCCTGCACTACCATCATGTCCATTGACAACTCACTATAGTTACTCACTTTAGCATTGGATGCTGCTATCACATATTCCATGTAAATTACTGATTGTCTTATTCCTTTTAGAACTAACTCTTGTGTTAAACTGTCTGGGTGTGCACACAGATTCTCCTTCTGTCTCTGTTACAGTAGATAAACATCTTCACACACACTGTCTTATCACATTCCAATGAAATCTACATGAATTAGGAGCTGGCCTGTTCATGTCAGAGCTAACTGGTCAATAACACTTGGTTGCGTCCAGTCTTCCTACTCTACGGGGCAGTAAAACATAGGACATAAATGTCCATCATACCCGGATTTCAGGGTTCTTGCCTATTGAAATCCTCATGGAGCTTTGTCTGTTAGAGTCCAGCGCTGATTACTTTACCTGAGACCGAATATATTTCATTCATATTTGTACTCTTGATCTGTTCTCTGGTTTATTTTCAGGCTTCTAACTAAATAATCGGGCAAACAATAGGCTGCAGTCATAAAATTATTGAGACAAGATTTCCCGTTGTAAAAGTTGAGTCAATACAAAATCATTAGAATTTAAAATGTTTTCAAGATTTTTTTAAATTAAAATAAGAGGAGGGTCATATAGCATATGCCCATAATAAGTGTGTCAGTAACTTAATGAAAAGCATGTCAGTGTTTTCAGTACAACTCGAGAAAAAAAAGATAATTATCTTGTTTAATAGAAATGTCTTACTGGAAAATGAGGTCGTTTTTGCAATAACCATTAATGAAGTTGAGATATGTGGAGTATCCTTAGCTGTGTTACATCTACGTCCTCAGTGCCTCCTGGCCCTGACGGTATTTATCATGGAAAGGTAACACTTTACATTGCTATGAATAAGCCTCCTATTAATATGGGGAATATTCTAAGTCACTCAAAGCTGTTACTTATGGCTACTCTTTATCCTGAGGCCAAGCAGGACTAGACCAACAAATGACTGCACTTGCTAATTTCACGCTTTGCATTTTGGGACAAATACTGTACTCCCTTGTGCACGCTTGACACAGAGGGAAACAAAAAGCATAGAATAAAACCTAAAAATGGTTTCAGTAATAAAAACACCCAGGTGACTGGTTCTGCCAAGTTTCTGGGACTCAGTGGGCTACTTGCTTAAGATAACACCAGCTGATCAGACATTGCGCAGAAGCTATGTTAATCAACTCCACTTGGCACTGATACATGCATTAATGTGCTGACCCAAACCACACTTTTGCACAAGATGTATCAAAATTCTTGTCTGTGCCTTGCCAAAATCGTAGAAGACATAATTTCATTGGAAAATGAAATGAAAATGTTTCTTCATTTTTTAAATCTTGTTTTTTTTACCAAAGAGAAACAATTTGATTTGGAACAAGAGATGTGAATACACAGTATTTGCCATGGTAAAAGTTTAATGTCACATCTCCTGTTGCTGTTTTAAAGTGGAAAGAGACATTTCCTGCTAAAGACAAAACTGCAAGCAACTGTAATGTCAGAAATGTCTTGAATTAACAACCCTCATACTGAAAAAGACAATTTATGTCCCAAAATGCTTAGTTAGAACCTCATTATCCTCACTAAAGCATTGCTTACTCAACCAGTGTACCCTACATCTGGATATATTGCATTCAGACTCTGTTAAGGCTCCCAAAACCAAAAATATGTCTGCCACTATGTCACCAAAACATTACTTTCACAACAGACTGTTATTTCACATTGAGGTTGAAATTGTGAATTTGTGAATTTGTACATGCATAAATGGAGCTTCTGGAAGAAAAGGTTTGCAACCATTTTTCTTCATTTTTTAAAAAGACATTAAAAGCAGTACTAAGTTAGAGCCCCACTCAGACCAAAGGTGCTTAGACTACCTGTACTCCTGGGTTAAATGTGACTCTGATGTGATACATTCAGTAGTATTTATAATAAAGATTTGCACTAAAAGTAGAGTAAATAATTGTATGCATCATGCATAGTGCATCATAGTAAATTTGTATGTCAGAAACTTAAGCAATTACCATAAAACATTTGCTGTTCAGCATTTGATACAAGGGACTTTAAAGTGAGGAAAAACATTCAAGAACTAAATGCCAAATCTATTCAAATCTACATTGATGAGAGTACAAGAAAAGATTAGGTACAGAAGTGCAAAGTGAATGCAGGTGAGTTGCGTTAAAAGAATTCTCAGCAGAGAAAACCCATAAAAAAGTAATGTCAGCTTGAATATCAGTCATAGCTTTTGTAGAACGCAAGTGCGTGGGAGACTTTTGTGTATGTGTTACTGAGGCTGGGAAGTGGTTACAGCACAGAACATGTTTTGTTTTTTTAAAGCTTGGATATTCGGTGAATGTTTGTGAACTTACGGCTGTCCTTCGGGGGTGTTTTCTGGTATGGCGATGGTGAAAGAAGCGTTGCTAAACTGTGGGGGCCTGGCTCCGGCAATCACCGAGACGACGGCGGGCGCACTGCGACTGCCCAGTCGGTCAGCGGCCACCACGGTCAGCAGGTACTCCCTGTCCCTCTGCAGAGGAAGACCTGTCACCCGGATGTGGCCGCTCTTCCTGTCCACCTCAAAGCGACCATCGCCACCTGCGGTCAAGCGATTAAGATAAAAACTCATTACATACAGATACAGAAACACTCTGTTGAGAGCATGTGTTCAAGTGTATTTCTGTGCTCACCAGTATATTTTACATTGTTGCATCTGCTGTTATGTGTTGATAAATTACATAACAGTTGATAGCTTCTGTTAGTCTATAACAAAATCAGTTGACGTGAGTTCCCCTTTTACCTCTGAGAGAGCCACGTTTGTTATTCTCATTTACATTTGCATGCATTGTCATGGAAAACCTCTTTAGGTAAAAAAACAATGTCTTTGAAAGTTGAAAGAAGTGTGCTTGTGTCCAGAATCGACTAGAATTGACAGGTTAACATATTTTAAAACTGGAAAACAGCAAAGCTCGTTTAATATCTCCCTTTGTGTAAACACAAAGTTTTAGACATGAATCTAACAAAAAGATTATACATTATGTGCAATATTAAGGTAGATCGCAGAGGACATTGTCAGGATGGGTCTTGGTCAAACAATGATTTGATCAGCAACACTGATAAGATCTCAAATGATCAAAAAATGAACAGAAAGATAGAAGTCTGTTTCATGAAAGGAATAAACAACCGATTAGCTTCCAAGTGCACAAAAAGCAAAAGGAAGTGCTCTGCAGCCAACCGGTTTATTTTCTCCAACAGCACCAGGTCAGGTATGTCATTGGATTTAATGTCTGCCGGTCTGTACAAAGAATCATTAGGATCCAAGATTGTTGCCTTCTGGGTTTTGGGCTGTAACTAAAATCCTCCTCAAAGAAGTAGTCAGTGAAGCCTGAAGTTGAAAAATTGTGTGTTAATGTACAGAGGACATTTTTTTCTTGGGGTAAAAAAGCAGTGATAATGGAACCTTAAACTATTTATTTCTTTTAGACCTCTGTAATCTGTTTCCTATTGTCAATCATCTGTGAATGTTCCATGATAGCATGATGATGTGTAGGGTTAAATTTGAAAATATAGTGGAAGAGAGGACACTGAAAGCTGTCTTTTTGTCAGCAGTGCCTGGATCTCACATTGGAAGCCAACAATGATCAAATTCTAAAAGGGTTTTTTCCATTTTTTTCTCACAATTGCATCATTTAACGAAAATCAACAAGACATAAAAAATCATATGTAGAGATGTAAGGCCTGAATTCATGTGAATGTTTAATTGTTTTTGTTAGAAAAACGAAAAAACAACAACTTGTGTGTAACATCTTGCAATTACACAAGTGGGTGAAGTATAAGTGACATGTGAATATGCTTATGGACCTGTTGGGACACCCATTTTTTGGAAGCTGTCTGAAAAGTGCCAGATATTGTAAGGCCTCTGGCTGTTTTACCTGGAACTGGCTTTAATTTGTAAAAATCTATTCTCACATTTATTTCCCTGCCAAGCATTCACCAATAAAAGCAAAGAACATCAACTTTCAAGGTTTTGAAGCTGTAAAATGCCTAAAGAATGATGAACAGATCCCAGATTTTCACGCTGAAAAAGATTATGTATTTACTGAATTTATTTGTTTTAGAAACAAAAAAAGGAATCCAACAAAAGGACATACAAATCGCGCAACCCTGTATCAAAGTGACAAATCAAAACATATGCTCAAAAGTAGCTAACAATGCCACTGTGAGAGGTGTGATTGACAATCAATCCGAAAAGGTTACTCGTTATTTTTCCTTATCAGTTTAGTTTCATGCATCCTCAGGAGGGAAAACTAAGAGATCATCTCTATAATTCACAAATTTAAGTATTCATATTTAAAACTGTCACAGAATATTAGGAGTATTTTTAATTATTCTAGTGTGAAACAACCTGCTTGATCTTAAAACATGTTGGAAAAAAATAGGAAAGGAAACTTACCATCTGACAAAAAGTACTCCACCTCCCCATTGTTGCCTTCATCGCCATCCTGAGCGTGGAGTTTGTATACCAACGAACCAGCAGGAGCATCAGGTGAAACCACTGCCAGGTAGGGAGCAGGAACCATGCTCCACTCTGGGATGTTGTCATTTACATCAGTCACAGTAAGTTCCACCCTAATCATATACCACTCTGGTCCTGGGGAGAAAAGGAAAGAGGAGGCCATTTTAGAGACAAAGTAATGTAACAGAGGGCCGTGTTGTTTTTTATTTTTCCATCCAACCATCCATCCATCCATCTATCCATTTCCTATACCGCCTCATGACAAAATTAGAAGATTAGAAATGTTATATCTTTATCAAATGTGTCGCTCAGTGGCGTTGCTCTTACTTTTGTTGTTTCTTAAAGATCACAGCTGTCTAGTGTGTGCAATGTATTATTTCAACAATGAAAAATTCAACAAAAAAAACATAGCCTGTAATTGATAAGAATAAAATATAAATAAAAAGAATTTGAACGTTCATGTCTTTACTCTTTACTTTGTAACAAGGATTTAATTTAAAGTCCTAAATGTAGGGTCCAGAGGTTGTTGCCATTCTGGCTTCCAACTTTTATACATAGCTACAAGTTTGTTATGTGTTCATACAAACAACAATGTCAGAATACAAATTTGTTTTGAGATGGAACAAAGTATGCATTTTGTGGTAATTGCCTAATTTGCCATATGTTGAGGTTAATGCGGAAGTCTCCCTTCGTAACAAAAACAACACTCTCTATCATTACAACTGCAACAAAAACCTTGGATGTGTGCTCAAAAGTCTACCTTTTTGCTGTGCTGTACTCTTTAGAGATACTGTAAATTGAATATGATCAGAACAGACTACTTGGCAAAAAGACCAGTACATAAATCTGAGTAGCACAGAAAAGTAACATTAAAGTAACTAAATAACAATATTACGAATTATTCTGAAAACTTGTATTGACACTATGAAAGGAAAACAATAAATGAAATGGCATTTAAAATAGATAAATAAACTGAGCTGCAGAATACATTTTCCCATAAATGCATTGCTTTTTAAACATTGGAAATACGAAAGTCCACAAACATTTAGGAACTATGTTTAAAAAATACTTTATTCCTTTTATGTATTTTCACATTTTTATAAACAGTCTTTTTTATGAAGATAATATATGGAAATGACCAAACCACCTGTAAAATAAGTAGTTCTGTAAAAAAGCAACAAAAAAAAACTAAGAAATTGTTTAAATATTAAAAAGAATTAAATATATACTACATAAATAAATAATATACATAATGATTCTGTTTTTCATTGAATAAAAATGTTTGTCTGCAAAGTGTAAAGAATTATTTCTTGCATGTTAAATCAACATATCTGGTACTTTTACTGAGCAGCACAAGTATTATGAAATTTCTGAAGTTATAAGTTTTTCTATATGGATTTAATGAATATTTTAGACTACTCTTGTGTCAACATAGTCGATTTGTGCCTTAAAAAAAGTAGCAGACATACATGCCAGCAGCCTGTTTCTGCATCATTCATGCATGATGTTGTTGGTGTGAATCAATATTTTCATTTAATGGGCTGGCAGAAGTGGAAACCTGACCCAGCTGAATAAAGACAAGAGATGGGGTACACCCTGGACAGGTCGCCAGTGTTATTTCTTCAATGTATATAACTCAATTCTTCAAATCGTCCATGAACTACATTCTGTGCACAATAAAGTTTTACACCCCGATTGCAATTTCTTGACATTAATTACTTGGCAGTACAAAGTATCTGTCCATCATTTTTGGAAAACCTTTTTAGTTTTATAGACCTATCAAGAATCAAGAATTGTTTGATGGTGTACGAAAGAACAAAAACTTTTCTAGTCATCATGGGAAGTCGGTGAAAAGAAGTAATTTAGGCTCATGAATATGTTCTGGCAAAAAATATGTATGTGTAGGCAACAGGTTATTAAGAAGAAAAAAATAAGAAAATAACGCATGAATTTAACATATTTTTACATAAGATGCTAAGAGTTCAAATTTCATCGACTTCCATCGACTTCCATTAATCTGTGAATACGCTCTATTTCCTCATGGGTTTGGTGTGTGAATTTCTTACAAGAGAAGTTTGAATCGGAAAGAAAATGACAAAACCATCTCAGCATCTCAACAAGTAATTATAATCAGTGCAGTGCGGTGTCGTAAACAGCAATCATAGTGAAACTGTTAAAACAAAGCTCGGTCGCACGTAGCTCATCAGCATGACCACCCTTTCATCCAAATATACACGGACAACACAATGGTGCTCACTCGTCACAGCAGGAAATGAGGTGTAATTAAACCAATCGCATGATGCCTCAGGATTTCTCTTGGTTTTGTCAGTTTTGACAGCCAGTTGCAAACAGAATGCTTGACTGATTCATATCTGACGATTTACATTTAATGAAATACTTAGAAATGCAAGTGGTGAGGTGGGAAAAGTTTCCTGCGCCTGTGGCTAATAAAATGCATGCTGAAAAAAAAAAAAAAAAATCTGAATGACAGGGTTCCATCAAGTAATACTGAGCACAGCGGGAAAGAGCACCGAGTGCTCTTTCTGCCGAGTGTGGAGTGAACAGGATTAATATTGAAACTCAGAAGCAGAAAAAAATGACCCTGTGGTTGTTATAGAAACACCATAGAAACACCAGAAACAACTAAAAAACGAAGATGTAAGAATTAAGAGGACAAAGAAGAAAAGCATGAAACAGTTTCATACATCAATGGCATCAAAGATTAATGGAATTATAGGAAAAGCACATACATGTACATATTTACACTTTTTGTATCTATCTATCTATCTATCTATCTATCTATCTATCTATCTATCTATCTAT
>CAJRST010000001.1:5603183-5642353 GCA_907169785.1 Menidia menidia
TCCATCCATCCATCCATCCATCCATCCATCCATCCATCCATCCATCCGTCCATTATCTATACCATTTATTTGTTGTAGGGTTGCTGGCACAGGGCCACACAGAGTCAAACAACCACACACACTCACATACACTTGTACTGGCAAATTAGAATCCTCAGCTAACCGAACATGGATGTTTATCGGATTGTAGGAGAGAAAAGAAAATAAAAGCATCCACAGGGAGAACGCGGAGACAAAGAAAGGCCCCCGGGCCCCCAAAGATTCAAAACGCGAACCCTCTCGAGGCAATGGTGCTAGCCACCACACAGCCGTGCAGCCCACACAGCAGACAGCTGTCTGAAAAGAAGTTCTTACACACTCACTGTAAACTATCTGTTCAGATATAAAAAAAAATAAAAAACAAAGACTGCTGCCAGGAATTCAGCACAATGATGGATTTAGCCAATATAGGACTTTGCTAAGAGGACTGATGACTCCAAAATGCCCACATAAAGAGCTGAAGGAAAAATAAGAGAAAATGTTCTTTTCCACTAAAGGAAAAATAGAAATAAATAGAAGAAGACAAGACAGATCCTCCTATCTACTATTTCTAGGGGCAGGAGTATTGAGCAGCTGTCAAAATTAAGGATTCTTACCAAACATAGCCACAAAGTATTGGGAATTTGAAGGAAATTACTTTTCTCATCTCGTTTTAACATTGCCTAACCAACTAAATACATGCCAATATGTAAACAACTTATGCTCTATTGTCCACTTAACCCTTTCATGCATGAATTATGAAAATTTCAGCTTAAAATGTTTTTGATTTTCTTAAGGCATAAAAAAGGATAACAAATATCTTTGTCAAAAATGTGTTTATCCAAGGATTTCCCCAGACGTCCATTCAAGATATCTTACTAATTTTCTTACTGCCCCTCTTTCAACCCCTTAATTTATCTTAGTCTATCTCAGCTCCTGTTTACCAGTATATTCTTGTGGACATTTAAAAATAAATGTATTGCATGATGCTCCAGTGTCCATTTTAATGTCCATTTGAACCTTAAAAACCCATATAAAATGCTGTCCACTGTAGTGACCGCTATGCATTAAGGGGTTCATATTGGTCTTGTTTCCTCAGATATTAAATATTAGCCTATAGCTGGAAGATTTATTTACCAGACTACTTTTTTAAGTCCATTACAGTTCAGGTTACCATCTTTTAGTGACTTTGACTTTAGTTTATTATGGAATTTAGTAATCTCTGTGGTATTCGACTGCTGTGGAGCTAGGCTGTTTCGGTAAGGATTATAACCTATCCTGGTCCAACTAATCTCCACCATTGCATGAATATTCATTGAAAATTATATGATAAAAATATTAGCTGTTCTTAGTCAGGATGATTGTGGATGTGTACACCTGTCAGATGTACCACTAATCTAATCTAAAGTGTGCTTGTCGTGCTTAAAGAGATCTGATCTGTTGTGTTGAAAGAACATCCAAAGGTGTCCTAGAGTGAGTTGTACCTTGGTAAGAAATCCTGCGGGCCTTGTGGATTGGATTGTGGTGACTACCTTGCTGTATAATGTTTGCTTCACACATCTGTATTCAGATTGGTATCTGGAAACTTAAATAGGGCACACGTCAGTGTCAGACATGGATTTTCGCCCTTCCTAAACCGGTTTGGCTTTTGATGTGGTGGGGGTTGGAAATTCCTTGTGGATTCCAGGAAGAAAGTTGTCCAAGAAAGAATAATATACTGGATAAAAATTAAAAAATGTTGTCCACTCTACTTTCAGAGATCATCATTTTATGACCAATGCGTGTGGATATCATTGGTGTCAGTAACCGTGTCTTTTTTTATATGGTAACAATTGTAATTTGCAAAAATAAACCTTTTTTAGAGGTAATCATGAACAAATTTCTACCCCTGTTCAATAAATTTGTATTTCTAACCTTACTTAAATGGCTGTTCTCTGGAACCAAGTGGAAGGTGAGAATATTTTACCATTAGGGACCTTGTTAAACACTAAATTTGATGAGAGTTATAGGTGAGAAATTTGTAGTTTTTTTTTTTTTTTTTTTTACCATGAAGTACTGTTTTTTGTTAGTTTGTTTTGTCAATATATACATTATTTAAAAAAGGACTTGGGATTTATGAACACAAACATTGAGAAACCAGAGGCTCTGATATCTTCAAATAAATATTTTACATTTGGACACATCTGTGGCATAAAGGCTTCAGTTTTCTATATAAAAAAGCAAATATGGCAGGCCAAAGTAAGTTTTTTAATTAAATGGTTGTTTTTTTCTCCCTTACTCCATCCTAATTAGGACTAGCATGAAAAAAAAAAACTTAATGAAAACCTCAAAAAAACATCTCAGTTGCTATGCATCTGTGTAGCTCTAACTGTAGCTTTTCTTTTTTTGTGTGTTTTTATATATTTAAGATACAAATGGTTTTAAAAGGGATGTGCTTTTCATTCTAAAATTTAGTTTCATCGTCATTTTTGGAAACGTGTGCATTGTTATGAGTTGAGAATTGTTCACATGAGTAAAACTGTGGGCACTGTCAAGGATTGGATGCTGAATTAAATATCTCATTGTCACCGAGCTGAGGAACCTGCACCGTGGATGCAGAGCTGGAGTGAAATTAATCAAGTCTTGGAGTCTCATCCATCAAAACTTTGAATGTTTTTAACTCTTTGATGTCGAGTGCTATCCAGTTACCTGACTTGGATTGCTCTCACAGATCACGTCACTGTGTGGCCTCCCACGTGTGTCTTGGGATCATTCGCAGTTTATGCTGTTTAACCCTGCATGAACCGCAGTTGCGAATTGGAGTGGATAAGGTTCACTCCACCATTTTTGTTTGGAGCCCCGGCCCGATCGGATTCTACGCCCCTGACATCCTTGATGTAACTGGGATGTGACCGCTGTCTGCCCTGCTGCTGCTTTGGTCTCGTCAATAGAAACGCTCATGTCAGGCCCTTCTTTTTCTTTGCTTTTAGCATTGCTGCTGCTTTGTCCCAATGCATTTGAAGTTGTTGAAGGGTGGGTAAAAAAAAAATATATATATATATATATATATATATATTGGAGATGGTTGAAAGTTGTAACTGAGCAGTAGAGTAACTTTGTTCATGGAGCCATCCACGGTTTGAGCACAATAAATCTGATCTACCATTTACAGCAGTGCTATACAGAAGAGTACAAAGATCTTATACATGTGGAACAGCTCTTGCCTCCCACACGGAAACAAAAATCATTTACACGTGTTGCTTCTTATGGAAGAAAAAGTGAGGAGTGGGGCAAAATTACAATAGAAATTGCGGTGAGATTAACTTTTTTCTTTTGTCAGCAAATATATACCGTAAAATGCCATTTAGCCAGCAGGTTGCAACCAACTGATGGTCATATGAATCCTTCAAAAATTGCCTAGTGAAAATTAAATGCAAATCAGTTAACCAAGGATATTTTAAACATGGAAGGAAAGAGAGGTGAACATACATCAGACTGTGTAAAATTGTGGCACAAGACTGCCATCATCAAATGAACAGATTCCATCTATTACCATTTACAATCAACACTCACATTCTACCTTGTTAAGATCTTCTAAGAAATGTCAAATTCAGTGGAAGGGAAAAACAGAAAAAAAAGTAGGAAGAAGATGGACGTTGCCATGAGTGGCTGGATCACAATGGTGAATGAGTTTCCCTTTTTAAAACTAGTTTTATTGTGCATTATTACATTATGATGGAATCATATGCACTACAGTTTATGAGTCTTAAAAAATGTGTTTAAATAACTTGTTTGAAATTAAGTTTCTTTTTTCTTGTATAAAAGATGAAACCAGGATTTTGCAACGCTCACTTGCCTTTCAGGGTCACTAGTCACCTCTTGTTATTTTCTTATTTTTGAGAAGGGAGAGGGCAGAAATGGAGAGCCACAGGATTTTAAAAATTTTGCTCTCTGGCACATTGGTTCTCCCATCAAGTTCTCTCTCCGCTGATTGTACAAAATAGAAGTTAATTGTTTCAACTCTCATATACACTCAGCTCCAGCAGTTGCACGAGGCTGGCAGTGGGGGTTGAGAGTTCTACAGATAATGAGAGATAAAATCACGATGGAACTGGCAAGCAGCTCGTTTGGGCTCGCTGCAAGTGGCAGCTACAAACTTGCTCTGTAAAAAATATGGATCCCAGTCCAAAACCTTGAGGGGGATGTTGCTGAATCTGTGAGAACAGTAAATGGAATGAGTAAAGGGGAAGAAAGAGGAGAAGAAAAGAGAAACAGGAAAAAGGGCTCATGTGAGAAAAAGATTAGAGAAGAAACCAGTGATAGTAAAGTAGTTGGTCCAACTTCTCCTCAGGCTCATTTTAATGGCATTTTTTATTCATGCGCACGTGAGCACAGACAAACAAGCTTCTGTTTGTAGCATCGTATCTATTTGTGCTAGAATGCTAACCACCGCCACCACTTCTTGTCTTAGTTTAACCCATAAAATCAAATATTTACACCAAATCAAATGTTTAATCTTATGGGTATTTTCTTGTTCTCCCCAAGAAGGAGGCATGGCCCACAATGCCCCTGTCATCACAAAAACAGTTACAGTTGCAAGAAAAAAGCAACACAAACCCTTATGTTACAAGAAAATGTTTGTACTGATTACTCAGAAATTGTGTCAACATCGCGTGGACATCAGGGGCAGTTCCGCTGGATTGGCAGACTGGGGTGGTGGTCCCCCTTTTTAAAAAGGGGGACCGAAGGGTGTGTTCCAACTATAGGGGGATCACACTCTTAAGCCTCCCTGGGAAGGTCTATTCAGCTGTTCTGGAGAGGAGGGTCCGTCTGATAGTCGAGCCTCGGATCGAGGAGGAACAGGGTGGTTTTCGTCCTGGCCGTGGAACGCTGGACCAGCTCTATACCCTCAGCGGGGTCCTAGAGGGTGCATGGGAGTTCGCTCAACCAGTCCACATGTGTTTTGTGGACTTGGAGAAGGCGTTCGACCGTGTCCCTCGGGGTCTCCTGTGGGGGGTGCTCCGGGAGTATGGGGTACCTGGCCCTTTGTTACGGGCTGTTCGGTCCCTGTACGACCGGAGTCAGAGTTTGGTTCGCATTGCCGGTAGTAAGTCGGACTCGTTTCCGGTGGGAGTTGGACTCCGCCAAGGCTGCCTTTTGTCTCCGGTCCTGTTCATAACTTTTATGGACAGGATTTCTAGGCGCAGCCGAGGTGTTGAGGGTGTCAGTCTTGGTGGCCTTAGGATCGCATCTCTGCTTTTTGCAGATGATGTGGTCCTGTTGGCTTCATCAAGTCGGGACCTACAGCTCTCACTGGAGCGGTTCGCAGCCGAGTGCGAAGCGGCTGGGATGAGGATCAGTGCCTCCAAGTCCGAGACCATGGTCTCTCACCGGAAAAGGGTAGAGTGCCTTCTCCGGGTCGGAGCGGACGTCCTTCCCCAAGTGGAGGAGTTCAAGTACCTCGGGGTCTTGTTCGCGAATGGGGGCAGGGAGCGTGAGATCGATAGGCGGATCGGTGCGGCGTCTGCAGTAATGCGGGCGCTGTACCGGTCTGTCGTGATGAAGAGAGAGCTGAGCTTAAAGGCGAAGCTCTCAATTTATCGGTCGATCTACGTTCCCACCCTCGTCTATGGCCACGAACTTTGGGTAGTGACCGAAAGAACGAGATCGCGGATACATGCGGCCGAAATGAGTTTCCTCCGCAGGGTGGCTGGGCTCTCCCTTAGAGATAGGGTGAGAAGCTCGGCCATCCGGGAGGGGCTCAGAGTAGAGCCGCTGCTCCTCCACGTGGAGAGGAGCCAGTTGAGGTGGCTCGGGCATCTGTTCAGGATGCCTCCTGGTCGCCTTCCTGGGGAGGTGTTCCGGGCTCGTCCCACCGGGAGAAGGCCCAGAGGAAGACCCAGGACCCGCTGGAGGGACTATGTGTCCCGGCTGGCCTGGGAACGCCTCGGGATCCCCCCGGAGGAGCTGGCTGAAGTGGCCGAGGAGAGGGAAGTCTGGGTTTCCCTGCTCCGGCTGCTGCCCCCGCGACCCGACCCCGGATAAGCGGTGGACAATGGATGGATGGATGGATGTGTCAACAGAGAAGTAACGATCATCCACCAAAAAGCGGATTTGACTTCTAATATTTCTGCTATAAATTACTATTCTGGATTATAACTATGCAATCACTGTGTCAATAACCTTTCCACAAGTTACCTGAAGGCATGGGTTCCAGTTTAGGAGAGGGACTCTTAGTTAGTGTGACTTTGTGATGACAATTTTTGCATGTCAATTTGAATATTCCAAGGATGCTGATGAGATCTTGATAACATAATGAACAAATGTGTGACCTGGCTGGCAAGAAAGTGCTCTATAATTGCCTGTGTGAGGCATGTGAATTTATAATGGGTTGAGGGATTTCTTTTGAGGAAATTCAGTATAATTCTTCTCTTCACTTTTCTGCAGCGCCATAATGTCTGCAAACAGCACAGCATGAAAGCAGCTAAACGGATTATTAACCGGATTATTAACGAGCAAGCATGAGAGGATTAGCCTTGTTGCTTTGAAGTCAATCTGAGGAAGGAGAAATTGAGTTGGAACATATTACCTCTTTCTCCCTCTCATCCCCCCCCACCTTTCCCCCCCTCATTTTTCTATTTTAAAAATGAAAAATAACTAAATGAATTAAGTCTCTTGTGTGGAATTTTCACTGAGCAATCCGATGATTTTGCAGCAGACTTAAATGTTTAAGACCTTATACCAGTTCACCCTCCTCATACTTTGAGTGTCGGGGAAATGGCAGTTAATCGTATGCATTTCCTCTCTAAATAATCCTCCAGACTTTATGTGAAGCTGAGGCTCTATTTAGTGGCTGATATAATGAGGCTGCAAGACTAAACAAGACACCTCCTTACCATAAACAAAGATAGTCTTCAATGAACATCAACAATTTTAGCATTTGCGTATGGAACGGGTCTTTTTCTTTTCCATCTGAAAACTTTGATCCAGAGAAACTAAGTGCGGTTCCCTGTAATTTGCTGTCATGTTTATTCTCCACATGCCCCATACACTTTGTGACTTACATGCAGTTAAACTGATCTTCTTAACTTTCACCACTTATTTTGTCACTTAACTGCACTTTTTTGATCTGACAATCCTCCTAGCTCTTACTGAACCAATAAGTATTAAATCTCCCTTAGTCTTCACCTAGGCTGACTCTTTTGTAGCCAGTCTTCTCTCCATCTAAAATTGAAGCTTGTGCCATGCCTTGTATATGAATTTGAACTGAGGCATCATTGTAAACTGGACTATGCAAACTGGTCTAGAGCTGTGCTGAAGGTGTACCTTATAGGAGAAGGGATAGGATTCGGTGCCCTATAGACCTGAATTGATTTAACTTGGACTAGAAAATAGTCGCACCTATGTTTTATTATTTAAAATGTTGCTTAAACTGACAGAAATGACAAACTAACTATCCCGTGGTATAAGACAGTTTGGATAGACACCTAATGGAAAGCATATGCCTTTACAATGCCTTTACAATGTAATAAGTTATCACTTTTCCTCGTTTTACACTATTTTTAATCCATCCATCCATCCATCCATTATCGTAACCGCTTATTCCGTAATGGGTCAATGGGCGAGAGGCGGGGTACACCCTGGATGGTCTGCCAGTTATTTTTAATGTATTTAATCAGTTTTGTTTATGTATTTTCTTTCTTTGTTTTCTGCTTTTAATCTCTTTGTAAAGCCATTTGAATTGTCTTGTACATGAAATGTGTTATGCAAATAAACTTGCCTTGCCTTTCCCTGTTGGTAAAGAGAGGTCGTGAGGTCTTGGTATTTCACAAGTAATTCTCGCTCATTGTCCAATTTCCTTTTCCATAAATTTTTTTCTGGTAAAGTTTAAAGTATGCTGCATGTGAAACACATCCTCCCCCACCGTTGCAGTGTTTTCAGATCCAGCCCGTTTTTGCTCATTAGAGTCCTGACTTTACCTAATTTATTTTTTATAAAAGCTCTGTACTCATTACTCCAACACTGACACTAATCAGCATACTGATGCTTGTGAGTGTGTGTTTGCTGTGCGTATGTGAGTGCTTTAAGGTAATTCTAATCACCTCCCAAACCTTGGCTTTGGTGACCCTGCCAAAGTTACACCGAACACTAAGCTTCACAATATATAACTCAACTTCAGAATGACTTCTAACATAAAAGACTTTGATCACTTACACACAAACACACCCCCACACACACACACACACACATATATATATATATATATATACATATTGATATGTGTGTAAATAAGTAAGCATACATGGAAAAACATACATGGATCTGCTATGAGCAGTTGCCACCCAATGGGCAGGTCAGTGTTATGTCGAGGTGTCTTTGGGCAAGAGGTTGAATTCCCAGTCTCAAATGGGTAATCCTGTTCTGTGTCCTGTTTGTGCCGGTCCTGCGCCCATATAAATGTGAGGGTTTCTTCAGGAAAGGCACTTGGGACTGCCAAACATACACTATATTGCCAAAAGTATTTGCTCACCCATCCAAATTATCGGAATCAGGTGTTCCAATCACTTCCATGGCCACAGGTGTATAAATTCAAGCACCTAGGCATGCAGACTGTTTTTACAAACATTTGTGAAAGAATGGGTCGCTCTCAGGAGCTCAGTGAATTCTAGCGTGGAACTGTGATAGGATGCCACCTGTGCAACAAATCCAGTCGTGAAATTTCCTCGCTCCTAAATATTCCACAGTCAACTGTCAGCTGTATTATAAGAAAATGGAAGTGTTTGGGAACGACAGCAACTCAGCCACGAAGTGGTAGGCCACGTAAACTGACGGAGCGGGGTCAGCGGATGCTGACGCGCATAGTGCGAAGAGGTCGCCAACTTTCTGCAGAGTCAATCACTACAGACCTCCAAACTTCATGTGGCCTTCAGATTAGCTCAAGAACAGTGCGCAGAGAGCTTCATGGAATGGGTTTCCATGGTCGAGCAGCTGCATCCAAGCCATACATCACCAAGTGCAATGCAAAGCGTCGGATGCGGTGGTGTAAAGCACGCCGCCACTGGACTCTAGAGCAGTGGAGACGCGTTCTCTGGAGTGACGAATCGCGCTTCTCCATCTGGCAATCTGATGGACGGGTCTGGGTTTGGCGGTTGCCAGGAGAACGGTACTTGTCTGACTGCATTGTGCCAAGTGTAAAGTTTGGTGGAGGGGGGATTATGGTGTGGGGTTGTTTTTCAGGAGCTGGGCTTGGCCCCTTAGTTCCAGTGAAAGGAACTCTGAATGCTTCAGCATACCAAGACATTTTGGACAATTCCATGCTCCCAACTTTGTGGGAACAGTTTGGAGCTGGCCCCTTCCTCTTCCAACATGACTGTGCACCAGTGCACAAAGCAAGGTCCATAAAGACATGGATGACAGAGTCTGGTGTGGATGAACTTGACCGGCCTGCACAGAGTCCTGACCTCAACCCGATAGAACACCTTTGGGATGAATTAGAGCGGAGACTGAGAGCCAGGCCTTCTCGTCCAACATCAGTGTGCGACCTCACAAATGCGCTTCTGGAAGAATGGTCAAAAATTCCCATAAACACACTCCTAAACCTTGTGGACAGCCTTCCCAGAAGAGTTGAAGCTGTTCTAGCTGCAAAGGGTGGACCGACGTCATATTGAACCCTATGGATTAGGAACGGGATGTCACTTAAGCTCATATGTGAGTCAAGGCAGGTGAGCAAATACTTTTGGCAATATAGTGTATCATGGGAGTGAAGGCTGATGCACTGTGGCAACCCCTGCCAGGAAAAGCCAAAAGGCAACAACAACATAGGTAAACATACATATACTTCAGAATACTTGATCAGAAGTATCCTTGCTCCTTCCAAAAAGATTAATCAAGATACATTTCTATCTTGATCAATGCATACTGTCATATCACATCAAAAACTGAGGAATAACTTATTGGATATGAGAACTGGGTGGCATGGTGGTGTAGTGGTTGGGGCCATAGCCTCACAGGAAGAGGGTTTTGGGTTAGAGTTCCCGGGGGAAACAGGACCGTTCTGTGTGGAGTTTGCATGATGTGTCTATGTGGGTTCTCTCTGGCTTCTTCCCACATTCCAAAATCCTGCATGTGAGGTTGATTGGACATTCCAAATTGCCCTTAGGAGTTATTGTGAGTGTGCATGGTTGTTCGTCCTTGTGTGGTTTGTGCGGCCCTGCGGTGGACTGGTGGACCGTCCAGCATGAACCTTGCCCATTGACCACTGGGATAGGCTCCAGTTCTCCCGTGACCCCATTAGGGAATAAGTGGTAATCATAATGCATGGATGGATAGATATTGGACGTGCACTGTTTAATTCAAATAATTTGAATTGATTCGTTTTCATGTGAGGTTTCCAGTTTTTAAAACCTTGTTTTCAGGTTCTCTTTAGGGGCTTTGCTGGTATGCTTTGGGTAATTGTCATTCTGCATAACTCAATTTCAACTAGGTTTGTGATCGACTCGCTAAGTGCAATGGGCCCAGGTTCCATGGAAATTGGAGAATCCAAATGATTTGGCTCTTCCACCATGCTTGACTGTTAGTACGAGGCATTTGTTTTGTTATTTGGTTTGCATGAAACATGCCCTCTTGAGTTAGAGCCAAGAGTTCACTTTATTTCTTTTTGGACAAAAGACATTGTTCCTGAAGTGAACATTTAATGACCTCGAGCAAACTTTGTTGGAACAAACACTCAATGGAAAATCAGAATTTACCTTGAATACTCCCCACTTGTTAAGAACGATAATTTCCAAACTGTATAAAAATGGCTTTGTAACATTTGATCAGACCAGCAAACTGACAAAACTGCTGCTTTCATTGAAATGCTCACATTAAGTGCTGATTAGGCAAAACTTAACCGTCACTTACTTAGCTCCTTTGTAATTAGCAAGGTGGTATGTGCGATATGTCAACATATTCAGACTCAGTTTTCAATAGAGAAATATTAACTTCGTCGAAAAAAGCCTACTGAATGCTTAATGGATCTTAGATTTTCATTACCCATTTTTTGAGATACGGTCAAGAAGCGACTTTTGTCTTTTGTCTTGATATGGGAAATTTTGTGACAGTGTATTTACAGTAAGATTGTACATTTTCAGAAACAACTATACTCTCACTTATTTTAAATGGAAAGATGGCCCTGAGTTAATTAGGATGGAAGTCCTTGAAAAACACATCTCACTACACAGCATTCAAACTGTCAACCTGCAGCAGAAAGTGGATAATCAAGACTCAAGTCCTCTTCAGCTTGGTTGTGCTGCTTTTACCCCAAATAAATGGTCTTGAAGGGTTAAGAAAGTTATAGAATTTTACCACTTAACATAAGGCTAACAGGAAGTTTAAAAAAACAAACAAACACATATTTTTTTTAATTCAAAACATGATTTACTGCTGATGTGGTCAAACACTAACTTGATTCTAACTTCTGATTTCAGTATTGTGTGATGTGGCTTCTGCATCCAACTTTGACATGCTCACACAGTCTACAGAGGATTTATCTCTCAGTTCCTATAGTCTTTGCCTAGAAAAAGATGTGCTCTGTCATTGCATCAGCATCACTCACATCATGAGACTTGTGTTATTATAAGGATCTACATCCATGTCAGCGGGTCTATCTGCCTCACCGATTGTATGGTCTGGAGCAGTTTTATGTTTGTGTCCTCTCATCTTTGCAGAATGATGTGAAATGGCAAGTCGTCAGACCAGCAATCCGCTGTGGGCGAGGAGTGTGATTATGTGTCCCCCTCACTAATGTGTATATGTCGCTCTATATAAAGAATGCTTGGCCAGAAACCCCTACGTGTGTTTTTTATGAGTTTGAATATATTTATGTGTATGTCAGGACGAGAGGATTTAGCTCAAGCGCTGCCTCAACCACTGACACAGCTGGCTCCTTCCAGCGAACTTAGACAAACAAAAGCAAAGCAAAGTAAAGCAGCTGGTGTATAACTATTTCATCCATATGTATTATTGAAATAGTGCTGTGCATTCTAATACAAAGGCGACTGAACTGAAAACGGCAGATGCTCTGCGGAGTTATTTTAAAAAATGTGTGAATTTGTATGCAATATCAGTAATCCCACTGTGAAACAAGTCCACTGCGAATAATTTTGGTTCACGTTTGAATTTTGTCATGTTTTTTGACAGCCAAGAAAGTCATGGCACATTCAATCTTAACATTTCCTTGTGATGCTTATATTGTATATTATATGTTTTTTCTTATGTATTTGCCTGACTAGGGACTATGGATGAAAACTAGTTTTGTAGCTATAATCCTGCTACACATATTTACATTTGTTTTTATACTGATGTTCATTAATGTGCTTTCTCCCTATTCAAATAAATAAATTAGAAAATAAAATAGAAATCACCACTTGAAGCTTCTATCTGATGACTAAAATAAATACATTTCAATGTTTATTGAATATTACAGTGTTTTGCCAACTGAATCTACTAAAATGACATTGGATTTAATGTTCAAGCTTTATTGTTTGTTTGTTTTTTGCAATAACTGACTCTTGTTTTTCATTCGATACCAGAAGAACGCTTTACAAAAGCTGGGAAATTTGAAACAACACAACCCAAATGTAGACAGGCCAATTGAAAATAAGGAATGCCATGGTTATTAATAAAATGAGCATCCTCAAAATGATCAAATATAGATGTGGCCTGAAATATTGTGGTAGTCAGAGAGTTTGGAAATTTCTTAATCTAGAGTCCAGAATCCTGGACTCAAAAAATATTGAAAACCTTCTGCATGTATGCACAAAGCTGAAAGTACAAAATAAAAACAATGAATGACCATGACTTCGGACCCTTCTAAAAGCCCTGCATTAAGTTAGTCTGTAAAGGAACTCATATGAATACCAGTGTCATTTAACATAATATCACAATATCTACAATTTGATGTTAAAACAAAAAATAATAAAAAGGCACCATATCAACAGGGTTTCTCTGGCTAAGGAGGAGGAAAAAAAACAGATGGATTGTTGTAGCGTGAAGTTCAGAACCCTGCACATGTGATGATCTGCCACATTGTTCATTTTGATTTTAACGAATGCTACATACATGATTTGGAGATACATATACTGCCATCAAAGCAAAGTCTCACTTAGGGACATCCCTGCCTTTTTCAGCAAGGCACATTCTGCAAATGTCACAACAGCTTTGCAGTAAAACCAGACCGTAAGATACAACAGTGGACACTTTTTAGCACATCAAGTTAAGCATCAAGAATCGAAGTTGCAAGACATTACAAAATGTATGCAACACGGTGTTTGTTTGGGCCCAACCCAGCTTCTTTGAAATAGCAGTTCTTGAATTAAAACCCCCTTTAAATAAGGTTTTTGGTTAAGCTTCGTCATGTGTTTGCTTTGTAAACAGTATAAATCAAAGCCAGGGTTCAGCTCAGGGCACTTGCACAGAAGATCAAAGTGAGCTGAGTTGTATAGTCTGAAGCAAGTATTAAAACACCAGGTTTCCTTTGTTTGCATTCTCAATGAAAACTAAAACTCAATTTAGAGATTTCAGGTTGTAGTGCTTGGACTATTATTCTTTCTTCTTAGCCCAGTTTTTTCTTTGTTTTTTTTTCTTTAATAAACCCAGTAGTTACTCAAAAAGTCCCTGGACTGTGGACTGTCGCTGTCCATGGTACTGAAAGTAAGAGTGGTTTCAGTAACACTTTATGTACTAGGATGACTATTTGTTCAAATAATGTAATCGTTTTGTCTTAGAGTATGCATCAAATGGAATGATTTTGATTTAGAGTATGCGTCAAGAAGAGTAGATGTGTTCGATGGAGCATTTTTTAGGCCGACAGCTGAAATCTCTGGCACAATTAAACCTCAAATCATGTAATGACAGCTATTTTTAACATTTAAAGAAAGTTTTTCATGCTGTCAGTGATTCATTATTATATTAGATCTCTCAGCTACAGTAAATGATCTGTCAAAGATGACAACTGAACTAAGAAAAGCAATATATGAAAATGGGTTGCAAAAAATAACATAAAACAAAAACGTGGTATCTTTTATGGGCGTATGGACAGGCTGACAAATAAGACCAAAGTCAAATATGAGATACCAGTGGCGACAAAGGGAATAGTAACCCAACCTTTTAAAAAAATGTTGATGTTTCAAATCACTTCTGTCTCAGTGAAGACATCTCGTGTGACCTAGAAAAACTTTGCCAGATGCCAATATGTCCACATAAACAGTTTGGATAGTTTGACCATTTTACAAGAGATGGTCAAATATGCTAATCTTATGTGCTCATGATTTCTTTATTTCAAAATGAGACTTAATTTTCAAGATTTCCTTTGCAGATATGCTAATAGAGAAATCCATAACGAGTTTTTACAGGGAAAAAATAGAACATGCACAACACTTAACAAAAGAAGCATGGAAAACAAATATGCAGAAATATGCGTGTGAAATTAAAATGACCAAGAGAAAGATCAGAATGTTACTGAGAATATGAAATTCATTGTCATTCACATTGTGCAAGCAAGATATTAACTAGAACATTCAGCCATTGATTTGCAGCCAGATGTTCCTATCTGAATCCTATTCAAGCACATTTAAATAGCTTGTTTTTAAAGTAAGTGAGAACACTCAGTGTTTCTCCTTAATCTTAAATAAAAGATATTTCTGCATAGAGCCATCAATTTATTATTTTATTTTTGTGTGTGTATTAAAATTCATGTTTGATCTTTTCGCTGCTGCTTGACTGATAAATATAGCAACCTCAAACGTTAAAACAAATTGAGGTATACCTCAGCAACACATGCCCAAACCAATATTTTTTCTTTTTTAATTTGTCCAATTATGCACACGAGTTTACTTTTAAAGCATTTCTAGAATTTGAGCTTTTTTAGAAGTACTAAAAAGGAGCAAACAACATTAACTTCACCTCTGTCAAATAAATGCTGAGAGAAAGAAATGATGTGAACGGTATTTTCACCCACCATCACCTGTAATTTACTCCCACACACTGTTTTCTAACCTCAAGAGAGGAGAGTGAAAGCATTGTATGAGAAAGATGGGATTTTATTATGTTTTTTTACAACTCTGCGGAAAATACATTTTCAGAAGGTAGAAATAAGATGTATGGAAAGACAGTTTTATATGCTAAACATTATATGTTCAATACTGTATTGTTAAACACAGTTTTAACTATACAAAGGTGCAATAGGTAAAAAAAAAACTGTCAAATATTATACATACAGCATTCAAGATTGAAAGTGATCTTTTTAATGGAAGTTTGAATTTGAATATGCCAATTATATGTCATAGTTATCACAGTTATCGCTTGTCCATGTGATATTTCCAAATGATCGTATCAGCTTCCATATTGGGGTTAAAAAACCATGCGTCTCAAATTTAGGCGATTGTCCATTTACATTACACACTATTCAATTAAATTTCATTTATGTTTTGCCAAATCACAACAACAGTTATCTCACAGCGTTTTCCAAACAGAGCAGGTTAGACCCTACTCTGAAGTTATTTACAGAGGCCCAACAATTCCGCTAAAATCTCTCCAGATTCATAAAGTAGCTGATATCATGCTCTTATAGAAGGCTGTGCGTCTTTGAACATATTTCGGCGTTACATATCCACATGTGACCCTTTTGAAAAGTTTATGTTAATCTAATAGTTCATTTAAAATACCAAAGTAAATGGTAGCAATTCCATTTGTAAATGTGTGCTAAGGGTAGGGTTCAGACTAAGATTGATCTTAATGGAAGAGCACTAATTGCAACACCCAGTGGGGCCAGCCTTGGGGTATGACAGAGTTTCTTGGTGATTTTTATTAAGGGAACTCTCTCGGACATATCACTGTTCTTCTGATGTTTTCAATGCCCACATTCAAAAATGATAGACTGATTTGAAGAAGTACGTTTGGAACCATTGTCCTCCTAATCAGACCCTGACTGATTTCCTATAATAGTCATGGATTTTTTACAAAGGTTGATGATGGACTTTATGTCTTGGGAACTGAGTGTTTTATTTATTTTCTAAATTGACTATTTTAACCCATGTAAAACATGAAAAAAAATTTTCACTACTGCATTTCTGTGTCTTGAAAATGGCTGTCGCTGTCAGTTACATAATTCTGCATGACGGCGTACTTTATGGCAGAAAAGCATCACGCCATGTCCATCTATCGCTTCTCCCCTCCCTCTCATGCTCACAGAAGTTTTAAAAAAATAAGGCACATATTATGAAGCACCAAACCTCATAGGAGGCAGAACCACTGACAGCCCATTACAATTCCACTGAGACTGAGGATGGTTTACAGGAGCTTAAAACTCTTGGGACGCAGACACACACACATACACACAAAAACCCCTGTGAATCTACCCAGGGTGATGTACATCATATATCTGTTTAGCGAAGGGAGACACTGGACACTTTAATACAATTCCAATTCAATTGTAACAAAAAAAAAACATCCTTGTCAGCTCTGGATATAGACAATTAAACTACACAAAAGCGATAGTTAATGTATTTGTAAAGCCATTGTAAGGACCAAAGTCATTCAACAACTCAGTAACAAAAAAGGTGATTGTTTGATGTGTTTGTGAAGCTGTATCAGATGTCTAATAGGTCTGTCACAGCCAAGCTGACTAAAGTTTAATAAAAAAATAAGGCAGACCATGAGATGACCCTTTTTCTTAGAGCTGGTTGAACAGTGAATATAACTGGAGATCGCACAGATGTGTTACCAACACATTACCGAACACTGACTCCCTGGGGATGAGCTTTATAACACAGTCTCAAAGTGTTTTGCGACATTCTGAAAAATAAACTGAACTTAATAAACAATCCTCCTTAGAGAGACTAGACCAAAGTGGTACTTCATACCGATTGTCAGACACAGTGGTGACAGGGTGATGATTAAGACTTGCAGAAACAGGGGCCTGGGCACATTGGTGCTATCTATCTGACAATATTTTGATGTAAAATGTGAGAACACATGCACAACAGCAGATGCAAGTAAGACACAGCTTCATGTCACAGAATCACAATGTCAAGTAGACCAGATGATATCAAACAGGATGTCTAAAAAAACATATCAACTGAGGTGTTAAAACCAAATCCTCCTCTTAAACTAATTTAAGTATAAATTAGCAGGCCCGTCAGACACCAAACTATTAAAAAATGGCTGCATGTCATCAATAACTTGAACCAATCCTATATTGGAAAAAAAGGTAATAATGATAATGAGAACAATAATATAGCTAGAAATATTACACAATAACTGCTTGGAAAGGGATTGAATCATGGGCTACAGTTAGCTATTTGTGTTTCACACATTTGAGGTAGTGGTCAGTTGAATCATTACATTTTTTAACACAATTTTCAGACCTTTCAAAGATCAGTTGCACAAGTTGAGTGAAGAACAGTACGCTTGTTTTTGGTATTTATTTATTTATCTATTCATTCGCACGGCACTGTAGCTCAGATGAAAAGACATTTATTGTGAGTATAACTAACAAAGAATTCCAAGAGTCAGACAACTGTTCAGATAGGAGCAAAAAAGACAGACTGTCGGGCAAATGCGCAGAAACACATTTACTGCTACATTGACTCAGGAACAGATAAAAGAGGGCCAATAACACACACATACACACACACACACACACACACACACACAGATACAGTAGACAAACAGTCACAAACCACATCATTGTTCTTGCCTTCGTCACAGTCCATGAGGATCTCTTTTTCCCCGCACGTCTCTCACTGTCACCTCTTGTTTTCATCTGTCTATCACCCACCCACTGCACACACACCGACACACACACATCCACCTCACTCTCTGCACTTCTCCTTCAGAGACATGGGCAGGGACTAAACACACAAAACTGTATATGCCCATGTTTGTGCGTTCCCGCAAGTGTGTAAACATTGAGAGAGCTCCGTGAAATCGTGACAGCACAACGAGGACTGTGAGAGAAAACAGAAAAAAAAGATGAAATGAAGTATTTGCTGGGATATAAAAGAGTTTAATAGCATTTTACTCAATATCGCCTGCTGCTATATTGATGGAACCGACATGGGTCTAACATAGATTAAACAGAAATCATAGTTTCGCACATCTGAGCTGTTTTTTTTACTTTTAGATTACCTGAATGGTTCAATTATATCATAGAGGGAAAAATATACATATAATTTTCAACCTATCTACAAACTACTTTGTTTTAAAGCAGTTCAGTGAGATCCTCTGATTATTATTTTCTTTTTAAATCACTACTTTTGTGCCACTGCTTGATTACCATCACCAACTAAAATTGTCTGTGAAACAATACTCCTTCTTTTATCTGCAGTTGCCCCTGGATATGCAGGACAATATATATTAATAAGATCAACAGAGTTTAAAAACATAGAGAATCTTGGGTTCATACTCTCTGCAGATTAATATAAACCAGAGTAATCATAAAATGCAGTGTTGATCTGTACTGACTACAACAAACGTTGTACTTGACAATGGTTTCACTAAAAAAAGACAAAGACGGTCTTATATATGACAAGGATATGTCTGGCCAATAACACCTAGATACCGAAACTATGCATTTATGTATCTATGCCATTCCATTCATATTTATGATATGCCTTAGTGATGTGAGAGTGAAACTTATGAGACAATTACATTATGCATTGCTTTTTTTCTTTGGCTTTACTGATCTTGTTGCTTACAGGCAGGATTGCAATTTTTACATTCCTGACATTTTCTTTGGATTATAGCAATAAGTAACACTGCATCTATGTTTTTTTATTCTGTATCTGACCAAAACAAAATAGATAAAAATGAAAAAAAAGAACTGTCTTGCTGCTTGAGTTTGTTAATCCAGAAAACCTTTTTCTGATAAATCAGAATATCTCTTGATGTTTTGTATGTGGTACAACATAAAATGAGGACCCGGCATGGTTCCTACCCACATTATAATTTAAACAATTGAGCTTTTAACCCTATAATGCCAAGTGTATCATATTTGATATATACAGTTTCTGAAATCCTTTGCATCTGAAACCTTTTGCATCATTAAACGGTATAAGAAGACTGAACAACAATCATTTTGACTAATCACATTGGTATAAATAAGGAATTATTTTTTTCATATTTTGTTAAAGTGCAAAATAAATACTTAAAATATACTATTATTTTTTCAGATTTACAGGGTTGATTCACCAATGAAAGATACATTAATTGCATCTGCAAGGCCAGATGGGTATAATGAACATTTTGGTCTATTTATGGGCAAGTTTGTAGACTTAAAAAAAAATAAAAATACTAGCCTATCACCTACTTTAGTTTAGCCTTTGTAACCAAACTTTTCGGTTACACAGGATTTTACCATTGCTTTAAGACATCTATAAATTCTTAAAGATGTGGGATAGAATGTGAATGATGGAGTGGTTAACTGGAGTCAAAGTCAAATCTTTCATTTACACATTTACACTTATCATGGACATAGCAAGATCATATTCCACACCAAGAGATAGTCCTGCTCAATTAGATAGAAAAATTAAGTCATAAATTACAAACACACTTCTCACTCCTTGATTCTTTTAAAGCTTAAAGTTAAGTTGTCATTTTCAAGACAAGCTATTGATCTAGCAATCTTCAGATCATCTGCCAAGGAGCAGCAGAGTTCGGTTCCCCTGACTGTAAAAAAAAACCCAGTCAACTTTGTTCTTGAACCAGGATTTACCAAACAGTCAGCGGATCCCTGTGTGAGCGTCTGAAGTTGAACTCTGCCTCGTGAGGGACCAACAATTCAGTGAGCTGGCTCAGGGCCAGAGCGCTTTAGAAACCCCGGAAAAGCCGCTTTCTCATTCAGCATGAGTCATGGTGGAGTACTGTTCTGTCAAAGTTGTAGTTATTCTTGTATCCTTTATTTCATTTTCTATACTGTTAGATTTGTTGGTGCTTGTGCTCTGCTCTGATTGGAATTCTGCAATAACGTAACGTGACTTTAATGAGAGTTAGTGGTTTATTTGAATTGGCCATTGGTCAGGAGGTAAATGTGATTTGGATTATGAGGTTTTGCTGATAAATAATTACATTTCCATAAAGATAACAAGTGTAACAGCCAATTCTGGGACTGCCTGTTTCCATCATCATCAGACAGTGGTGGTTTTGAGGAACATTAAGAATTTAAGACCACAAAAAATGTTTTCCCCTACTTAACTATGCAATTTTATTCACCAAATTAGCTTGCTTCCGTGGAGATTGACAATCTCAGAAAAGTTAAAAAGAAGAAGCAACGCTGATGACAACACTAACCAAAGGTTCACCAATAAGAGAAGGCAGGTTTTTATTAGTGTGCTCAAAAAAACTTTCCAACAGGGAAATAATATTTTTTTTTGTTGCTGTTTGTCTTCCAGGTCTTCTTCTCTCCTCTGACTGTAATGTTATTAGTTTTATGAAGCAAAATGATTTCAGCTGATTCTGTAGACACATGATCTCGGTACTGTGGACGCCATGAGACAACCATCAACCATATCAAAAGGAAAGAACATTAAAAGCTTATTCTTAAAATACTTATAATGCATTTGAACAAACCACAAGCTCTCTGGATATTATAACAAATTCCAGATGTGAAGTCACAGATTACAGTTTGGCAAAACCAATTATACATTTAAGCAAATGACAAAACTTCATAACATCTCAGCATCAACGTTCAACTTTGAGCTGATCAAATCCCTGTGATGGCACCTAAAAAAGATCGGATTCAATGACTGAGGCTAACACCTAAGGCCAAACTTTCTCCAAATTTTTGTCTTTAAACATTTCATTTTTCAAAATAAGGACTTGGTTTAAAATGGGTTCTTTGTGTAATTGCTTAACTTTAGTTTAATGTTCTTAATCTTATAACCTGGAAAGGTTTATTCAGGGTAAGGTTAATTTCAAAATGTTAACATTTGTGTACAAAGTTGAGTGCTTTTGTTACTTCCTAAAAGTGTATCATAAGAAAATTGTATTCTGCTTAGATGGGTACGACTATAAAGATGGGTAAGACTATAAAGCTAACACACTGCTGACTATATGAATAATTCAAACAGTACTTATGATAAACAGTACAGTACAGTACTTATGATGATGGCAATAACTTCATGCTGGCTGTACAACTGAACACTTAACCCAACACACATCCAGGATATTGTTAAGTGACAAGGAAGGCACACCACAGACTGCATACCAGAGCTCTCATATGGAATTATAGGAGTGCCAAAAAAAGAAAAAAGAAGTAAATGAATAAGGTCATAAATGAATAAATGGGGAAATACCAAGACAAGTAATGAAAGAATAAATTCATGTTGAAATAAAAAGGCAAAACAACGTCAAAGAATATGAACTCTTTCCCGTTATTTTAACTTATTCTGTAATACACCACCTCTTTTATTTTTATACTCTGCACACAAATATGATGGTGTTAAGATATGCATAAGGACATGATTCCGACTTCTAAAGTTTTTATATTTCTTATGAAGCCATTAACATTAGCATTGCATAAGAATAAATAATGCAATGCCTCTCCCTTAATATACCCTTGCAACTGATGGCAGTCTCCTATCCCCTCCACCCTGACCACTGATCCCAAAAAAAAACCAACAACCATCCTCCCATTCTCGTACCTTCGACCCAGATAAGAGTTAGTGAAGACTATTGTTTAGAACAGCAGTCTGTGTAATTTCCCCATTAGTTTCAATCAAAGACAACCAGCCTTCAGGCCCCAGTAATGTTTGCGCGAGTGTGTGCATGTGTGTGTGTGTGTGTGTGTGTGTGTGTGTGCGCGTGTGCATGCGTATGTGTGCTGGTGGACACACTAGTATCTCGAAGAGAGTAATAAGACAGCCCCCACCACCAAACCCTGGGGCAAGGAAGCTGAAGGAGAAGAAGATGAAAAGAGAGCAAGAAATAGGCACAATAAAGAAAAGGAAGGGAGAGGGAAAGAAAGAGAAGCGAAGGGAGAAAGTCAGATGCTCCAACGGAAAAAGAAGGGAAAGAGGGATGCATTCAAAATTATGGGTGAAGGGAAAGAAAAAGAATGGCGACAAAATCCGAGATGGAGGATCTGAAAAACATCGCATTTTTACACACTTGTCTGATGATATTCTCACGCATATCCGCACACCCGAAATCTACTCATACACACACACCCCTTAGAAAAAGCTTCTGGGCATTTGACTTCTTAGTACTGCAGAATTGTGTGTATCCCCCATTCCTCTAACCGTTGAAACCGTGCAGCCTTAATCTGTTATAGGCCCTAGCTTATAACCTCTTCCCGCAAAAGCGTAATGTACACAACATTTCTCTTTGGCTAAGTAGCACGTAGGTGCCATGGGAAATTCAGATGGATGGCGTGTGGCTGACAAACACACAGTGGCTAAACAATCAGACGGGCATAAAAAACAGGGACGGACGAAGATTACGCGACCTGCCAGGGTTTAACCACCCCTTTGGTTGTATTGCAGCTTCTTGGAACCAAGGGATTGGATTTAATAAAGGGATTTGTGAGCTGGGAATGGGAACTTGGTGGGAGAAAAAGAAGGGAAAAAGAAGGAACAAACGGAACAGAGCAAAGATAATGATGAAGATGACGAGGCCGGCGAATGTAGTCATGATTTCATGGCTGTTGATAGTGTTTCTGATACATATTTTGACTTGAAAAAGGAACAAAAAATAGTCAAAACAACGTTTGTGACTGCACTGATGACACTATATAAAATGAAATGTTTCACTACTAGTGGGAACTTTACTAATGACAGCGATAACATTAAACAAAGACACAAAACGGAACCTATAGAAAATAGAAAATATATAAAAGTCGAACATTTACACACACAAACACACGCCTGCACAAAACTTAAACTTGATCTGATTTATGTACAGTGATCATCCTGTTGCCTAAGCATTAATACTGCATAGTACAGTGAGTGAACACCACTTAATGCAGGCTTACAAAGAATAAATAATCAATTTTATGCCTTTAAATCTCTGGGGAGTGGACTTACTGATAGACTGAGAGGGTTCTTATTTTAAAGCGACCAGTGGGAGGTTCAAACAGCATGTCACTTCATTTCCTTGAGTAATCATTGCTCTTAGCTCAGCGACAGGGATTTCGCATCAGCCCCTGTGCTTGTGCACAGGAACATATTGGATTCTAATCCCCAAATTACTGACACCCTCTTCAACAAATACTGTCTAAATCCCTTTCCAAAACAGGAAGACGTGCAAGTCCAAATAAGCAAACAATGTCCAGTTTTAGTAATGAAAATAACACGTCAACATTTGCTCCCCATCCCATTTTGACAGATCATTGATTTTTGTGTGTGTTTATTTTCATCATCGCAGCACAAGACAAATAACAAATCATTAGAAAACGTGATTCCATTCATCTATCTTTACCACCTAGCTGGTATCCTTAAGAAAAAATTTAACCATTCTTGGCAGTCGAAATAATACTGATCAGAGGAATATAGCACATATTCAGGATTGCCATTGAATAAATACAAACAATCAAATACAAGCTTGAAACTTTTTATCATGAAAATGCACCTTTTTACACAGTTTATTTTTAAACATTGCATAAAATTGATTTTACAATGAATCTTGTAGAAGCGATTGCCGAGTACAAAAAAAAAAATCCCTTAGGTATGGAGTTAGGGGGTGGGAAGTAACCCTACCATATATATTTTACATCGGGAACGCACCAACAACTTTTCACCTGAACAAAAACCACAATAACTCCTGAGTTATAGGGCCGAGCTAAAGCCACGACCTCCACACACACACAATAAATGCAGATTCCGCGCTCTTACATAAGCATTGTTAACTGTGGATGAAAAAGACCTCTGGATAAACGATAGTTGGCTGGAGCTTTGCTGAGAATTAAGCGATGTCACTCAACTACTAGATCTAATGACAAAGATAAAGTCTGAAAGAGACCTGATAAAGTCTCTATTTGCGCCCACACAGTCTTTAAAAGGTGTCGTAGAGCGCCTTAAAGGGAAACACCTTTGTTAGTGAACCATGACTGAGCACTGCTATTGATGCGATTCACGTATTTGAAAAGTTTTTACATGGCAGCATCTTTTCAACACTCTTTTAAAGGACTCTTTAAATGCCACTGTTTGCTCACTAAAACAGTACGAGGCAGCACTTCAGGGAGTCTCATCATCGATGTCCTCTGAATCTGTCGTGCCTCGAGAAGTCTCAGAGTTCATCAGGGGTATGATTAAAGGATGGAAGCTCTAGTGTACTTGTTTAATCAGGCTTTAATAAACTGATTTACATAACCATCAAAACATCCACTTGGTAATTACCATGTGGTAAACACGATAATTTCCTCAAGATGCTTCAACACACTGATCAAACTTACGAGAGAGCTTGTTATTCCTGTTTTATCTGCTGATGAGTTGGTGTCTTCTTTGTAATATCAAAGGCAGGATTAAGATTTTTTTTTTCTTATGATTGCTATATGCACCAGCAATTCGAACGCATTACAAATAAGTCATTTTAAAAGACAGGAATTCTAAGAAGATGGGCAAAGGCACAACTATGTGACCAGATTTCTCATCAACATCAACTTTCATCAGATAAAAGTGTCTGACAGCGTAATGACCAGATTTTTCTGATCCACGTGCTGAACACTAAATCATTTCAACACTGTTGGCCAACTTTTCAAATGAAACACCTTGACAATTTCAACTGGTAATCGCTGACCTCATTTGCATTTAGTGAAATTAAATAGCTTCAAAGCATGTTAAGGGGACAGGTATGAAGGCAGAACGATAGACAAATATAAAAAAAAAGTTTATAATGATGCAAATGTAAGTCTATCGGCATAGATATTTTTGTTTTACTTTTAATTCAGCATCTTGTACATGGACAGTCATATCATTTAAGTTATGGAGACATAAACATGTTGGGGTTGACATGATTTTAAAGGTGTGGCATCAATTAAAGTATATAATATTTTGTGTGTGTGTGTGTGTGTGTCCATGTCTTGAGTGTGTTGGACTTAGGAGGGGAGATATAATTGTAACTGTGGCATGAGAGAAGACAAGCTAGCGCTTTGCTTGTTACAAAGTTAAAATGAGTTGCAAGAAACAGTAGATGGAACTGTCTTTCACAGTGAGCACTTGTGTGCTAGTATATGTTGGCGGCAAGGTTTCAGTGTTATTTACCCAATTTCCAGGACAAATTATCTCAAAAAAAGCTCCACTCTCCCCTTTAATGATTAGAATGACGTTACAGACACTGTAACACATCATACTTACAACTTAAAATGACAATTTCCAATACAAATAAAAGAATATTCATACCTTAATTTTGTGAACTTAAATTAAAGTCTTACCACAATATTGTTTTAAATGAATGAATGTTACATATTTTCTATTTTCTATATAATTAGGCCTGTAATTCTATGATGTTTATTGATATTACCTAATAACAGAGCCACCAACATTTTGTAAAATCTTTTTAAAAAAAAGCTTTTGTATGATTTTCATGTCATGTTCAGTCACATTTTACTTAATTTTATGACATTCCATGTTGAGGGTTGCGTGTTAAATGTATACGTGGCTCCACTTTTATGCTGAAATAGAGAATATCATTTACATAATGCAAATGTGTTACTAATTCAAACCTAAAAATAGGAACAAATTCATTTGAAATACAGATTGTGAGAGGGTAGTAATAGTTGTTGTTCAGCTGCTAAGTGCTCTACTTGAGCTTTGAATAACTGTGAAACAAGGTCATTTTGATAATAAGAAAGACTATGATCTCTGTATTGTACATGGCGTATATTCAATTGTTTCCATTATTTAATTCTCCCACAGACACTTTGAGAAAATGACATTTTAATAAACAATTCTTGCTCTAAGACACAAAGGCCACATTTGCACTGCTTAGTGTGAGTCTTTAAACACAGTTACCAAACTGATTATCAGCATCTATTCTTGCATAAATGATGGCTCTTGGTGTAGCTTCTACTACTGGCCAAAAATTAAGTAGTTAATTATAAATGTGCAACAAATTTGTACTGCTGATGTAAATGTCTGAATGAGGACAACACATTTGTTTAGCTTTTGTAAAAAACAGGAATTTTTCTTTCTTTGTATTCATACATGATGGTTTATGATTATGAAGTACGGGAAACGAAACTGATCACAAAATTTGAATTTGAATGTAGTCATATCTAGTAAGCATTACTTAAAAAAAGCATAATTAAAAATCTTGCTCAGTGTACCAATCTGTGTCACAGTAATTTAAAGAACATTTTCCCAAAAGATTTAATTGGAAAACTGCAACCCTCTCCCGTTAATAAGATTAAGTTCATCCATCCTGAAAAACAAATTTCCTTTTGTTATTTTCTGTTTGACCGAGACTCAAGGCAGGACTCAGTTGCAGAGATCTTTTTAAAAACTTTAATAAAAACAAAGTACACATTAATAATGCTCGATAACGAGGATGCAAAGGCTACGAAGCACAAAATAAACTCACTCTGGAAAGAGGATGACAAAAGTTACAAAGTACAAAATAAAGTCACTTGGATGAGGAATAGCACAGCACAAAGAGAAACACAGACTAATTAACACATGAAGGGAAGGGAACCCCAGGGGAACACAATCAGGGATTAGGGGAGACAATCGGACAGATGACAGGTGGCAGTGCAGGTGGCCTGAAACAAGGGGATGTACCTTTCAAAATAAAACAGGAAATGACAAGACCAACACATGACAGAACACAAAAAATCTCCCAGGCGTGACATTTTCAACACTGAGGGGTTTTGGTTATTTAAGTTCTGAGAACATAAGGACTTATTCATGTCGAAAATATTATTTGAGAAAGGAAACAAAGGAATAACAAGATGCCAATGCAATGAATCACTTGTCCCACATCACTGATGATTTTACTAATTTTGTTTCCAAGCATCTGAAATAGTAGTGACTGGGTAAACAACTTCTTTGCTGTATGTCCAATAACCGAACTGATAATAACTTATTTAGGTAATGTGGGTTTAGTAATTGGAACCTGCTCCAGACAAATATATAACTGAATCATGTGACAATTCCCAACATCATGAAAATATCAAACATATTAATGTGTTTACATTAAGTATTCATGACTTAGCATGGGCAAAGTAATGCTATGTAAATGCATGTAATGCGTAAATGAGTCAATGTGTCACGTTTGGGGGAATGTCTGGTGTCTCGTCATGTCTTGATTACCTATTGTGTACACCTGGGGTTCCCCTCCCTGATGTGTTTAAATAGTCCTCGTTTCCCATGTCCTGTGCCAGTGTGTTTTCGTCTTTTTGTCTTCGTCACTTTTCGTCACCCCTCGCCACGTAAGGTTTTCATTTTTGCACTTTGCCATAGTCTTGTTTTTTGTGCCATAGCCATGATTTTTGTCACAGCCATGCCAAGTCTCGTTTTTGTACCATAGCCATGTTTTTGTCATAGCCATGTTTTGCCACGGTCTTGTTAACCTTGTTTTGCCATAGTCTTGTTTACTTTGTTTTGATACTTTTGCCACAGCCATGTTAATCTTGCTTTACTTTGTTCATAGTTTTGCCATAGTCTTGTTTTGAACTTTGCCCGCATCCACTCCGTTTGAGTGCGTTTTTGTTCAAATAAACTCTTGTTTCCATATCTCTGCGACCTAGTCCTCGCTAAGACCCACCCTCATGACACAATGAATCTGAAGACCTCTTGAGGGAAGCAGCTTCTGCTTTAAACCCCTTCCACATACACCTTTTTGGGGGATTTTCCCAAAATGGAAATGTGACTGACTTATGTGTATAGTCGCTGAAGAGTTAGTTTTGGTTTTTTGGTTACCCCATGGGACGTGAGTGATCAATTATATGAGCTGCTCACTGAAACTTAATGTTCAATTGTCCATCATCGGTTTATTCAAGTTGACCAAAGTATGCTCTATAGGAAATTTCCAAACACAGCCAACAAGCTGTGTCTATGGGGGATTTTCGGCTCGAAAACTAAGTGATTTATACTATTGGTCAATTTTTATTGTTTTATATTTCACTTTATCACAGTTCCAAATAATTCCGTATGCCTCCATTCTCTGTTTGGGTTGAGAAGGAAGCACTTAACATCTCTCTGAAAGGCCCTGGGTGAGAATCAGATAGCAAATCTTTTTTTGCTGAAAAGCATCCGTGGTAACCACTACATCTCTGTGGGAGCTCTGTGGAGGGACCATGCTGACAAACAACACAGACTAATCCCCGGTCAGAGTTGCTGTGCGATTACACAGAAATGGCTTCCACGACTGTATTCTTAGCATATCAATGACTCAAATTAGAGATTATGTGTTGCAGCGAGTGTTTCTTCTATTTCCTGTTGGACATTACGATAGTATTTGGTAGTTCTTCTCAGTAGTTTTAGGTAACCAGAAACTTGAATCTGAACAAAACAAGTATTGTTTTAATTAGAATATTTTAAAATATTTCAAATTCATGTCTTCTTGTGTTTTCTAAATTGGGGGTAGGATTTATGCAAGATTACCGATATGTTTTATCGTGAATGCGCAGTATAGGCTATCAACAGTAAACAATTAGACCCCCATTTGTCAAAGGAACAGCATAACCAGTATATTTGGTCCCCTACAATATTGACAGGTAAAAAACGAAAATCCAAATGCACATACAAATGAATAACAAAAAACGAAACAAAACAACAATTAAAGTAATGCATTCAGGCAACTGCTGTTCATTTAATTTGAAAAATGGATTACTGATCTGAATATTTTAAGAATTACTTTCTTTTTATCTTTTTAAAACTATTTTTCTTAGAATATGGCTATCATGAGTTAAAGTTTTCTAGTTTTTTGTCATTTGTTCTTCTTATTCCATTGTTTGATTTTGTCCTGTGTACATATTTAAGTTTCTGTATTTTCCTTATTTTTTTGTTCTTAATTTACTTCACGTTGATTGTTTCTAGTTTCAGTTCTTTCTCCAAAATATTTGGAAATTCTCTCTGCATTCTATTTTCTGTAATTTGTTGTTATGTCTCCCCTGAATTTCCTTCCGAGTCTCTGTCAATCTTACTTTTTGCAATCTCCCTATTCCATCCTTGTCATCAGCTCCACTCCCTTCACTTGTTCTCCCTCAGCTGCAATCATTCAGTAATCGCTTCCCCCTATATATAAACTCTCCTGGTTCAGTCAGTCAGTCTTTGTCAGATCCCCGTCCGTTGCCTGTCCATCTGCTCATTCGTCTGCTCGTCTGTAAGTTATATGTCATTCCTCGCTTCCTGCCTCCTTTTACTTTTTTCCTTTACCTCTTGGTCCTCTGAGTTTCCTTTTTTATCAAGTTCTGTTTAGGTTTTTTTTTTCTATTTTGGCTCAGTCAAATATTTTCCTATCATTTGTATATATTAATTTCTGTTTGTTTAGTCCACTGTCTTCTGTGGTTGTGTCGGGGTCCAACTCAACACACACTCCCCGCTATGACAACAGCTGTGTTTCGTAACTTTGCTGTTTCTAATCTCATCTTTTAATGAACCAACCTATATGCTGGTGGTCTATCTATCAATTTAAAGTATAATATCATGCAGTATCAGAATCAATAGAATGTTTGCCTTTAGAATTTGCAATATACGATGAGCTGAAAGTGTGTAATAGCTATAGGAAAAAACTGCATTGGTTGGTCATTATATTATTAAGTAGCATGCACAAAGTCAACTGATTTAATTAAAAACAGCTTTATATGCATAGAACTAACTTGGTTTTACATTGTCTTTCATTTTAAATCCACAAGCATAAATCAGAAACTACTTTCCACAAAAAACTGCCAATAGCCATATTATGTCTATAAATGTGCAATATTTTCCTCAACAAAAAGCAACAAAAATGATTGAATAATTCAAAATGATTTACTTAATTATATTCAGAAACGAAAGACGCTGTTTTCTTGAGCCAAATCTAATGGACCATTCAACACTGTACATTCCTGTAGAAATCACATCATAGCTCCACTGGGTAAGAAAATGGACAAGGATGACAATGACCAAACCGTTTGTTGAAAGATGCAAAAGTCAACACCTGTAACAGTTGATCGGTGTCTATTTCCTTTCAAGGACTTCACAGTTTACAGTTCAGCTAGGCCAACATGGAGAGAGAAGATTTTGGATCATAAGGACATCCATGAATGCCCATAGGTAAACATAGAGTCAACTTGAATTTTTCTATACCTGCTTTATCTAGAGTCACAGGGGACAGAGAATACCAGTCACAGAGGCATGTTACAGCCTCTGTTGCAGACTATTGCATTGCCAATAGAGTGACGAACGACCATGTTCCACTCACCCAGTCCCACAGTGAATTTGGAATCCCCAGTGAACCTGAAAGGCATGTTTTTGGCATGTAGGAGGAAGCCAGAGTGCACTGAGAGCATTCATGCTGGCAAAGAAGAACATCCAATTCTACACAAAAAAAACCCAGCAGAGATTTGAATTAGGAATCTGCTGTGACATGGTAACCCAAAAAACACCACACCAGTGTGCAGGACACTTTGAGTTGGTGTATTGTAATGGGGTACCAGGGATGGGCTTTTTAAAATTGAGTATTAAGTATTGAACAGATTGCACCTGTGGAGGGTATAGGAGGATAAGAGCACATTATATGGTATTTGTGCCATATTAAGGGGGAAAAAAACGTGGCTTTAACACATCACTGCTTAGGGCCTTTTAAAAAAAAAAAAAACTCAGATATTAAATGCATCAATTTTACTATATTCTGTACATAAACTCCAAGCCCTTTCCCAGATGGTGCCAGGCAAATACAAAATGATTCATTCACTTCTGCACATCCTTTGAAGTGCAAGTGCGTGTGTGAGTGTGGTTCGCACATCTGTTATTCTGTCAGCACATGACACCAGGGTTATACTTCTTCCACAAACACCTGCACACCATCACACACAATAATAACGAGTTTCACATCTGCACTCTTATCGTGTACCTGCCAGGCAGGCGTCCAATCAAAGTTTAACGAGACTTCACACGCATCACACGGCTCCTGATACGTACGCGCGCTTTCGCAAACAGTTAATCCACCTTCTGAAGTCAGAGCACTGGCTCACCTTTTGGAAAGCGAACCATATGTGGCGCGCAAAGGCGACAAACAGGGATGCCGCAGTGGAGGACGACAAAAACATTCCCTAAAAAAAGTCACAAGCTCACTGAGCCAGCAGACAAGCCAAATACCAGTTAATTGGCAAGCTCAATCGCTAAACAGGCTGTGAGCAGCAGTTTGTGTCGTTTAATTCCCTTGTCGATACACCCCTAATAAGTATAGATGATTATGTGATTTGAGATCAATTGTCACCCTGTGAAAAGTATAGCCTCCGCGAAGCTTATGATAAACTGACAAAAACAAGTTAACAGTATGCACCTGACAGTATACTCCAAACAGTTTAAAAAGAATATTGGGTAACCCTAACCCTAACCTATAATAGTCAGTTTTCATTAAATACTGACATTTTTAAAAAAACAAATTAATGATCTAAATTCCAAGTTGAACAATTTCATTGAAAGCATCATTTCCTTCACCTTCCAATTCAGTTATTAATTAACCCTTTAAAGCCCAATCCAAGAAAAATAGGAAGAATATTGGATTTTTTTAGTCTGAACTCTTTCTTTGGCCCCTCAATAACATATGAAGAAAAAAAACAGAAATTATTTTGATCAAATTAGCGTGCAATAAGTCAAAAATATATTTTCCTGTGGTCTACTACTGGCTGTTATCAGGTACATCTGAATGTGTACAAACGGGGTTAGAGCACAGCTTTTACCACTGAATGATGCAAAACGTCTCAGATCCAAAAGACTTCAGAAACCGTGTGAATCAAATATGATACATTTGGCATTATAGGGTTAAACAAAGACTGACGCAAGTGCAAATCACAGAGACTGATAAGCCACAACACGAAAACCACTGACCCGTGTGGTGAACAAGATTGATTAACTTTTTACAATGTCATCTGCAAAGGGTTGAGATGTATTAGGAAAAAACTGAACAGTCAGACCTTGGAAACTAATGTTTTGGAGGCATGCAATTGGAACTTAATGGCTTGACCAAAGGAAACGCTTACATTCCATTCGTACCCTAAATATGACTCATGATATCCTGTAGACTACAAGCCCTACAAAAGGTATGGAGATAAGAAGCTTTCCATCTCTTGTGCTAGTTTGTAAAGGTTACCTTGCAAATTAGTAAGTAACATCTCGAGATAACAGGGTTAATACTACTTCAGTGCAATTAAAAAGTCAAAGATTTTCGGTTTCCTGCAGAACTAATAAATCTGTCCACAAGTCTTTTTTAGTTCAGTTGTAAATTCAGTGTTGTAATATTGTCCACACAATGTTGCAATTCAAAGGACTGGGCACTAATAAGTAAGAAATATCTTTTCAAAAGCTTATTCAACCCGTCCGAGTTATGTTTTACTTATAATTCTTAGAATTTGTTTTACTTAGAATTCTCTCAGCTATTCGAACATCTTTGAGTCAACCCACATGCACAAATTTTGAAATTGTGCATTATTTCACAGGTGAAATATATGCTGGAGTGAATGGTATTGAGTTTAGATGGATTTTACCAAGAAAACAAGTATATCAGGCTTTCACAAATTCAGTTGTAAGGAACATAAACGCTGCACTCTCATTTATAAAAGACTCATCTCTATTGGATTTGTCTAGGTTTGAGTGTTTACTGAGCAGTTATTGGCACCGCTAAATTGTAAGCACTGAACTGTGGGCCTTTATCAGTACATTAACTGATTACAGACAATATAGAACAATTAGTTTGAAACCTGTCTCATTGACTCTCTTCTTTGTGCCAAACTTTAGTATATCCTTGATAGTTTAATGACTGTGAAACTGTTATATCAAAATTGTTATTTTATCACATAACATTATTTGAAAAATACTAACTGTTGAAAAGAGGACACATTTTTTGCGTTGTTTTGATGAAGACTTTTCAGAAACTCACTTTTGGATTCGTGAAAGAATCTGCTCTCTTTTTTGGCAGAATACAGTCATTTATCCATCAATTCAGTTCCTGTGAATAATTAAAAAACATACCTCTTTCATTTCTATTTGGTTAAATAAATTCCCTAAATTACTCATAAAAGTGCAAATACATATTCCGAGCATACATTTTGTAGCTATCTGTATTGTTTTTTACATTAAAAAGGGGGGCATTTTACCCTTGTGATATGCTTCTCCCTGCGACCCCATTAGGGAATAAACGGTAATGATAAAGGATGGATATGCCCACATACAATCTGTTTCCTATTGAAACCTTAATGTACTTCGTAGAGTTTGTCACATCAAAATAAAATTAATTTATTTTTTAAAATAGCAATGAGAAAGTTCCTAAATATTGTTTTCAAAACAGACTGTGTTTCAGTTCAAAGAATAGACATATGGTTCTAAACACAGTCAAGGGCAGCTTTTCATTGGGAGAGAGTAAAAACAAGATGGAAATCATTATTTTTCTCATAAGAAATAAAGCACCTTTTCTTGAGAATAGTTGAAAGACATCCCATTGAGCTTCTATTGGTTAAAATAAGACAACCATTGTACGTAGGAAACCTTGAAAGTTGTGAATCGTTTCAGACATGTAAACATTGCGATTAAAGTTTTCCTCGGTCACACAGCAAACATTTATGAAATAGACTAGCAGAATAGAGTTAAATGATGGAAATTGCTGTCATTCCTTTTAGATTGTCATAAGATATGACCTTAACTGCATTTCAAAGTGTATTTTTCTTCACCCACAATCTATAAAGAATCTTTATTCCAGAAGTGGGATGTCACACAAAAGCAACATGACACAAGCTGGTGACAATGACCTATTTGTATAAACAGTTAATCTACCTAAGTCATACAATTCTGCATCATTGTGTTATTAGTGCAGATCATTTTCTATATCAATAAAATATGGGATACAGCAATCAAAACATTTTTAAAGATTTTTATATTCAATGACTTTGTTTTGTCAGTTGCTGTATTCAAATGTATACTTTTAAATACCTTATATATATATGTTACAAGAAGCAAATTTATATGACAATGAAGGCAAGTACAAGAGCAATCATTTGATAAACTATATATAGGAGAAAGTTTTGTGTTCTTATTTGGTATTTAAATGCACTATCTTCCTTTTCCCTTATTGGTGTGTTCCTCTGTGTAAATTGACTTATTTGAAGCTGACATTCACATCCTTATTGTTTTCCAATAAAATGTACATTGATAGAAGATGCATCAGTGTTGTATTTCTCCTCTTGAAAGCCCTTATTTGAATAGTGGTGAATTTTGTGTGTATTTCAATTATCAGTATGGTATTACAAGTACATCTCCATCATCAGTGCCATCACATACACCTTCAGTCGCTGAAGTGCCGTGCCAAAATATCTATGGCACTGAACGGAACCAGTAACCAGGCAACATACTGTATGTCTGCCATAATATTAGATTTTCTCTATATGGTAACAGTGAACCATACTTGCAGGAAACATTATATTTTTTGTCATATCTACATGAAAATATTAGTAAAATATTGTTAAGACTGTTTCTTAGCATGACTGTTTGTTCTCACTTTTTCTATGAAATCTTCTCTGTCTTGCACTCTCAACATATTTATGAATTGCAGTAGTGAAATAACTAGCAACTATGACACCAATTTAGAATCTCCAATTTCTCTAACATATATCTCTTTGGCACAAGATGTCAAAATACTGAATGGAGAGCATCCAAAATAGGCACAGAAAGGCTTAAGAAAACCTTTGAAAATAATGTTTTGAGTCAATTGCACAGACTATGGCCAATCTCTATCCTTATCAAGTCATTATATACACATGTGAATCCTCTGAGGTGTCAAGATAGTGTGTTAACATGCATTCCCAAGAGGACTTTCTCTTTACCCTCTGCATAATTTGGTCATGTACATATTTTATTAATCCACTGCCAAATTTCTATACTCGTAGGAAACAGCTGTGCTCTATTGTTTCTTTGCTGGACTAAGTATTAATTTGAAAAAGGGGCGGCGTTATGAGAGTTAAGTTGAAACGACAGAAAACAATAAGTAAAGCTGAACAGAATTGAATTTTTATTAATTACATATCAAATAGAAAAGAAAATCTATAAATAAACATTGTTAATAAGGGAAGTTTCTTTTTTATGTGTATGATATAAAAAAAAGGAATGCCATTACAGAGACAAAAATTAAGAGGGTGACATGAACCACAAACAAATATTCAATAATTTGATTAATCAAAAGTTCACTGCAATTTAACCAAGGACAGAAAGTCCAGTGTGATTCATTAAAACAAACGATGGCATGTATGAACAGACACAATCAGTGAAGCAACAAAGCCTGTTTAGTGACAATGATAATGACTAAGCCAATTCATTATGACACTCATAAAGGTTTTTTCGTTTTTAATTACAGCATCATGCTGATGGCTCTATGGCATTTAAAAATCCTTTAATTATTCTGCACAGTGGAGGGACCATTAGAGATGTTGAACCAAAAGTGATTTTAACAGCTGAGCCCGGCTTGTGTCACCATTCAACATTCAGCGTGTAGCCACAGATAACAGGCAATGACAGGAACTTTTCAGTAGGTCCAAAAGTGCATCATAAGTTCATAAGTCTCCCACAGAACAGCAAAATGGCACCATTTAAAAAAAAGAAATGGACATAAAATATCTTGCTAAAAAATAAAAGATAATGAAAAATGCATGGTCATGTCAGACTGCGCTGATGTTAAATAAAGTCTTAGAAAAAAAACTTGGATCCATCACAAGCAAATCACTGCTAACAATTTGTGGCTAATATACAAGTGTTGTGTCACATAAATGTACCCCATATCCATACCTTAAAATATTTATTTTAAAAGCTGACCCTAATTTCAGTTGGCATGTTAACACAATGCAAGGCAAAGAGGTTAATCGAATGGGTTCTTTGTTCATTACCATTAGACTCACTTGCTCTACATATAATGAAATTGACAGAATACACTACTTAAAATTCATCCACTGTTGTTTTCTTTTCTAATCACAAAAGGTCTTTGGATTTAGAAATAGCTGTACTCTACACACCTAACATAAAACTTGAATAAATGGCAGTGGAATGAAAATCGGAATGAATTATGCAAAGGTGGTGGTCAGTCTGCCACCGAATTTTCTTTTCAAAATTTGGCTTCACATCAAAGCAAGGGTCATGATTACACTTCTGTATTGTACGGTGATAGGAATCGAATCTGAAATGTGTGCATCATTGTTAGCTGGCCTTCTATTTAGAAGGCTTTTGAAAATCAATTTGTTCATCTCGGGGTATGTATTTTTAAGAATAACAAGTGTTCAAATGTCTTTTGCTGAGCAAGTAGAGGGGCACACACATTTTCCTGCCTCTAAAAATACCGTACCTTCATTTGCAGCTCTTGTCTCTAAGATTGGACAAAAAAATGACAAGGCACAGCAGACTACTGCATTTTGCAAACTTATCATTCTGTGGACAGAAACATGAAATCTTGGTTCAGAACTCTTTGGTATCGCCTTCATTTTATCACGGTGAGGTGGCTGCAAAGATAATGAATTTGATCAGTTTCTTTTCTTTTTTTTTTTAAAAGTCAAAAAAAGGTATCAATTGATAAATCTCATAAATGTGGCACTCATAGGTTATCCTTTGTCACAACAGGAGACTATCGTTAATGGGTCATAATGGTTTTTAATCTTGCCATCCTCTACATTCTTCATAAAGTATCCAGCTCATTTTTCTAAGGTTGCTGCATATTTATAGGGACGGGATTTAACACATTTATATTCTTTATACACATACATGCACTCCACCTACACTTCAGAGAGCTGTTCAACACAAGGGAATATGTAAATGTGGCTCAAATGTGACCAAACGGAATGAGATACTGTGAAAACAAAGTGGATTAAAAAAAGAACAGGACTCGAGGAACTGATGGGCCCTCACTGGATTTAGCTCCCAATGAAATCCAGCTGAGTTTTCTCTCCTCTGATATTTCCTCACACTAGATCTCATGGCAGACAGGAAGCAATCAGTGAGAAAAGGCCAGCGACAATCACACAATAGATGTAAAATACCGTGGGACCAACTGAACACACTTCAAACAATTCTAAAAAATACAAAAAAGGGAAATACCCGAGTTAACTGATGGCACCTGGGGCTCTTGAGCAATCAGACTTTCCCTTCCCACGAAAAAGAGCAAAGTACTTTGATGTTCAGAGGCAGCTGTTCCAATATACAGTTCCACCAACGGTTGACATTATTGGAGAAGACAGATAAAAAGGTCTAGAGAGATTTTAAAAGGTAGACAAGTGATGTTTAACAAGGCAATCTGCAGGGCAAATGGTTCAATGTCCCCTGACCGAATTGACTCTTAATCCCTGTGCGACTAAAAGGCTTTGAACTCATCACACACAAGCCTTCTCACGGAGAACTACGAATTGATCCTCTTGTACTGTATGAGGCCATTAAGAGTCTTCTTGTGCTGTCTCTGGGAAACTGGATTAAAAAAAAATTTTTTACAGCAAAAAAAAGAGCTGTCTTCAAGTTGTGACAAATTAAACTTTACTTACACTTCTGTATTGCAAGATGCACATAAATAGGTAGTATAAAAAAAATCTGTATATTAAGAAGAGAGACTCATTACCTGCATACATTCAAAACTTTTAAATAAAAATAACAATGTAATATTCTAACAACAGCACGACAGTGAATATTTTTTACAAGAGAAGGTAAAGGAAGAATAATACAAACAGAAAAATTAACAAAGACAGAAGCTTGTTTCTAGCAACTCTGACACTTAGTTTTGAAAGACTAAATTGACCAGTAGGCATTAGTTTAACCCTAAAAGAGGAACATCACATCTCAGAACATTCAATCGCGTTTTTCCCCTCATAAGAAACTAACAACCAACTTGTATTTATCTGGCAAAAGAATGAGATGTCAAGTTTAATGTTTGTGACAGCCTGTTAGGGGATTTTGTTTTTATTGTTATAAGGGTGATGTGGGCTTTTTCTGACAGGCAGGTATTGCTGAGTTGTAGGACAACCTGAAACTGCTTATTTGACCAATGTGAGTGCAGCTGGGTGTCCTTTGGCAATTCAAAAAGCTATTGTTTGGGTTCTACAGGAAATACTTGACAGAAACTGATTTTATTCCCACTAAGGGAAGTCAGGTTTCTTTTCTACTATAAAAACTTCAATATGAAACACTTTATTCAACTTGTAGAAGTCCGAAAGTATATTTTTTATGGACCATTTTTGCTCCAACTTTTTGATAAAATTGAACATTCACTTCCTGCAACACATACAAATGAGCCAAGAAAAAGAAAAATGAAATATCCATAACATACAGTATAGAGATGCCACACCTACATCCACCAGCTTTACAAATTGAGGATGACTCAAGACTTTAACCACTTATCATCAATGAGTCCAAGTTGATAATTCTATCTTCAACATTATGAAGACCTTTACAGAATGCAAAAATAAATGCAGAGAGAAAAGAGCAAGAAATAATCTAATTACAAAAAGGCTTTTATTTAAACAAAGCTAGTCAAAGGTGCTGGACAGGAAGGATACAACACTGGGAATTAAACTACAAGATCGAAAACAAATGAACTATAACAGGTGTTCATGGACATTGTCAACTCTTTCCTGAGCCAGAGCATACATTTCATATAATATCCCGGTCACAGGGCCACACATATAGACACAAAGACAAATGTACGTTTTGTTAAACCTTTTTATTAATAATGTGGCTTTGAAGTCATAACAGCATTTCACTGACGGTTGTAGGATGTTTGACTATTTACATGACAAATAAACCTGGATCTGATTCAATGAAATACATTAGGAATCTATGAGAAAATAAATAGAAGTTGCATGTTCTTTGTCTACGTGGGTTCTTTCCAGTTTTCTCCAACTATCTAAACTTTGCATGCTAATTTAATTTAACACTCAATATCCCCCCCTGGGCTGAATCTGAGTGTGGGCGGTTGTTTGCCTCTGTGTGGTCCTGTGATGGACTGGTGACCTGTCCATGCCCCCTATGACACTATTAGGAAGA
>CAJRST010000001.1:5642363-5652797 GCA_907169785.1 Menidia menidia
TTTTACAATTGTCAGTTAACAGTCAGTTAACTGATTCTCACTAGTCACCAATCAAACCCAGAAAAAAAAAACATAATCATTAAATTCAAGAAAGATAACTAAAAATAAGTCAATCAGTTAAATGTTTCCGCTGTTTTTGGAAGGAAAAAACAACCCAAAACGTCAGACTCAATATGCCAAAAACATACCTATCTGGCCAACTAGCATAAAGGCATGATCCAGCAGTGTTCCATCAGTGTTCATGGTTCTGTGTAGATCTGAGAAGTTATCTGATCCAGGGCCATTTATGGACAGATATATACTAACAACATGATGGCATATTTTTTACAGGATGGTCATTGGTTTTCTACCTACTGAGGTAGCAGGGGATTTTAATGACTAGTGAATGCACAATTCGCAATACTGCACTGATCTGGATTGCAAACAGCAGAAATATCACGACAATTCTGGTTTCACAATTCATAATTTAGTAATTACCATTAACAAAGTACTAGGGTTGTCAAAAGTATCGATACTTTAAAAAGTATCGATACTAAAATGTTGTATCCGGATACGATACTCATTTTCAAAAGTATCGATACCACCGCGCGAGCGCGCGCGCGACGCTGACCTGCTTTCGCTGCGCCCCTTCTCTCTGATTTATTCATGTATTTATTTACGTTGTTTATGATCATTAACAAGACGTCAGCCTTGAACTGCTATCTGCGGCTAATGGCTAATTACAACACGCCAACAGTAATCAAGTACATATAAAACTCCGCCCACATCTAATCGGCCATTTTGATTACGTCACCAAAAGGAATATCCCAGGCAAGAAAATCCTAATTGCTTCATGGCAATATAGACAATAATTTAAAAATAGTTAAATTAATCTTTCAAACACTGAATTAAACTCTATCCATAATATGATGTTAAAATATTTTATGTTAAATAGTTTTGTACAATAAGTCCAAACAAGTTTCACCAAAAAAATATTTATTTCTCACAATTATGAAGGCTGGAGGGTCAGGGGTAGGGTCATTAATACGGGCCACCAGTCACAATAACATCAGTTACAGGTCAGTTTGAAATGAAAGACACTAACCTTTCAAAATTCAGTTAAATTTTGGGGTCTTTGTTTTTATCCTTGTGGTATCGAAAATGGTATCGAGTATCGAGTATTTTTCTGAGTATCGGTATCGAGTTGAAAATTTTAGTATCGTGACAACTCTACAAAGTACTGAAATCCCATAACCCGGATTCATTGAAACTGGGGTACGAATGACCCCAGGAAGGCGCAAAAGGGTTCAAACGAAATGCATTTCTATGTCCTATGCCAGGGGTTTTCAAATTCCTTGAATGTGAGCTTCCCCTTGGAATAGTAAAAGATAACCAGGGGATCAGGACTCTTATGGCTTTGGCGGACAATCGCTCTCGAAACTCAACCAGAATTGCATAATCGGCCTTTCCACCACTGTTTTAAGTCCACATTTGGCTGAATTCAACAAGAGCCTCCTCCTCTTGAATGTTCAGTTCATGACGGACTGTGGGTGGGAAAGAAAAGGGGTTTCCTAACCCACTGGTTTCCCAGTGGTTCCTCTCCAAAATACTCTCCAAACTGATCACGCCGTCCAGATGCGCGCTGATTTCACAGAGTTGAGCGGCAGAGCTGTCTTCTGCTGCACATCCTCCAAGGCTTGTAACATTTCAACTGAGCCTCTACCAATTACAGCGAGCTTGTTCCTGAAGCCGGACACTTGGTCGTGTGCTGTATAGACATGGCACTCTTTGGCCTGGAGAGAAGGATATCAGATAGATGGGCCAACAGCACAAGCCAGTTCATGTCTTCCAGATGCTTTGCGAGAGGGGAGTTAATCTCGGTGAGGAAGAGGAAGACTTCTTCTCGCAACTCGCAGAGCCTGGTGAGGACTTTCCTCCGAGATGGCCACCTCACCTCGGAATGCAGGCGCAGCTGCTTCAATTGAACTCCCATTTAATCACAATTTTCAATTTTCACTTCATCATCCAGAACCGCACGCAATTCTTTGGGCATCATTTTTGTTGCAAAAGCCTAGCGATGGATGATGCAGTGTTTCCAGACAGCGGCAGGGGCAACGGTCTGGACTCGTTTCACAAGACTGCTGTGACGGCCGGTCATGGCCCTTGCCCCATCCGTGCACATGTCACAACACCGGGTCCACTCAAGGCCTTTGGCCAGGTAAAAATCAATTGTATTGGCAAAGGACCTATGCCAATACATCACAGAAACAGTGTCACATACGAACTAGTTATCACATGTGCCCCATTAGCATTGGAAATACCTGACTTTTCTGGGTGTTTTGGGAAACTGACAAAAGCCAACTTGTGCCCTGAACCTAAATATGGAGTTGAGCACATGTTGAAATGGCCCTGGCGGATAACATGTATGCTCCAGGTAGGCAAACTCTCAAAAGAATTGAGATAGTGGCAGCCTACCTTAGATAGGGCCTAAATTGCAGAGATAAATAAGCATTGCAAGTAAGAGTTTGAGGCCACTGGATAAAATAACTTCTGTCTGCATAAAGACATTAACACATGTGCTAACCTCTATTTAGTTTTTGGAGATGTTGGAGGTGATACAATATTACGTTTCAACTTTGCCAAATGGTCAGGAAACATGACAAAAAAACAAAACGTCATGATACATTAATATCAGTCCTTTAAAAGTATCATTCCCATCAGGTCAATGTGTTAATAGCTGTTCTCATAACTCACGGCTCATAAGCCTTGTCCAAATCTCACCATTAATTGTTCAAATCTAAAGTTTGCGTGTGGTTGACAAGCACATAGGCACACATGCATAAATATGCTCATACCCCCAACCGGTCATTCACATCTTTCAGGCCATTGTAGTGACGAATGACAGTGCAACGGTCATTAGCAAGTGTGCTTGACACAGAGAGGTCACGCCATAATGTAGACCCCATCGTGGCCTGGTTGCATCATCAGTCACGGTCGGTGGCTCAGAAGGAAAACAAGTGGGAGACACTCAGGCCTCAAACAGATAAACGACTCAACTACTGTGTGCAGGCAACCATTGTTCTGCTCTGGACCATTGCTTCCCTGCCTCTCTGAATAGCAGGGTGTGGGGAGAAGTGGGCTTTTAGCCACGGGTGGCAGAAAAAAAATAGACACATACGAGCGCGCTCAAGAAATGTGTTTGAGCACGTTTGCATGCTGTAATTTCCTTCTGACAAGCTGGAGAATAAGTTGTCAAAATAAATTGGACTGACTGGCAACTCCTTTCTCACCAAAGACAGAGAAGAGTAAAAGATGAAAGAGGGCAGAAGACAAGGCGAGGATGAGAAATGGAGGGAAGGTAAGAAGACCGAAAAAGGGAATGCAAAGGTAAAAAAAAAAAAGATAAAGCAGCTAAATGCAAAGAATGGAGAGAGGGTGTGGAGAATGAGAGGAAAAGAAGAAGACATTTGAGGAGCCAGGAGAGAAACGACTTTGTCTGAAAGGTCAGTTTCTTCTCTCTTCATTTGTCTCTTTGATTGAGTTAGCCAATTAACCACAGAGTGCTACACTCTCATAGTGAATGGGAAACAACCTAATCAGGCCTGGGGAAAAGATATATTAAGATAGGCTCAATGGAGAAAAATTTGAACAGTTTATTGCAACATAGTTGTCATTTATTCACATTACTGGAATTGAACTTCCAATTATTTAGCACTCCTCATATTGGAATTGATGCTAAGTTGATTGAGACTAGTTTGGAGTGGAGTAGACTGAGACCATGAGAGACATTGTGGGTGAAAATAAAAGAGAGAAACAATATACAATATAGCGTAAGGCAGCCCGGGCCCAGGGAAGTTTAAAAAGGGGGGAAATAATTGGAGGATGTATTCTGACAATGCAAAGGCCAAAGGAGGAATAAACTGACAAAGAGACTTGACAGAGTACAATATACAACTGGTATTGTAACATCAAAATTGTCATAATGCCATTTACACTAGCACCTGGTTTGCGCTGGAATCACAACAATATGCATCACAGCTAATAAATGGTAGCTGTTATTTTGTATACTGAAGCAGAATATTAAAAGAGACAATAAAAAGCAGCCTGTAAATGTGTAGAGTTAAAAACTCTACACAGAAAACTTGGTCTGCTTCAATTAGCAGGTCTCTATTCAAAGAAAATAAGTATTTCATTTGACTTAGTTTTGCTAAACAAACAAATGATGAGGAAGGATATGGAATCTCAATTTCCTTGATGTTTGGACCAATTATTAATATTATAATTTGTTTTTGTATCGTCATAGCTATGCTATTGTTGTATATATTCTGTTTATTTAGACTGGAATGAAAAATATGAACGACCGCACCCAATTCCCTGACATTTAAAAAAAAATATTTATGAGTCCCAGAAGATGTATTCTAATGACATTAGTGATTGAGTGACCTTTCCTCTAGCTCTACCATGAGGTTTAAATCAATCTCAGAGCCTGTCAGTGAGTGTCTTATGACTTAAGCCACTGGAGGCGATGGTCAATGTTTTGGGACCACAGATACATTTTAATTAAGTAACTTAACCCGTGTAATGCTATCATTTCACGTAATCCAGACAATAAATGCTAACCGATAACTGAAAAACTCTCATTGTTACCGTTTTTAAGTATGCCCTGACTTGACAAGAATTTCACTTCAGTTAGAATTTACCACATGGGTTAGCACAGCTGTAAATGTTGTGCTCATGCTGTCATGATATAAGGAAGAAAAATGAAAACATGTTTGATGTCGTTTTTTTCAATCAGAAGTTAAAAGCTTGAACATGAACAATTCCGATTTTGGACATTACACTGGCCAATCTATTTTTTTTTTTTAATATTAGCATAATAGCGCATTAAACATATTTTTTTCATATAAGAGTTAAGGGGTTAGGTTAAATGTAGCTAAAGGCACTTTTATGGTGCTTTTACAGGTCATTGGCTTCAGACTCATAGCACAGCATTATCTGTAATTTCAATTTATACAGGAGGGCATTATTTCCTTCTCCTTTGTGACCTTTCAAGAAAATGTATTCTTGAATCGATAAAACCGACAACACAACAAATAAGAAAAAAGCAACTGTAAACCAGCATATCCCCAAAAACTTTTTCTGACAGGTAAAAATGAAATTTTAATGACTTTTTTTGTTACAATAATAATAGAACAAAAAACGGAGACGAAAGAAAAAATGAATAAAATGTCAGATTTGTTTTTATTTTCCTGTCTCTACAGATCCTTTACTCGCGCTTGTAACACCATCAAGCTTAATCAGACATAAACAGGGACTGAGAACAAGGAAAGCAGAGACACAGGGAGGGAGAGATGAGGAAACTTGGAGCAGAAAATAGGATTCATCAACTCGTCTGTTTCCCTCTTTCACTCAACTCTCCATCCTCCTCCAATTTCCCCATTTCTTTGTCACTGGATACTGTGTAACACACACAAACACACACACACACACACACACACACACACACTAGAAGCCACTGATGGGCACTAAGCATTCCTGTGATCTCTCAGTCAGTGATATTGATCTGCCACAACTGGCAGCCTCTCCTTCTCCCTCTGCCCCTGACACACACTCTAACACACACACACACACACACACACTCCAACACACACACACAAGTTCACTGATAGGAGGAGGATGATGATAATGACAGAAAAGTATCATGAAGTTGCGCCTGCTGCGTTGAACAACAACCTCAGAGATAGTTTTGTGACACATGACTGAGTGTGTGTGTGTGTGTGTGTGTGTGTGTGTGTGTGTGTGTGTGTGTGTGTGTGTGTGTGTGTGTGTGTGTTTGCGCCAGATTAATCACAGGTCTTGTTTTATTTTACTGGCGGCTTTGCAGGTTCCTGCATTGAGCTCACATCCAAAGACACCGCTTTAATCTTTTTTTATTTTCATGGCCCATGCACGGATGTACGGCAACAATTAAAAGCGTGCCCCTCCTTCCACCCTTTGTCTGTTTTTTTTTACATCGAACATGACTGTGTTGCAGTAATTGAGAGTGTGCGGTGCTTTACACCTCTGCTGAAGTCAGCTCAATCCATTGTGTTTGAAGACTACTGTTCAGTCAGAACTCCTGTTGTCATACTTCTGTGCACATGTGCAGAAAAGGTGACTGCATGCTCACTATAATACAGACACCGTGAATTGTTTATGTGCATAAGTGTGACTGCTTTGTATGTGACACCTTTAGGCATTTTACCATCTGTAATTAGAACATGCTGACTATGCAGTTTCGAGTGAGCGCCCCCCCAAAAATCTTTTTGAACATTTTTTCACTGTGCACGATACTGTATAACAAAGCATAACCCCTTCGGCAGCAAGAATTAAGATTTCGAGAGGAGAGAAACTTTTTTGTTGTTGACCCATAAACATATTTCAACCCATTCTCACAGCAAACTTTAAAACTATACTTTTTTCACTTTTTTATTGCCCTTAAATAATTGTGTTGAGGATGGCAGTGCCACCATGGCTCATCATATGATAAAGTCAAAGAAGAGAGATGACAAAGGTTGAAGGGGTTTATAGAAAAAAAAAAACTCTGCACCCCCAAAAAAAACTTTTAAAGTACATGATAACACTGTCAAGCAACACAAAGCTGTCCCACTGATGTAACTCTAGTAACTTGAAATTGCTTTTAGTATTATGTGTTGGGTACATTAACTTGCAGGTTCATTTGAGGTTGATTGAAGACAGCAGTAAATTGCCCCTAGGAGTAAATGTAAATATTTGTTAGTCAATGTTTGCCCCATTGATGGACTGGGGACCTGTCCAGAGAAACCCCCCCCCCCCCCCCCCCATGCAACCCTACTAGGTGTATGGTCAATGGTGAATGTACAATGGCCGGATGTTTTGATTTTCGGAATGACACTAAAAAAAATTAATTTATGTTCATCAGCTTGATTAGAAATGCTTCTGTGCTGGAATAATAAGCGTAATCAAATAATGAAATGATAATTTCAAGGGCTTCAAAAGAACGTAAGAGTTACTTTGAATTTTAGAATTCAAACCACATGATCTCTCTCAGGCTTCCTGCATTTAAAAGTAGTGGCTGGTTATTTAACGTAACCAGCCTTATACGCTTTGCAGCATTCCATAATTTCTTTCCATTTTCCCTGCTTAAAACCATATGTAAAAATAAATAGTCTTCCTTTAAATGTGGCTGAGGTTGAATATTTACTTTATTGAGTTAACAAGTCAGTATATTTGAAAAACTCACTCAGAAGTTCATTTCATTTTCAGAACCAGTGGCTCTCATGTGAAGTTAGTTGTGCAGTCAGAGGCTGGCCGTGGATATTCACTGCAGGATTTCTCAGAAGCAGTACAAAGAGTAGGAACAAATGCATCTCAGGTGAAAGTGGGAGCTATATAAAAAGTCTTGTAACTTGCAGCCGCCAGCTGCCTCCATAAGCAGTTAGCATTAAGAAAGGAAACTGAGCAACTTAGCTGAAAAAATAGAAGAAAATAAAATATATGGCGATAGAAAAACAAAGCTATGACAACAACAAAGAAAAAACTTTACCATGAAGGGTTTCATGCATCTTATGGACTCATAAGACATTGCCTAGGGCAAAGGCCAGTTTGCTGTGCTTCAATTGAAAATTCATCATTGAAAAAAAATCCTGAAGTCATAGGCTTTTGGTGTTATATATCAATCTTTAAACTATGTCCAGTTTGCCTTATGCAGGACTATATTTTCTACCATGAAAATTATATTTTTATTACAATGGAATGTGTTGCTGTTAGCCCAATAATTTTTCTGGAAGTCTAAGAGCAAACCGGAGAATTTGTTAGTGCTAAAATGTGCTATCTATATAGGTCACATGCAAAGTATAGCAGTGCTGGGCTCAATGTGAGAGAGCTTGTACAGGACCTCACACACAAAGAGCACTTATCCCTGCTTGTAATTCATATATATCTTCTTGGGCTGGCAACGCACTGTACAATAGGCTGGATGTTACAACCGAGTCTCATTGGCCAGTTACCTCTGACATGAACACTCCAGCGTCCTGTTTGCATTGGTTGCATTGGTTTTGAGGTTTTGCCATAACAAGATCATAACAAACATGCCAAATAAGGAAAGTTTAGGTTTGCACAGTTGCAAAAAACAGAAGACTTGTAGTGCAATGTCACTTGGACATTTATGACTAAAGTTGAGATGTTTGGCCTTAATGCTTGTCACCAATTCTGGAACAAAAAATCTATATATATAAGCTCATAAAAATCATATAAACTATCAAAGAATGGTTTTTAAGGGGGATGCTATTGGCTTGCTTTTTATCAACAAGATCTTGGCTCCTTCCAGTTTAAGTTGATCATAAACTTCTCTCTGAAGAACACTCTAAAGTCAATTGCGAAGCCATCTGTCTGACAGCTGAAGATTTATTGAAATGGATTAATGCAACTAGATAATAATCCCAAGCAGCAATAAATCTATTACAAATGTGCTGATAAAAAGAAGGAATCAGTGTGATGCAATGACCCAGTCAAACAAAAGAAAAGAGCTCTGCCTGATTCAAAAGCTTTGGTTCAATGTTAAGATTAGCTTTGTATAAAATGAACACCTGCAAGTCTCAATAAACTAAAGCAATTTTGTAAAGACCAAAATTCTCCTCAAAAAGGTGCAAGCCCGATAAAGTTGTACAGGAAATGATTAGTTCACGTTAATGCTGCTAAAGCTCCTTTTACAAGCTATTCTTGGGTCTATTTGGTTTTTCTTACAACTTCTGGAATTTGGTTTAGCTTATCTTAAATTAGTAATGGCATAGTTTTATATTCTTTTACACATCACTGCATTCTAATGATTGGGTAATAATGTTGCTTAATTTTCTTCTATTTAAAGTTTTTCCTTGATTTACCATAGCATTGAGCTACGTTTAAAGACCGTCAAACAATTAATTGGTTTTAGTGGAGGCATAAGTTTGCTTTTTTATTTTTGATTAAAACAGTTTCTGCTTTAGGAACCTTCATTAAAGTCAAATTCCAATAATCTGAATCAAATGCTATATCATACCAGACAATTTTAGATGATAAACTCTCCTGACAAAATGTACTAACTAAATTATTTAATGTCTCTATTATTTTTGGCACCCAAAGTTTAGAATTGATAAGACAGATTTTCTTTAAGTAGCCCAATGATAATACACACAAAATTACATTTGTTGTTCCATGGCAAAAATCTTGACATTAAACTGTGTGATTAGAACTGTAATAACCTGATTTTCTTGCCTGCCTAAAGCTTCTGTTCCAATTAAACTATTATAATCATAACATTAGGTTGAGTGTAAATAGAACATTCCACATAAACACAACTATGTGCAGTACATTCTCATGGTATTTATATACATTTTTAAATATATAAATATATTTGTTTTTCATCTTATTGCCCCAGTATTTCACTGTCATTGGTTTAACACAGCAAGACCACTATGGTCCTGACCTTTCCATAATTTCCTCTGCTTGTTTATTTTTTTTCCTGCTGTATCCATGGAAACTTCTGGAAAACCACAGTGGATAAAAATGTCAGAAAAATATATAAAATATAATTGGGAGTGCTCTTGCATTCCGGGTCTGCTGCCTGCATTCTGCCCTCAGTGTTGGCAGCGGTTTCAAGCTGGTAGATGATCTGACAAACACTGTGGCACATAATGCAGGCCTCACTTTTTGCGGCGGCCACCACTGTGGGACATAGATAAGAGATCAGGCATTTGTAATACATCAGCATGGAAGTGTGTATATGCGCATTTGTGTATAATCAGAAAGATTGGCCTCCACTCTTTTACTTGAACTTATTTTTTTACTAACCTCCACCTTATAAGATGTCAAAATGGTTGAAGTACATCACAATTACCATTGTTGCCATGTGGGTGACCTATACAAATACCTTTTGTATCTCTGGTTTAGTTTTTTTTACTTTTCCAAATGAGCAATTGTACTTTTATTTTTTTTATTTTATTTTTTTTTTATTTTATTTTTTTTATTTCTTTTCATTTTTTTATTTTATTTATTTATTTATTTTGTATTATTATTATTTTTTTCAATTGTACTTTTAAATACAAGCCAAGTGGATTGGTGTGCATTTACTTTCAACAGATTCAAACCCCATGCTAAGAAAGCATTTTAATGCAATAATTACTTGGTTCTCTGCTTGGGTGGAATGCTCTTTAACATGCATGTTCATGTGGGTCAGTGTGTTTGAGTGTATTTGAGGCATGGCGTGTGGAAGAGGGTTAGAAGACATTTTCAGACACTGTCTATTGATCTGTTTGACAGTCTCCTCATGTCTTTTACACGCCGCAGGATTGCACAATCACTCACATTGATGGCATGAGCCACAGCAAGAGAAGGAGGAAGAGAAATGGATGTCTGTGAGAAAGCGGCTCGCCAGCCCCCGTCTCACGTTAGAGGAGGAGT
>CAJRST010000001.1:5652807-5713790 GCA_907169785.1 Menidia menidia
GCCCAACTCAACAGAAAACAGAGGGGGAAAACGGCTCCGTTTTCACAATGTCCCTCAATGATGCTGCAGGAATTAATGAAGAACAGGTGAATAAAGTTGGAATATCAATTTCACAATGGGAAGGGAAACAAAACTAATTGTGTGGAAGGGTAAAATCTGGGCAGAAATTCTGGGAAATGTCATCAGAAGCAGCTGGTTTTGGGACTGGGAGAGAAAGAGGAAGTTGTTTCAAGAGGTGTGAAGAGAACAAAAAAAAATAGAAAAGTATGGTGGAAAAGAACAGAAAAGTCAAGATCAAACAAGAATACGAATCAGATGCAATATGTGCGCTGTTTGATGGTTTTGGAAATCACTAAAAGAAGTGCGCAGCCATTGAACATGTGCCAGCATAAGACGGAAAGAACAAACTTCTGAGTGTGGCGGAAGGAAAAACGTGAAGAAAATCAAGGGAAAAAACGTGTATGCCGTGTATAAACAGAAACGCGAGATGGGGAAGAAACAAGAGGGAAGAAGAGCTAAAGGGACTTCTCCTGTGTGCTCAGCATAACCGACGAGGTGCTGCGGACCAGTGGTTCAACAGGAGGGTTTTACACACACATGAACACACTCCGTCTCAGGCAAACTTATCTGATCCAAACACACATATGCTGACCCTCCTACACATGCTCAGCGTTACACACGAGCACGCACGCGCGCGCACTCATACACACATGCAGACATTAATTGATCCCGCTGCAGCAAAAAAGCTGGCAGAAAGGCAAGACAAGAGAAAGCTACCTTGTGGCTTCTACCCACACTCAAATAAATAGGCTACTCTCGCCACATTACAGCGACGCGCACGTCAATTAGGGAGCAGCTGCAGAGGAAACATGACTTAAGCTTAGCAGACGACCTTCTTCTAGAATAAGCAGGACTATGCTGCAAAGATATTGCCGGCATATTACCAACTAACCCATCCCCATGGTATTCGTTTCTTTGCATACACATTGAGCTACTAGCTTAATCCAGCAACCTTGTTCGAAAAACTGTTTAATCTGCTGAGGAAAAACAAATCAAAAACCATTTTTTTAATGAATCTGAACCAAATTTACTGGTGCATTTCCACAGTTCATCCAAATGAGATGTTTCAAACCTAGGCTCATTTTATTTATCTATTTTTTTACAAGTTTGCTGAAAATTCAGAGTACAGACCAAGTTCAATGAATGAGCTGGCCAGAATGTTAACCTCGAAGTTTCGTGTTTGATAATATGAAGAAGACTTCAGCCAAATGATAATCGTTAAATTAATGACACACCACCTCACCTAATGGAAAGAATATAGAGTATTCAAAAGCACAGACTAGTAAAGAAAGGCACCCTTTACAGCGGGAATGCATTGGACCTTGGTGCGTTGTGTGTTGCTGTGTTCCTACAATTTCACATAAATGTCAGGGCCAGTCCTCTATCTGCTTTGGGCCACTCTGTATGGACTAATTTAGGCCTATTTATTGTCAAAAAACATTTCAGATATATTGCACACTCTGAATTACATATCATCAACAGCGCAGAAGATTGAAGAGGGAGCATTAGAATCGCTTAATTTTGTTATTTTATAGGTGTTTTAGTATAACGGTGAAGATTTTCTATGTGGCTGCAGTGTGAACTGGTTAATAAGTGCATAAAATGCTGTATTATTTAGAAAAACAAATCATGACAGTTATATCTCTCCAAATATATTCTCTTTTGTTATGTAAGTAATTTTTCTCACTGACTTGTTTCTGCCAGTGTTGGCAGAGCCTTTTGATTAATTTGACTGATCAGGACCTTGATCTGCTGAGACCATGCTAGTAAGATACAGGAAAAAAGTGCCATCCCGAAATCTGAAATCAAGCACCTTGACAACATGACCGCGACCCCTTATGGGGACATTTTCAGTTGTTTAATTCAACTTGTATAGTTGTGCTGTGAGTCAGCATTTTCTAAAATCTGATATTTATCCAATAAATGAATATACTGGGTTTCGCACAGGTCTACAATTATCATATTGTCTATTGCTATATCATTTGATTATAGTTACCGTTTTTAAGGTTATTCAGTTCGGTGTTAACAAGCTACATGCATCAGGGTTTAACTTGTTATCAAGAATATTTCAAAAGCACAGCAGTAAATACCTTTTAACCCCTGAATCCCATCGTTAACTTGATTAATAATAAAAAATTAAAAATCCTAAATCATATTGGTTGATGTATTGGAATTTATCCCCCAACTTCTCAAATTACATAAGCAACATATATCCAAACCAGTATTAACCATTGTAACCTATGCACAAATAATTATTTGCAATTTGTTTAATGTATAGAATGTCAAACTAAGACTGTTCCTGAATTAAGATTAAGTTTAAGAAAAAAAAAAGACTGCATACTATTTTTGACAGAAGAAATACCAAAAGACATGTGTGGTGAATAGTACAGACTGATGTTTTTCATTGGTACATTTTTTGTGATAAGCCTAATTGTATATTGATTATGCTTTATATTGTTGCTGGCATAAAAAAAAAAAAATCATAACTCAAAGGAATAAGTCTAGTACAAAAAGGACCATAGGTGAAATAGAAAAACAGAGGAAAAAGTTCATTAAAGCATAAAGGTAATTTATTGTACGGTTATGAAAGTTAATGTTGGCACAAATAATTTCCGCAAATGGAAAATGTAGCCGTGCAAATCGAGTAAGCTTATCAACCCCTAGCCCTAGAACCGTCATCACAGGTATCTCAACCAACTTTGTCTCTTCTCCCAAGGAATTAATGAATATGATTATTCATAGCTAATGTCAAGGGTTTCCATAACAGATAGCAGGACCATGTGAAAACTATTGGTTACTAAAATTTTAATAAGAATGTAATGCATTTTCTTTTTCCTTCAGAGTTAAACAGCCTTTTCTGCATGTAAAAATCACACTAGTTCAATGCTCACCCCAAATTCACACGGATTATTCATTACTTGACACAGTAACGAATGCCTTCCTCTGGCTTATCTTCCCTAACTACATAATCCAAAAACACATTTTTATTGCTTGCCTAATGGCTAGTTTAGGATGTGTTGAGCAAAAAATGAACAACTGCACGTTAAAAGATAAAGCTTTTCTGTAGGTTGACACAGACTAATGTGCTTAATATTGATCAATCATCATTCAAGGTTTTAGAAAACAGTTTGAGATAACTACAAAAGAGTGGACCATAATTCTTTTTTTTTGAGAATCAAAGAAACAAATCATTCAAGTATGACTTTGTACATTTGCACAATTTGGACATTTTTAAAAGGCAGCCCCTGTTCAGGAGATGGATCATGAGAATTACTATCTGCTCAATCTTACATGGTGCAACTGCTATCATGCGTTTTTACTATCCTGACCACACCTGTAGAATTGAGACAAGTAATTTATCTTTAAGCCGTGGAAACACTTCTCCTCTGTCTGGCATACCAAAAGCCTTCCTATAGCAGCTCTTAAAATGAACTTAATATTTCATTAACAACCAGATCTTGTCCTCATTACGACACCAACTGAGCTATATCATACTGGATGTTCACCTGTTGTCTTCATATTGTTTTCCACGAGATGACAGTGCAACTTGGCTTCCGGATCATAAAGCACTCAATGACAAATGCTTCCATAAAAGTAGGGTAGCCTTAATTGATGCAGTAATTTGATAAGTGCTTACATTGTGCATTACATGATTGATGGGAATGGTTTCTTTGACTGTTCTGTACGATGAGTAGACCTTAGAATGAAAATGAGTGTGGAGAGGAATCCAATTCTTTGTGTTAGAGTAATCTGTAACACAATGATATAAAGCAGAAAAGGGGGGGAAATGCTATGAAGTTTATGCTGAGCAATGATACATTTGCCTCAGCCTTTATGACACAGATTCAAATTCTTAGTAATAGTAATGTATAGTGACTGCCAGACTAATAGAAAAAAATCATGTTTTGAGGTGCTGATTGGGTTGATCTGAACATTTTCACATGTGGATCTCTCTGAAATTGATGATCCACTTCCACAAACACATCAAACCTGTAACTTTAACAGGGAGGATTTAGTGGCCAAAATGTGTGCAAAAGCATGTGTGTATTCACATCCTAAAAATGTGTTCGTGTCACAATCAATTGTTAAGAATTGCAATGCGTAAAAATTGTAAGATGAGCTTTTATTTGTGTAAGGCAGTCTCCACATCACATAAGAGGAACCTTGAGACTTGAATGAAAATTAATGGCACTCCAGTCTTTTCTATTTCTCTGACCCTACCCATGTATTTATCCATATTTTCTTGGCAATGTATTTTAAAAATATCTACATATTGAAAGGACGGTTCATCAAAATATAATCTCCTCATATGACATGAAGAGACACAGTTTAAAGCTTTGAATGGAGCTTCATTTAAGCTCTTTAGCTGAGCAGATACATCACATTCTGTAAAGAAATCCTTTTCATTGTTGCACAGACATCATCTTAACAGTTACACAAGGCTAAAATAAAATCGCTAGTTTACATATACCTAAGGTTTATTTCTGACTGTACCAGCTGACAATCTTACTTTAGAACAGCCAAACTTCTTACTAGCTTCTTTTCACTACTAGAAACAAGTTAAAGGCAACTAGTTTACACCAAATCGCTTCACCTGCTGAACATGCTTTCTATATTGGTGCAGAGACACCAAATATAAAGCTTAACTTGAGCAATGGTTTGGTAATAACATCCATTCCTATTAATGTTGATCCTAAGCAGATTTCTTTATTCCAGCCCCAGTCAGTGTGAAAAAGATACTGGATAATGAGAAAGATTTGTGTGTGATGGGTCTGTGGTCATGATCAACATTGACGATAGCCATAATCAGCCTTTAATCATAATCCATGCCTTGTGACCAGTAAAGAAAAATATGTCAATACCAACTACAAAGAAAAGTTAGCGTGAGCTTTGTAAAAAAAGACAGGAGAAGGACGAGTAAAAATCATAAGTTAATGTTTCACTCTTGTGAATATGGCAGATGGGTGACAGAGCCTTTCATCAGATTCTGTGAGTCTTTATGTCTCGTTTTGAAAGATTGTCAACCTGAAATACCAGAGAGGACACAGTTATGAAGAGTTGACTTTTTATCAATAGCTTTTCAAATGTGACATTAAAATATCCGTATGACACTTTTTTGTATTTCTAGAAGCAATGACTAACATTTTCAAAAGTTCCAGGAGATAATACTGGAATACATCGATACAGTATTATTCTATGTAGCAAACTTCTCCCAAGACTCTTTTGTCATTGTGTACCTGCTTTAGTTTTGAAAACCTTCAAAGTTTCTTTTGTCACTGCACAGTGAAAGGTCTTGGAATTCTAAGTGCTAATTTCAAAAGCAGATGTTTTGAAGGTTAAAATTTGAAATAGTTGTGTTGACAATACATTATGAAAAGCTTATAGATTTTTTTTTATCTTTCGAGAGGTTCAGTTCTGATGGATTGTAGGTCACAGATGAATTAGGCTAATAATCATACTACCTCAGTTTGAAAATGTTCAACATATTGAACTATAGTGGAACCAGTCATCTCACTGAATAGCACTGCATTCATTTTGAATTTTGTATATCTTATCATGGGTGATGGCGGCAGTAATGGTGACACCAAAGTCTTTTTTTCTGGTGAATTGATTTTTTTACATTCCTGTTTGTGTTAGATTGCTTCATCTTTACTATAAGAAATAGATGAAGCTCAAAGAGGGATTGCATTCTGTCATCTGAATCTGAATTGCATTTGAACTTTAGGGAAAATCAAACAGGTCACAATGAAATTTGAAGGAAAATGGATCAAAGAAAGAAAATAATATAAAATGCAGCTCTATTAAATAAAGTACTCTAAAGCTGCCCAGAAATGACAGGTGGCAGAGAGTGATGATTTCTTTTTGGCAGCTAGACAGACACAATGGGGACGGGGAAAAACAATGTAAAAAGACTTCAATACGTTTATGTAAAATGCATCTACTTGACCACACAAAGTAAATGTTGTCAATTGAATAAAGACTAAAACCTTTAGATCCTATGATTACTTTAACCTAACCTGGTATTTTTCCATTTAATTCCCATACTTCAGTCAGTGTCAATCCATTACTTTATACTCGATTTCAGACACACATTCAGTCTTGCATTTGAGCTTTGATCGGCTCAAACTTTTAATGAAGTTGAAAAGTTTTAACTTGTGGTACGCCTCTGGAGCGTGTATAAAAGTTTTGGCCTGCCTTGTATTTATTTTTTCTATTGCCATACACACTCATGTAAAAGGGTTGATCAAAACTAAATTAAGTACCATGCAGTTTGGTTCAATACACTTGACACTTAATTTTGATTAATTCTTCACTATTTTGACATCAAGTATGTTTGTATATGGTACCAAACATTTTATTCAGCTGGAGACCCCAGGTCAGTAAAAGTAAATGACAGAATGCAAAGCTGGGATTTGAGATTTTTACAAACAGTAGATGACAAGGCACAGCTGAACAACACTAAGACATCAATCTGAGTGTGAACTGATGAAATCTGAGTTAACTGAATGTCTCCCTCCCACCTTCACACTGAGTCTCGGAGGCATAGGATGTGATCTTGTGTACACATGTTGTGAATTCATGTTATACTAACCTGGAACTCACAATAAGCACACTGCAATACTTTTTTGGGGACTACTCAGTATGCTTTTGTGTATCTATGCCAGTTTGTGTTTAAAATGTTAATCAACTGTCCGCTTCAGTTTGTATATTTGCATTATTGGGAGATAATTCTAAAAACAGTATAAAATTTACTGCAAACACCCCCATTGGTCTTATCTTTCTGTTTGGTAGTTATGTAAAGTTTGGCTTAAACCTTCCATATTCTTCATTAGAACTACATCGGACAGGACACTTGCAGTACATTCTTTGGGCCAGCGATACAATACATTCAACTTTTGAACTTTTATGTGCTTGATGTTAAGTGAGTTTGATCAAATGAATAGAGTGGTTACACCTTAATTGAGACGGAAGTGGAAAATGCTATATGACATGTACAAGGCAAGTGTATTATTCAAAATACGAAACTCTGAAGACAGAAGAAGGACATATGTGTGACGGACTAAATTAATCATTTAGGCAATTAACCAAATGAATAATTGAATTAATCATTGTGCCAGCTGGAATAACTCAAGACAAAGAGCCCCACCTTCTAGAGGGGAGGGACAACCTTTGGGAAAAGTTAATGGCGCACTTGCCTGATGCTCTTATTACAGTTGGCATTGAACTAAATGACTAGTGAAAAATAACAGATTGCAATACCGAACCCAAATCCTGTGTGCACCAAAAAAAGATAACTTTATGATCGCACAATAAAAAAAGTACAACAGAGAGGTATTATCCTGTGTGAAAGGAGGAGCAGCTGTGCATTAAAAAGAATTCCTGGTAAAACCTGTGGAAAGCTTGCTTTTGTCATGGCCCTGACTATTACTCATTCCCTGGAGATTTACTCTAATCTTAACTATGCCCCGACCACATAAGCCAAATGCAAAGAGATATCAGAAGATGATACAGTCGCGTTAGCTAACTCTCAAGACGAGGAATACAATCAAGGAGCTAATACTCAAACAAAAACACACCACAAACCCGGGCAGGAAGAAGTTACCTCCGTTAAAACGTCAAACTTTCAGCATCACACAACACTCTTGCTCTTCCAAGAGTTACGCCAGAAGTCTCCTCTCTGGCAGTCTTTCACTGTGCTCCCGCTCAAACTAAATCCCCAAAGTGAGAGATAAAATAAAAAAAAAGAAAGAGAGCAAGGAAAAAGAGGGGGAGAAAGCACGAGTGACAGATAGAGAGAATGAGATGGGATTACAGGGATAATGGGAGCAGATGGAGAGAGGTCAAGGCTCTGGCAGGACTTTCCACTCCGCCTGGATTAAAAGACTTCAGTAGAGTCACCAACAACCAAACGGATGCTGCGTTCCTCACTCTTGAGACACCAGGCTGAGCCTGACTCATCCCTCCACTGCCCACTGCAAAGCCCGGAAAGGAAAACTTGATGTCTTTTAGCTTGAAGTAGTAAACAGACCAGACAAAGAAATGCAATCATTCCAGGTTCCTTTTCTACTCCTTTTCACATCTAACTCGTAAAACGTTAGGCTTTCAGGTTCCTTAAAAAGCCATCCATTTAGGAAACATTTAAACTGAATATTTTAATAAAGGTCTGTATTACCCAGCCTCCTATTAGAGCATCAAAACTCCAAAATAGATGTAGGCGGGACCCATTTAAGATTTAACGAATCATCAATAAGATACTGACGGGGGGGGGGTGGGTGGGGGGGGGGGGGTGTGTGGGGGGGTGTGGGGGTTGGGGGGGGGGGGGGGGGGGGGGTTAATTTGATACGAATAAAATCAGATATGTCTCTCTTCGTGATGTACCAAGCCATTTCACATTTTGTGTGGGTGTGTGTTTGTAAAAAATGTGTACATCTCACCAGCATAATTCATTGATCTTTTAATCATAAAGCAGTGGAATTAAAGCCAGTTACCGGTACATGCAAAGTCCTTTTGAAAAACATTTATTTTGGCGGCATCTCTATTTCGATTTTGATTGTAAGTCGACAGAAAATGTTGAGTCATATTAACAGCAAGATGGTGTAATCTCAAGGGAATTAAAGCCCTATTTGGACTGATTTCATAAATCACTTCAGCCAATTTCCAAATGTATAGCGTTGAATTGAACAGGATCAAACAGTGACAACCAGTATTAGTAATGTTAAACAATCCAGTTCAGTTGGTGTTGGAATGCAACATTAATATTTGGATGTTTTTTTTGTTTTCTTTTAATGGCACAACCAAAGTAAATTAAAATTGTGACAAATCGATTCAACAACTTGTTTAGAGCTTTTAGCAAAGTATAATTTTAGAGTAACTGGCTTTTTCAGCTACAACACCACAAATTATGTACTGCTGAGTATAAGTAGACTTATCATTGAATACAGTCTTTGCTTAATGCTATGTGTGTCGCAGTCAACACATATATAATATGATATGGGTCAGGGTGTGTAGCTGGACCATGAGCAATTAGGGAAGGAGGCCAAAAAGCCAAATCAACAGTTATAAACAACAATACTATTTTGGATTACAAATGTTTCTTGTACAAAGTCGCATTAGATCAGCACTCCACATTATCCTATAAGATGCTTCAGCTTCAGCAGCCACATCAAGATGGCTCTGACAGATTAGAGAAGCTTTTCACTTCTGGAATCATTAATTATGTGTTGAATTTAGTCAGATGAATCAAGTCAGATTCTTTTAATAAGTCTCTTTAAAAGATTTGTCCATTCTTTCCCACTTTTTCTGTGTGTGTATGTAACATCTGGAGAAAAGATCTGAAAAAAATCATTATTAAAATGTTTCTTCTTGGATTTTTAATCTACAGATAGCAACTGTATAAATGCAATAACGATTAATAGTATTACTACAGTTAAAGTGATCTTTTTGTGAACAAAAAAGGCCCAACCTTTATTCTACTTTGGAATATCTCATATTTTCAAGACCGATAACTCACATTGGTCATTCTTCCAGTCAAGCGTTTTAAAACGGGACAAGTGTTTTAGTAGATTACGCACAAACCACAAAATACAGTGGTGGGGGGGAAAAAAGAATCGACAAATGCGCAAACTCGATGTATTTCCTGGGTTCTGACTTCCTTTCATGGATACATTGTGCTTTCTCCACTCTGTACTGAGGTATTCCGTGCTCAGTGTCACAGTCAATTAGCCCAGTGTTTCATCCCATTACGCAAGCAATCATTAATGCGACACTAACGGCGTGTTAGTTTTGTCTCTCCACTCTTTTCTGTGGATGAGCAGGTGATTATTAACCTGCTGGTATGATGGCCGTTGCACATACGGTCACACACACACACACACACACACACACATACACACACACACACACACACACCCGACAGCCCAGCATCTGTTTCGGTTGGCATATATTCACACTGCCCCAATTTATCCAAGCACATGAATCATCATCAGCCCTGATGTATGTCACTCAGTTTAACCTCTTTTGTAAACATGGGGCACTTTGACACCGCTTACACTCAGCCACGCGCGCATGCACTCGCGCACTCACATCTGAGTGACTTTTTTTTTTTTTCACGCATCAGGGTGAAGCCATGGCGAAATATTTTCAGCAATAACGTAGCTGCTGTGTACCAATAATTGAATATTCCAAGTAAAAAGTTGCTAGTGAGACGTGTATCAACAGAAGAAGTATACGGAGAGGTATTTTCCACGCTTTAATAGAATACCCTCTACAAATGTTCACCAAATTACTGACTTATTTCACGATGATGCACAGTTATTTTTCGTTAACTACGATATTCTGAACTGGTAAGGTGCCACATAACAAGAGAATCATTCTCTGACCAATCGTTCAGTGGAAAAGTTACAACAAACAGGTTATATCTTATTTTCTTGATTGCAGTCTTCATTTTACTTTTAAAACTAGAATATTTTATATTGCTGTACGTGCGTAAATGTACGTGCGTAAATGTGAACGAAAGCAGCACAGCATAGCTGGGAGATAAAAAATATTTTATGCCAACTAGAAGGAACTAGGAAGTGTGTGCGCTCATGAGGATTCCGCACGACCTCCCCCAAGTGGTGCAGACCATCAATGCGCAATCCGGCCACTATACTGTTGCTCAACTCACCCCCCCCCCCCTCGCGCCTCCCCAGTGTCAGTCCTCACACAGTGCCTCTCACATAGATTCCAGCTTACTCACAGGTGTGTGTTTCCTCACCTCTCTTATCCTGCACCTTGACCGTGATCTCCACCAGAGGCTCAGTCTCACGGTCCAGTTTGCGTAAAATCACCAAATCCCCGCTGTCCCGGCTCACGCTCACCGGGGAGCTCTCCATTTCGGGCTCCACCAGCTCGAACGTGGCGGACTGAAACCTCACCGGGTTCAGGTTCATCACCACCGACCCGATGCCCGCGTCCTCGGACACGCTGATGAAAACCGGGGTTTCAACTTCTGGCACCGACCTGGACATTCGCGCTCGTATATTACAGGTCGACTTTGTTTGTCGTTTCTCTCGCTGGGGCGAAATTGAGGGCGCCGCGGGCCACTGCCGTGGGCTTATTTCCACGGCCACGCTTTGGCTCGTGCGCGGCGGCCACCCGCGGTCCCGCGCAAAAACTTGAAACTTAATCGGTTCGTCCAAACCGAGGATGGAGTCGACGAGGAGGATGTCGCCGGTTTTGGGCACCGCGTAAAAACTCCCGTTTTTGGGGAGGGCAAAGTAGATGAGCTCGGCGTTCTTTCCGCTGTCACCGTCCAGCGCGGTGAAGGAGTAGACGGCCGTGCGGAGTGCAGTGGCATCATCCACAATCAGTTTTACATCAACACTGGGGAAAGTGGGCAGGTGGTCGTTGGTGTCCAGCACGTCCACCTGGATGGACGCTACCTTGGTGACCAGAGGAGATCCGTAATCCTCTTCCCGAGAGAGCCCGAGGGGGCACGGTCCGCAACACAAACCCAAACCCAGTGCGTATTCGGCCCGTTCCTCCCTGTCCAAAACCCGCGAAGTCTTCAGTAAAACGTGTCCCCGTTTGTGGTGCGCGAACACGCGAAAATTCTCACTTCCTCCTCCGAGGAGTTTGAAGTGCGCTGATAGTGAAGCGGATTCTCCAAGACCGCACAATCTCTGATAGTTAAGACGTTTCAACGGGACGCTGAGCCCGTTGACCCGACACCCCGGTGATGAGTTCTCAAATACGTGTCCGTGGAAAAAAGGTACCTGGTCCATTGTCCTGTTTCCGACGACGCACGAAATAAAAAATGGTAAAACGATTACCCAAACCATGACTGGATATCTGCTTGGCTCCATCGCATTAAAGCACCGGTGCCTCTTCGAAATCCATGTGGCACCCGTTTGTCAGGGGAAAAAACGACTCCTCTTTCCTACAAATATCTAAAAAACTTTGGTTAAACTGCATCCGATAAATATTCCCGACACCATACTTTCAGTCGAAAGCGCAGGAACTTTGCGCGTCCCTTCTCCTCTCTTCCTCACTTGTCTGCTCTCTCACTAGCAGCGCTGTCTGTATGTGCGCGCTCTAAGAAGAAGAAAAAAAAAATGCTTCCAAAGGCTCGAGTGCGCGCTTTACCTCGGTTTGCTTCCTCGCTCTCTTCCGTGCGTTGTTTCCCTACTTCACGTTCAACTGTGCGCTGCATACAAACTGTGCGCACCTACATACACAGTCCCCCTTTTTTGGATTCATAATCGTTTCTGTGGTGTGAAAATTCCCCGTCCCTGCATCTTGATGACTTGAGCAATTGCGAGGATGCCAATGTAGTTACGGTTTGCTTTACGCATGGATAAATACTAAAAAAATTTTTCAAATAACGGTAGTAAATGAAGCACTGGGAAAACGAACTGTGGGGCATCAACGAGTCGAATCAACTCGTGATCAGTTGTAGAAACACCCAGAGCACAATCAACAGCGTCTCATTCGGATCCAAGCCCCCCCACCCCCCTCCTCATCCTCTTCCTCCTCCTCCTCCTCCCAGTGATCAATGCCCACCCTTGCACATCCAGATCCATCACTCCCCCTTTCCAATAACACGTCGGCCCACTAGATTAAAATAATGTAAAAATCAATCATCTTGAAACGCCTCCAGAGGGCAAAGAGAATAAAAAAGGGCTCACAGCTTCAGGAAAAAAGGGGGCTTAGTGACTCACAGTGAAGTGTCCACTTTTAAATGTGTCCATTAAAACCAACAGGTTCTGTTAAGGGGATATTGGGTCTCCGTAGTTCTGTGAAAGTTGCACGCAGGTTTCTAGCGAAATGAGAAAAGCCTTGACTTTAATATAAGAGATATGTTATTGTTTTGTATTCATCACGTTTCACGCTCATATTGCCTCTTTGTAATATGTACACTGGTATCAATACCGAATCAACTCATGCGCGTCCCTGTTAATAAATCTGATACTATTTAGGGATACAAGGCACACTGTATCGTCACCGTCTTGTCTGCTTTTTGCTTCTGTGCTGTTTGAACTAATACTTACTGCAACCTGTGCAGTTTTTAAAAAAGTTTAACATCAGCAGTCCTTGGATAACTTTGCGCAGGAAAGAAAAATCCAACTGGTTTTAGCATAACATTACAAGTCACGACTTGAAGATAAATTCACGCCAATGTGTTTCAGATTTAATTTTTAATGGGGATCATTTCTAAATGAACAGAAAACCAGCCAACACTGATTTGGTTGTTTCATAGATGAGGCATACTTTTTATGTTGGGTGAACATTTCCATTTGTGTTTCAACTTACCCAGACCTATTAAATAGACAAATATTTCGTATCTATGTCTGGATTAAAATTATTCTAACACAAGATAGGTGCTCAGAATCTCAATTCCAAAGAATCATGAAGTACCTGTAACACAAATGGACCCAATCCCAGCTGACATCCCAAAAACAGGCAGGGCACACCCTGGTCCCCACGTGATCAGGGGGGCACACAGGGACAAACCACACACACTCATATTCACTCTTTGGTGATATTTTGTCTTATTTTGTCTTCAATTAGCCTAACATGCTTCTTGGATGGTGGGAGGAAACCGGAGAGAACCCACGCAAACATGGGGAGAACATACAAACTCCACACAGAAATCCCCTGGTCCTCCATTACTGATCCATATGATCAATATATGGATTCCATTGTAAACAAAACCATGTACAGTGCCTTCCAGTGCCCTTTTTTCTATTTTTACCACCAACGTACTGTACTTAAATAAAATGTTGTATTTTTCTCTCTTTGTTTTGCATTCTACGTTGTTTAGATGAAAAAATCATTTTTAAAAGTCCTCGACCACATCTCAAACAGGGGTGCCAATAATTGTGGGGGGTACAGTAGATATAAACTTTTTATGAAGTTCACAGTTATTCATTTAATGAAAAATCTGTGACTACACAGTTGCCAACCTTGCTTTATTCCAGAAGTGAATAACAATGCAATGTCTTCAGTTTTATGTGATTTTCCAGAGCAAACCAGCTTTACCAACCTTCTGAGTTGTATAGCAAAATTATTTCAGCATTACAGCATCTTATCCTTCACTCAAAGATAGTTTATGCCAGGACTTTGATTGATATTTTCAAGTGTCATTATTAAGTATTTTTATAAATGAAGTATTATCATTTTTCATGGTTCAGTTTAAGTTGTTTCTGGTTAGGTTTTTTACAGTTCAATCTAAGTTTTTTAGTATGGTTTTCTTAGTTTTTTTTCCAGAATATTGAGATGCCTTAATTTACAGGTAATAGAGCATGGGATATAAACTCTGTAGTTCATGATAGTAAACATAGATGTATGCTGCGGTGGAAATCAATTTATGTATAATCAGTTTGTTCATTTCTCTGGGGATTTTCCCCAAGTGAATCTATTTTGAAGGTTATTTTCTTCTTATGGGAATCCTCCATCTTTCTCATACTTAGAGACAGTCTTCTCATACTTCTCTCGTATATGTCTGCTACATTTTTTTAGATAATGGGAGATGGCCTTTGTTAAATGAGCTGGTTATTGTATGATGGGAGGCAGATCTTCCCTGAACTGCTGTGAGGGTCAGAGGTTTAACACCTCCCCCACCTCTGCTCAGGGAGAGTTATAAAATGTATCATTATTTTATTTTGCTTTTTATAGCAGCTTGGTATGTTGTGTTGTGTGAAAGAATTGTATGACAGTGCTGGTTTCTCTGACTACATAAAGTCTTCCTTTTTAATACATTTTTATTTCTTGCTTCCTGAGACGGAGTAAGACTCTTGCTTGAAAAACACATTTCCACACTGTATGTTCACATTCACAGTTTTGAATAACCAGTGATTCTAAGACTTGGACAGTGGGAGAAAAACTCAAGCAGACCATTAGAAATCATACCAAATCAACAGAAAAAAAGCCCCTATTGACATGGTCACAAAAGATGGTTTGTTTGTTTTAAGACCGACATGTACCTTATCTTGTACCTTATCCTAAATCTGCTCTGTGTAAGATGCCACTCTTTTATGAATTAAATCCACACTCTCCTTCCTCTACCGATTCAAAAACCCCTCTAAGCTTGGATATCCTTGTGGATACTGTTAAATTATTTCCATTATTAGACTCAGAGCAGTAACTCACCTGGAAAATATTTTTTCCAACCGTCTTACCTTTGCTCTCCAGTGCCAGAAATGGAGCTTGCAGACTTCACCTCAAACTCCCATTATTTTCTTTCGCTTTCTCTGAGAAATAACACACTGCTACATCAAAGTGAGTCTTGCCTTTGAGTGTCCACCAGTGTTCTGGCATCATTCTCCGTAACAGTAGCATTATTTCAAACCAGGAAAATGTTTACTAAGCAAAACTAAAGTATCACACAAAACTTCATTGTTTCGTTTCAGGTTTTTGTTTCATTTCCACTTGACACACATATTCATCAACAGTTACATAACCTTTTTCATGGCTACTTTACCACTTCATTTAAATGTCTTTTAAATGAGTGCCAACACAAAACAGAATGTAGTCACATCACACTATTAAGGGATTACCTAAAGGTACAGAAAGCACTTTAATCTATATGAAAACACTTGAAATTATTGACATTTATTAGCAACAATTCAACAAATTCTTTGAATATCTATTTTGACCATAGACAAAGCTTGTTTATGGTTTCATCCACTTATCATAAATGTAACAAAACAAACGCTTAATGTGTCAGTGATTTCTTATTTGATGTAAATTGATGTTAATCTGCGCTCTCTCTCGACTTTCAGCTTTCCCATCAGGGGTTGCCACAGCTCAACGGCCGTTACTAGCATGACAAGTTTTTTGGAAAGGATGCCCTTCCTAAGGCATTTATATGGGTTCAATTCGGGCACAAACAAAACACAAAACCGTCCTTATTCCCCCCACAGATCCCCATTTTAAGCTGCATTGCAGGCTGCAGAGGTTCGATGTCTTGCCCAAAGTCACGTCAACATGTGACCAGGAACCACCCCCTAATTATTTGTATTGTCTAAGTTTTATTTTGTTAAGCTTTCTATTTTTTTTTCTTCTTTTGATATGTCAACAAATTACACTCTGTTCTGTAAATTATGTTTCTGTCATTTGAGGCTAATCATCACCAACGATTTGTTAGAAGAAAGGGATAAAGCCGCAGAGAGATAAATTTTGGTCAGTTTTTCAGCCCGACTCTGGAGTTATATCCCCTACTGTGACAGTGACAAGGTGCCAGGGAGCGTCAAACCGAATAACCTCGTTCTTTCATCTCTTTGTGTCTTATGTGCATCTTTCTTGGATTTTAAATAAAAGTTAATATGTATAAAGCATCTGCTGTTCGGTTATTCATATCAAGGTGCACAAACTGTCAGTATTAGAGATATCTTTTCAGTGTATCCCGTCTCTGGAAAAGTTACATGCTCCAGTGAAGAAGTCGCTGGGAATGTGAAGACACAAATAATGAAGCCGTCTGATAAATAGCAGTCACAGATTTGGCGTTAAAGTGGAAATTGTCCAAGCATTTAGTGTGCTTAAATGCTATTAGGCAAAACAATATGACTGTCATTATACTTTTCTTCAGCATAGTTGAGGAGGTTTTATGAGGAAGCGCACAGAGCGAGCCTGTCAAAATGTTTTGAAAAACACATTATCACCATGATTTTAATACAGAAGAAAAGAACACTAAATCTGTGTAAGGCGCCAAGCTTCACAGTCAACAATTTGTGGTACATGAATGAATATTTCATCAAAGGTGAGTAATAGCAGCTTATCTTTTTTTTTGGGGTAAACCAAATTGTTTCAAGTTCCCATTTGCAGATTCCCACCTATTGTGATCATTGCATCTCTGTAACTTTGACTTACTTTTTAACTTTTTTTTTTAACAGAAAAGTTAAACTTATTACAGTCATGCCCCAAATGATCCCCAACAGAAAATATCTTGTTTCATCAGCTGTGAGTTATAAATCCATATAACAATAGGCACTGGACACAGATGACAGTGGAGGGAAGGCCCATTCATATTTCAGTGTCAAGTTGAAAACCCGTCAAAGGCAATGCGGTAACAGCTATGGTTAGAAAGAATCAATATGTGTCTAATTTTTCACCTATGATGCTGACGTTTGCTGCTGCTATTTTGGGTCGTGTATTGTTCATGTTATAGATTGGATTCCAGGATATTTACATACCAATTTAGTATTGCTTTTGGTTAATGGGCAGTTTTTGTGATATTGGCACACCGATATCATACGTGGGACATGTAAAAAATACATCAAAATGAATGTGAACCTTTTTCATCTGAACATCGGTGCGATCTGATGTCAAATGTTATAAAAAGCCATCATTCTTCCTTCCCTCTAATGTTAATTCTTCTCCATCTGTACTGTCATGTTTAGATCCCCTGGCTGCTCATGTCAAAGAGTTTGGCCCCCCTAACGACAGCGAGCAGCAAAGTGAGAGGAGTTGGTGCTGAACCTGTCATTTTTCACTCTATATCATAGCATGTGACAGACTGCACAGAGGATCAGTCAAATCCATGTAGACCCGCTAATTCTCAATAAAGTGAAAAGTCTGTCTGACTGTGGCTTCGCTATGCAGTCTGCAGTGTGTTCCACTTGAACGAAAAACAAAACAAAAAGCTGTTAGATCGACGTAACACAGGCCCTCTAATTTTCTATTGATTACCTGCTCTGCCTTAATACTTTGTCTATGTGTCTTTCCCAGCCAAAGTTACACTCTGTGTGCCCATTTGAATCTGTGGATTATTATCACGATAGCTGTGAAATACTGTTGCCTTCCTTAATTTGTTCTTTTTTCAATAATCACATCGTCTTTTAACTCGTTGATGATTTGCAAACACAGGGGCAGGAGAGCAGATACAGCACTGCTGGGGTTAATACAATGCTAGGCAACGAAAAGGGAGAAAGGTGTTAGTTCATTATCCAGACACAATTTTTCTTTTTCACCTGCAACAGGCTCGCTATCGAGGGAAATATCTCGATAGGGCGATAAAGAAAACAGAGAGAGGGAATATGCTCAATAGCGCTTTGGAAAGGGGCCAATTGGACTTTGCAGCAAACACAATCAGGCAATCCACTGGGCTGTAAATTGGTTGGGCATAATGTTCGTGTGTGTGTGTGTTTTTGTATGTGTCTCGGAAAGTGGACAGGGACATTTGGGGATGCTAGCCTGGAGCTGAAAGTCTATTACTAACCAACCAGACTAACAAACGTCAGTTTTGGGTTCCAATATTCCTCAGTTATCCTCATGACGCACAGTAAGACATTGGAACCGGTATGTTATATATCTACGTTTTAAGCAACAGACTTGAAAGACTGAATGTTATTTCTGCCAAAATCAGGCAAAGGAAAAAAAAATGCACTCAAATTTAATTCCAGAATGAATGATTTATCCCTCCAAATGCAGCTAAATTAACCCTTGTAATGAGGGGTCCAGGGAATCAGAACGCACAAACAGTTCTCTAATCAAAGCGACCGAAAATGTTATCTGTTCACTCCGACGGTATACAACTCATACAGCCCCCCCTGGAAACCGCCAATGGCTCACAGGAGGGCAATATCCCCAATTTGACTGTTTCCTCATTGGAGTAAAAGTCATTCTTAAGTGTTCCCTTTAACAAGCCTCATAGTTATTTAATGTTTCACATGGGAGCATGTGCTTTGTTAAATTGCTGTGTTGCCGCTAGGTTTTTATTAAGACCAGCAATCTTTTCTCCCGCCGGTCTGCAGCAAAACAGCTACCGACACCGCCGTTTTGTTTTTTTCTTTATCCCAGAAATGCCACGGTTAACAACCACGAACAGTTTTGTGCCATGGCTTGTGTGATTAAAAAATAATCGCATGAATCCTTGAGCAGGTCAACTGAATAGACTTGAAAACCATTTATGTCATCATTGGATAGCAAACCACTGGTCTACTGTTGATGATGCGAAGCCAATATGATGACCACCAAATGCTTAGAAGACTGAGGAGCTAACTCACACATGACTGAGACTTTTCTTAATGGAAAGCAGCGTGAGTCTCAAAGTGCTTATCGACTTACTGATCTGTTGTTCTTACCTTCATGAACAAGTTCTGCTACTCGACTACACGATATGTTTACAGAATCGTGTAAAGAGTAAGCCGTAACTCAGTGTGATTGTCATTGTGAAAGGAAAGAGACGTGAAGCTGTGAAGATGTGATCTTTTTAACAAGTTGGCGCCATTTTCAAAGCTCGAACTGAAATTAACGAGTCAGGCTTGGGTTTAAGCTTGAAAAGCAACATATCTATCCAACCGCTATGGAACAGACTCTCCCGAGACCAGGCTCTTAGGAGAAGCAAAATCTGAGGGGATATCTTTAAGGAAAGTGAGCAGCCATCCCTCCTCCATCCACACGTCCCGTTGATAACAAGTGGTATAGGATATGGATGGATGAACATTCTCAATGTTTTCCCTTGTGCGGTGTGTCATTATCAGTTTGAACAAGAGTTTAACCTAAGCAAGTACTGTAAAATTATAAAGGCACAAATGGCTATAAAAACTGGTGCTGTGCCAGAGCTTTTAACACCTGACAGGACTCCGAGTTCATGCAGTGCAAAAAGACTTACAAGACTGTCTAGCAAAGACAAGGTATAAACAAGGTATAAGATGCAGACAGGTATAATTATCTAAAAGGCCAAATTCAGCTATAATATTGTAACATTTCAAAGTAAAATTGGGAGACCCATAAAATGTGATATAAGACAAAGCAAAATAACAGAACTTTGATATCGAAATGCAAGAACTGGTATTGCCACACCAACCAGAAACAATAGTGGTTGACAAATAAATGCCAAAACAAATACGTTCAGAATGGTTGATTCAAAACCAAAGCAACATCAATAAGAAAAAAATAAATAAATAAATAATTTTCGTTAAGAAAGAATGCTTCTTTCCATTGCATACTTCAAAGTAAAATTGATTATATATGACAAACAAAACAACAAAACATCTTGAAAGATTAAAAAAACCAAAAAACATTAGTGTCAAAAATGAAATACCTCCATCAAAATGACACTTCTGTGAATAAATTCCATCGAAAGTTAAGCTGTGAGCACCTTGGCAACTGTGGCAATAACAAAGAAGCTTTTAGCTTTTAGCTGTATTTTTAATACATTCAAACTCCCAGTGTCATGGAAAGAGGTTGTGTCAGCCTACTGCAGCTGAAAAAGAGGCTGTAAGACTACGATCTTACTTACTTTTGGTAAAAATTGTCAAAGCCATTAACTGGTTGGAAAAAAAATATTTTCCAAGCAGTTTTTACGCTTTGCATTGCCCATTATGAAATCCCATTTAAAAATGCCATCTTGTTCATTGGCATTGAAAGTCCCCTCCAGTATGGCTTATTTAGTGATTTTCTCGTCAGTTTCATATGTCAAACGATCTTTTTCATCAAGCATACTGTACTAGGAGATCCTAGCATTATGTAAATCAAATTTTACCTCTTACTGTGAGTCGATATTTCACAACATAAGAGATTAAATCCTCTGAAATGGGTTATGAGCATGCCAATAATTCCGTAGTTTCACCCTAAACATGAGAAACATATGGAATTATCAACCCTTTAACATATACTCTATCAATTAGAAAACAACAAGCACTTTTACATGACATCTCAAAGAATATATATAGCATATACATTTCTATAAACTTAATTTCTTAATTGCCAGAACACATGTTAGTGTATTTTTATTTATTTAATTGTTTTATTCTCTATATTTTAAAAGATCCATGGCATGTTTTTTTCCCCCCATGTATGTAATAGTTTATATGTAGTGTTGAAATAATAAATTATTGCTTAGCTTTCTGCAGCTTTTACCCCCTTGTTAGTAGAAGATTTACATTGGGAGTATTAGGAGTTTCAGATGAGCTAGTGGGCTAACAGCTATCTAGTTTAATGATAAAGAAAACCATATCTAGTTTAAAAAGCAATTTGTTCTAATAAAGAAACAGACACAGTACTGGTACACAGTTTTAAGGTGGGTAGGAACTAAGAAAAGGGCATTTGTTAACACAAATGGGTTCAACCTGACAATCACAACACAAATGAAAGACATTTTTCTCATTTTTAATTAGTTTGCGAGAGATTCAATCGTGCGGAAAACCGCAAATACTTATTACTGTTTTTCTTTTTGAGTGACTGCTGATCTTATACCTGTCAAGATCCAGGGCATAGGTGAGGAACACACACTGAAAAAAATACGTGCAAATGTCCTCAGACAAACACACACTCAAATGGATGCTGTTTCTCAGGTAAAGGTTATGGACTTGAATAATGTTCTCATTATTCTTTGTTCAACACAATCAGTATACTGCCTCGGCTGCGGAAGGTTCTTGTGTGTGTGTGTGTGTGTATGTGTGTGTGTTTGCATGCATATGTGGGGATAATGAGCTGGTAGTGCTCTCGAAGTGTGAGCAAGCATGCTGAAAGCCAAGGTGGTGTCTAACACTCTGACAACATTGTCCATTACCTTTACCCTCCTAATGCTGAGAGCACAAGATAGAACACAATTACATATATTAACATTCCATACTATCTGTTTATTAAAACGATCTATGTGATTTGATGTGATAACAAGCTGTTGTTTTTACTACGTACAAACACACACACACATATTTGTGTATACATATAGATTGTAGATTTTTTATGACAAACGTATAGCTCTCAAAGCATTAAGTAATTTGATTGAATTTTGTTATATATTTCTACCCCAACACACCACGTTGCAAAATTGTTGTGAAGACAGGGTTCAGTTATTGCAATGAAACCGTGCAATATTTTATGTTGCTTGTGAACAAAACTGAGAAATATGTCTAAAAAAATCGTTTTTATCCAACGTGCATTTGGATGCTGACAGTCGTAGATCTTCATGCTTAATTTTTTAAATGCCCATAGAGTAACTCTCCCACACAGCCTACGCATATGAAAATTGCCCCTATGCTATTGTGTTGAGAAAAAAAAAAACAGGCAGGGAATGTGATAGTAAAATTCGGTTGAATTAAATACATCTTGCACCCTAGGCCAAGATTAAGCCAAGAAATTGTGAAATAGGAAAATTACAAACATTGCCGGTATACTGAAAAGCAGCCTATTGCACGTCGGCTGCATCTTGTGGGAGTGTTTGTCTTGGCAATCTTGTTGTGTTGTGCGGTGGCAATTGCGTATCTTTTTATTTATACCGCCGTGTCTGTCATCTGTGTGAAAGGAAACGTTGAAACTGGAAAAAAACAGGATATATGGAGCATGTAAAACAGAGAAGGGGAAGTAATAACTGATATACATCAAACCTATTTCTTGCAGCAGCAGCAGTCAATAAGAGACCCAGGGCACCGTTCACATAGAGGAGCGAATCAAAGACACTGTGCTGCTGATCTAGCGAGATGGAGACTCTGAGAGAAAAGTTTAGGTATAAACAGAGAGTGTGTGCATCTATGACATCCCACCATCATAATTCATCACCTGTTGCTGTTCATATGCAACCATATGTTCCTCAAAAGCTCAATCTATTTCCGAATAATACTCTGCAAAGGTAAAATGACATCTGTGGGTGCGCGGTCAGACCACCGGAGAACAAACAAAATATTTCTTGTTGAATTGGAGGTAGACCGTGTTGATCGGATCACAGGAGCAAGGAGGCGGTTCCAGGACACTGCCTCTGAGGAGCTGTGCACTTTCCAGTCACTCAACCGCTGATAATATAAGGTGTGATAATGAAAACTGTGTTACCCACCAAGCTCTGGCATGAATTGCATGCTAATAAGTGCACTGAGTGAAAATGACTATTTCTATTGGGTAGACATCCAACAAGAAACCTTAGAGTTTTTTATTTCCATCGAATAGACGTCAGAGTCCATCCTGTAGAAGACCTGTATGTATTTCAGGCTGCGATCATTAGCTGGTTAATTATGATTAATTACCTCTGAATATTGCCATTGATCAACTTTGGTTTATGTTTTCTCTCAGTTTTGGTAAACATGTAGGCATGTGAAAAGTTTCAGAGCTATCACTATCAACAGAAAGAGCCTAGGTTAAAAATGTGGCCTATAAAAATCCTAAAGAGAGAAAAGATAGAACAGAAAGTTTTTACAACAGAAAATAAACTTCAAAGCACAGAAAAAAAACGTATTTAATAATAAAAATGCGAAAGATAAACTTTTCTCAGCAGCTGTAAACTTTAAAAGTTAGCCTTTAAAAAATGATGACCATTCAACAAAGTGAATTCCATTACTCCTGCTTTGTTTTGGTGATGTTCTCCATTGCCTAACAAGGCTTCCTGCCAGTTGAAGAAAAAATGTTTTAGCATTGTTCAAGTAAAACATCATGGTCTGTCTTACTTTGTTGAAACCGTGTCCTAATTATAAATCATAATTTCTAAACCCTCCGCGACCCCATTAGGGAATAAACGGTTACGATAACGGATGGATGGATGGAATTTCTAAATCAGTATGTGCCCCTTTGTCTATCTACATGTCTAAACATCACAATGTTGGGTATTTCCAGTTCCTCTGAAAGATCAGGTGGAACTTTACTATTACTGTTCCTTTCTGCACTGTGACAAAAAATGAAAAGAACTAGGTCTGAGCCATGCCAAGCCAACCTTACAAAATGTGGATCCCTTGTTGTGATGATCAACACAATTTTAGTTTTAATTCCCACCTTTGATACCAACTGACCTCTTCAATTATGATTATAAAGTATTTTTTTGGTCCAGTGTAACAACACTTTGACCCTTGCATCCACATAAGTGATTTTAATCTATTCATATGGCATTCCACAATATCTCAACAGCTCTGCGACTTGTGACATTATCATTATTCATTTAAAAAGACTTGAAAAGCATTGGAAAAAAAATCACGTCCAACGCTTTGGTGTGGAATGTAATAAGAATTTTAAATATCCATCACAAATTTATGTGTGTTTCATCATGTATTTGTTTATCATTACAGTACAAAGCTGGGATGAACATTGACAAAAAACACCAAAGAATTTGACTACTTCCCGGGCTGACAGGCTTATGCTTTAAAGTATATTTCAACTATCCAGAGTCAGAGTGAGCAGTAATGTATCTGTGTTTTGTGCCTTCTAGTGTTTGAACCACAAACAATAAGAACAACTCATGGAGAAGCTAACATTGTGATTGTGCATCATACTCATCAACTTAAATTCACCGTGACTGAATCTGAGCCGCGGTTCTTCAGAATAAAATAGCCATTATCAATAATGAAAAGCTGGAATGCAACTCCTAAGGGCAGCACTTGTGGACAAAATATGAGCAATCAGTCTTCATTGTAAAATGTCACTTTAAATAATTTTTCTTCACACCCACACAGACCTGGCTTGGCTATATCAGTCAGAGTGAAAGGTGTGGGAGTCTGATAGATGCAGGCCTGTTAAGAGTCGGAATACAAACGGTTTTGTGCATGGTGTAGGGTCAGCATTGGTATTGGCATCTTTTTGCAGTGATGTTAGACCAACTCTGGTTTATTATTTAGTATTGCCGACTCCAGACAACAGCAGACAGAGTGTAGACACTTATCCATTATCACTGACAGCTGCAGGGAATATTCCAGACAGACATTCGATGGTGCACTGAAAGCTGTTTCTTCTGTGAGGCAAACAACATTTATTTATTTCTCCGATTATCTTCATCATTTTGTCGCTCTATCTTTTGCTCCTACCTTTTCTTAAATGCGTTTCTTTCTCATCTACATCCTCATTTATTCTGGCCCCCTGCAATCCTTCTCTTGCGATTTTTTATTGCCATTTATCTCTCCATCCACGCTTCAATCTACCTTTTTACCACCCCATATCTCTATGTCTTAGTGTTAGAAGTCATTAAGATGCCCAATTTGGATCATTTCACAGTCCCTGCACTGCCTCCGTAAAAACTACAAGAGAGCATCTCATCATCTTTTTTTTCAAAAATCTGTTTTTTGTGCTTTCCCCCTGCTGATTTAGTCAGAAAAGAGATTATCAGATTATCCCACCCACCCAGCGAAGAATGTCTGTTTGTCATATTTAGTCAAGACAAGGAAGATATGAGTACCAGCTCTATGGTGGCAAACTTTTATATTTCATTTGATTATAGAAGGAATTTTTTTAAAAAGTTATTGGAAATTGAATTTTTCCAGTTTTGTTCAGTTGAGGTTTTACAAAATTGAAGGAACAAGAAGAAATGTTACAGATCATAGAGAAATATGGAGCTGTATTTCTGTATGTTATTTGCCTTTTCTTTGATACATTCTTAATCCTTTAAAGACCGATGCAAGAAAAATAGCATTGGATTATTGGATTTTTCTAGTCTGAAGTCTTTGTTTGGCCCCTCAACAAAATATGAAGAAAAAAAACAGAAATTATTTTGATCAAATTAGCATATAATAATTCAAAAATGTATTTCTGTGTAGTCTTCTGCTCGCTGTTATCAGGTATATCTGAATGTGTACAACAGGGGTTTGAGCAAAGCTTTTACCATTGAATGATGCAAAAAGTCTCAAATACAAAAGACTTCAGAAACCATATGTAACAAATATGATACATTTGGCATTATAGGGTTAAAATCACTCCAAACTGACTTTTGTTCGAGAACATTGTTGTGATAAACGGGGGACATGTCCAAAGTGCACCCCGCCTATCGCCCAGTGACAGCTGTAACTGGCTGCACACCCCCTGCAAACCTACTTGGAATAAGCAAGTATATCAAATAAATTATGATTAGACAACCTTTTAATTTCAGTCTGTGTTTTTTTTCAGTATTTTGATATTGAGATAAATGTTGGCTTGGAATTTTTTGTTTGTTTAAATTTATCAAGGATGATCAAACAGTGTTGATACAAACAGTTAACAGTACCAAAAATGTGTTAATCAGAAGGAGCAAAATCAGTAATCTCATAAGAGTACATATTTAAATGATACACCAATTTAGCCATATATTGTGTTCTAAATATTTAACACTTTGCCATAAGTCTTTTTTATGCTGTCATGATGACATGCAAAATTCTAAGGTTTAGAAAAAAGGGACCTGGTAGAAAAATGTAATGGTAATAAAATAGAACAATTATCAGGATCAGTGTTGGGCAAAGCTCATTTAAAGCCTTTCCAGGTTAAATCTCAGCTGGAGATTTTCTCTTCACATGTGACATGTTATCCTTTTGCATGGCGGTTCTCTTTAGGTAGTCAAGCTCCCTCCCGTGGACAAAATACCTGCAATTTAGATGGATAGCAATATAAAAAAAAAACGAAACAGGTGCAAGTATACATGTTAGTTTGTAGTAAATTGTAATGGAATGGTTACTTGTCCAGGGTCCACCTTACTTTTTGTCAGATAGCTAAGAAATAAGCTCTATTAATTAATACTTTTGTGAAATTGTCTGTATTAGTCTATACTAACCTCAGCTTCTTTTGTCACTTTTCACCATGTTAGGCTTCTATTGCCCCAAACATGGTCTGTGGAATGTGTTAGTGTTCACAGTACCACAAAACATGTATGCACTAAAAAAATACTCTTGGTGTGAGTCTGTACACATCATTTATGCATTCGGCCTCAGGTTGGTTGATAAAGTGCTAGTTTAAAGGTCGGTATAAACCTAAAGGTCCATTAAGTCCAGTGAGTAGTGAAACTTCTTCCTGTGAGTCTGCAGCTCAGGTGGATGCAGACACATATGCCTGCATTTGAGTGTCTGATATCTGAGAGCCAGATGTTGCCGTAGATTTTAATACCATCCTATCAGTCTCTTTTTCTGCAAACAGCAAAAAAAAATCATGATGAAATATAAATGAATTAAGACGATGAATTTAGAATGAATTTAGCATTATTTGTTAGTCCATGTGTTGATGAATAAATTATTATTTACATTTCTCATTGTACCACGTCCAAATGTAATGCTGATGTGTAGCAAAAATATTAAATAATGCACAAATTATTAACGCTAGCTAAATGGTGATATCTTTTCAAAAATATTTTACTGCAGTCGCCTTGCAGGATTTCTAAGATTTATATTTGTTCACAGTCCAAGTGAAGTGAACACTTTTGCACCTTCTTTTACTTTTCAGCTTACATGTCACTGGCAAATGAATATCAAATCTTTAATTTGTAAAAGGTATTTATAAAAAATAACAGTTTTGGTCACGTAAGAAATAACTGACAGTTTAGAAATTCACATGAAAAAAAGGCTGTAGTTCATGAAACAAATCATATCGGCAAACAACAGTATTTATGAAAAAATAAGACTGTGTCTGTATTTTCTACTTCCAACAAGATGCCTATGTTTTATTCAAACCACAATAAATATAAAAAAATGCTGCATTTGCAGTAGTGCCATCATTTTTAATATAAAACAAAAAAACTGGGGAAAAAAGGGTTATATTCATGTTCTCTTAAATAGGCATGAAAACTGTTCTGCTGTATAGTATTGAGTTTCACACTCTCAATGTTTTTCTTAATTATGTTTCCATGTTGAGGCCACATGACCATTCAATCATGCAAACCACATGGGGCAAGCGATGCAATCAAATCTTTAATCAGGAACTTTTGTTCTATCAAGAAATTGTAAAAAGGCAAATTTGGGTCCAATCAGTGGGGTTACGCTGAAGGCTGAGGCCACATTTTTACTTTGCATTATGCATGGATGCACATGTATCTCCTTATTATTGTCATTTTCTTAAGACTAACACAAAGATTTATTCAAAATTCATTTTCATTTCAAGGTCAGGTCATTACAAACAGTTTTTCAAGTTTATTGCTTCACTTTCTCTCACAGCAAGCTCTTCTTGGATTTTTTCGAACAAGCTTTTGTAGTTTTGTGTTCACCCTGTTCAGCACTTATGGTTGGGCCTGATTTCTTCTCAATTCTGGGACTCCTTGTTTGTTCTTAACGAAACAGTGAGCATGCCTTTAAGTATATTCTGATGTAATTCACTAAGGACGTGATTACAATTAACTCAACTTTGGCTGACAAGTTATGTGGAGAGTGGTAGATGGGGTTATACATTAGAATTTTTTTAGTAACAAACAAACTAAGAGCATAATAACACTGCAGTGGTCTTAATATAATTGTGTTGCTTTATCTCAATTGCACATTCTTCAACATGTAACAGAGATGCACATAATTACTAAGATAACTGTTAATGTCTCTTGGAAACAGAAGTAAATTTATAAGTGTATTACCCTCCAGGTGCACTTTCAGGAAAAGTGTTAAAGTGAGGTGTATAAGGCTTTTGTTTTACTATAACCAACAGTGCAGTAAAATAGAAAACTAAGTCACAATGAAATGATTTCATTCATTTTTGCAAGTGGCCACAAAATTGTACTTTTTTCTTTAGAAATCCATCATGAATACCAAAGTTTTGCATTGCAGCCAGAAGCACATGTGTCATTTTTGTCAAGCTGGGGCATCTCCATGGTAACATGAAAATGTATATTTTTAAAGATGTGGTAGATGTTCTGAGGGTTTCTAGGTTTCGTAATTGTCATGCAACGTTCACTTTCCTTTTGGTTACAGTCCTCAGCGGGTTTTTTTTGAGTAGCCACGGAGGGAGGCTGATGATGTACCACCCACAACTTTGCCAAAACACACCTCTAATCTTCAAGATTACAGATTATCTATTAGATTAAATTCACGACATATCTCTAAAAAACACTTAATGAGAGTCTGCCTTTGACAGAGACAGAGCACATAAGAGCATGGCCAATGCCCCTTAAGGTAAAAAAGTGTATTAACAAAATGTTATACATTACCATTAAGGTTACCAATTATATATAACCTTAGGGCCATTTTAGAGTAACATATAAACCTAATAAGTACGTTCTAGACAGTAAGAGTAAACTAGTACATGGATGATGAACAGCAAAAAAAAAGGCATGTAGATTTTAGACACCATCGTGTGGTCCATCATTTCTATGGTTTAAGTAATAGCAATGATCTGATTTATTTGACACACTTAAAAAGCGTTGTACATTTTGCCAAAAGCAGTCGGTAATATGGCAGCAACCAAAAATTTGGATACAGATGTGTTCTACATAAGCCATGTTTCCTCATACAGAGACTGAGGCCTTTTTACATTACATGAGCTCAAATGGCCAAGCCTGTGTTAGAGATTGGCTTTTATTTTTGATACCCATTTAATTGAAATAACTTGTTTTAACCCATTTCTTCATACTGTGTGTTCAGAACACAGGTAAAAATGAATGTATTACTATATGGAGCTCCATTGTTAAGTTAGCTGGGGACTTCACTTAAAGTCTGCCCAAACTTGTAAAAGGCCTTGGCCAACAACAGGGTAGGATAAATCAACTCAGACAACGACTTAATTTTCTCCTTTTTCTCAATTTACTTTGTCAAACATCCATCTAGATACCAGGCAGTAAGGCAGTGAAGTTCATTCACTAGGATGAAAACCTTCACAATACACAAGATAAAACTATAAAAACAGTCACCCTTAGTCAGCCACAGACACTAAATGCAATCATGCTTTTAACCAAAGTTAATTGCAACAATGCATCGTTACAACACTAAGCAGCATAATGTAAATCTTTCAGAAGCTGCTGCATCTTTAAGCTAAATAAATTTAGATTAACATCATAATTCTACTTAATTTTTCTGGCATTACAGTGAACTTTGACATAAAACTGTTTTTTCTCAGTATAGCTTCTCCGGAGATGGCCAGTACTTTAGGATTCTCCCCATACTTAGTCCTTTTTCGGCTCCAAACAACTCTCTCACAGCATGTGCTCACTAATTGCTTTATTTTGCTGATGAGAAACGAGTCAGTTCCTATTACAAAATAGGAGATCTGGTTGACTTATTTAAAATAAAACCTCAGTTACTTAGAAACTGACAGCACATCCATCATCAATATGTGTGCCGCAACCTGCAGAATTTGCCTTTCCTGTGTCAACAATCCCTTTTAAACAACTGAATTTACTGGATAGTGGTAGTAGTATTTTTTTTTGTTTACTTTGATATAAACCTTATTTCTTTATCTCTTCAAGTCCACTCTACCCTGCCAGTATTACAGACCTGCCTTTTATTTGCATACCACTTGAGTATAAATATCCATATAATTAGATGAAAAGGCCAAGATAAACTAACAAGAACAGATAAAAAACACAAAGGGTTAACATGTGGAAATGACCTTATAGTAGATTAAATCAAACCAAATATGGCACTATAAGAATTGTGAATCAGACTTTCAATTGCACTGCCGTTAAAATTCCACTCACCAAACCAAGATCCAATGATTGACCTCTGGAATAACAAATCTGCAGGGTATTATAAGTGACAGATAGAGGAAAAACTATACTTTTTTAACAAGTAGTCCATGAAGGAAAGCAACAATCATGCTGAATACAGAAATTGTCTGGTCGTTGATTTATTCCCGTTGCAGTTTTCTAAACTAAGTATACGATGGTAGCCTAAGAATTTTGAAAAGGGAGTTCACTTTTGCCGTGTTTCACAGCTGAAAAAGATGTGGAACATTTAAAAAAGAAGAAGGCCATAACATCAAATCTAGCTACAAATTCTATTTAACAAAAAATATAGCAATGTCTCATGAGCATAACTGACGTGAGAGACATTGCGGATATACTCAAGAATACGGTTTAAAGTGTAGGGACAAGAGAAAATAACTGACTCATTTGTTAACATGTATATTAAAGAGGCAAAAAGGATAAAATTATTTGCAGGAAAACTGTTGTAATATTTGTCAAACGAATGTGAAGAAATCCAACCAGACATCTTCAAAATCAAGAAAGTCCTGAGTAGTTCATCAAACCCCTTCTAACATGTTGATATAGTTTATCACAATCTGTGTTCAATCAGTGTTAACCTTTATGAAAGAGTGATTGATTAAAAATTGTGAAAAAATGGTGTGTTCGGCCTTAAATTTGACAGCCTCTGTGTGCATATTAGAATTTGACACACCATGTTTGGAAAGTAAAGATTTCCTGTTATCCAGTGTTCTTGAATGTCCTGAAGTTTTCATATTTCTAAAATTATTTGTGATTTTCAAGGAACATGTTCTGGTGTCATCCTTTTATTGTCAGGTCCATCCCCGGACTGTAATGTAATATAACGTTTATGAACCGAGATACATTGACCACCTTTTTGTGTGTCCATCTTCACGTTTGGTACAGTGGACCATTCATGTTATCATTGTGGATGCATTGTGGAGTCGATAAGAAAAAGACATTATTAGTTTCAGGGTATGCAGTATGATTCCTCTTCTTGGGATTCAGTCCTTTGGTATACTTATTTTCTCCCTAATATGACCAGGTCTAACTTAAATTTGCTATTAGTAGTAGTAGAAGTGATCAAATTTCATTTTCTGAAGTGAAACCCTCAACAAGCTGACAGTACTGTTGAGATTTTTTTATGTTGTACAATTAAGTTAAATTCAAAATATGCTGATAAGCCACCCACCAAGCTGATATCTGTTACAGGAAACCCTAATGATCTACCTCTCTGATTCAATTTCCATTTTTTTCTATTTTTTTCCCTTCTCATCCTAAATTGGCAGTTTTCAGTAAATTGCATCATATATCACAAATGTATAATTATCCTTTAGTGTTACAAATGAGTGCAGGGGACAGCCTTTTTTGTCAGTTTTCAAACTATTTATTTCATAGTGTCACCTTATCTCCAGCATCCAAATTCAACATCCTGCATTAACACTGTGAAGCTGTGTATTTGCCCAGAATGACCAAGTTGCTTTAATGTCTAAACCTACGCTAATATTGATTGAAAAAGCAATGACTGATTGAAATGAGAATGAAGTGAATTGGATAAGTAAATCTCTAAAATTGCTCTGGTCATTAGTCATCTTAAACATTTCTAAATAGTCCCCTTGCCACTCGTCTCTGTGTAATAGGGATAGCCAACACAAAAATCCCTAAAACTGACTAATTTCAGTCAAAGAGCCCAGACACATAGTCCCTCCAACGTGTCCTGGGTCTTCCCCTGGCCCTCCTCCCGGTGGGATGTGCCCGGAACACCTCAACAGAAAGGCGACCAAGAGGCATCCCAATCAGATGCTCGAGCCACTTCAACTGGCTAATCTCGACATGGAATTCCTCCACTTTGGGAAGCACCTCGGTGACCTGACCCAAGATCCCCAGGTTCTGCTCCTCCAGTAGAAGACGCAGCAGTGGAATTGAGAAGGTCTTCAAAGTACTCTGCCCACTGACCCACAACACCATGAGTTGAGGTAAACAGCGCACCGGTGTCTGTGAAGCACTGCTTCCCCCCCTGAGACGCCGAATGGTGGACCAGAATCGCCTCAAAGTCTTTTCCCATGGCCTCCCCGAACTTGTAGTGCCGATACCCATCACCTGTCCCACAGGCCAAAAAGGCCTGATAGGACTCTTTCAACCTGACAGCATCCCACCAGCGGGTTCGATAGGCACCGACAACCCCCACAATGTGTTTGGGCCTAGGGTTGTCAAAAGTATCGATACTCAAAAAAGTGTCGATACTAAAATGTTGTATCCGGATACGATACTGATTTATTTATGTATTTATTTACGTTGTTTATGATCATTAACAAGACGTTAGCCTTGCTAGCTGCGGCTAATGGCTAATAATAACACGCCAACATTAATCAAGTACATATCCAACTCCCCCACATCCAAGTCGGCCATTTTGATTACATCACAAATAGGAAGACCCCAGGCAAGAAAATCGCAATTGCTTCATGGCAATATAGACATTATTTTAAAAATAGGTAAATTAATCTTTCAAACACTTAATTAAACTCTATACATATTATGTTAAAATAGTGTATATTAAATACGTTTGTACAATACGTCCAAACAAGTTTAACCAAAAAATATAGATTTCTCACAATTATGAAGGGTGGAGGGTTAGGGTTAGGGTCAGGGTCATTAATGTGGGCCTCCAGTCACGATAACATCAGTAACAGGTCAGTTTGAAATGAAAGACACAATTCAGTTAAATTTTGGGGTCTTTGTTTTTAATCTTTGTGGTATCGAAAATGGTATAGAGTATCGAATATTTTCCTTAGTATCGATATCGAGTTGAAAAGTTTAGTATCTTGACAACCCTATTTGGGCCTGCCCTTTCTCACTGGCATCCTCTACCACCATCGGATCCAACTCACCACCAGGTAGTAGTAAGAGGAAAGCTCCACCCCCCTCTTCACGGAGACTTTTTGCGCTGATTGCAGACTAAACGCGCCACAGTGAGGAGGCTGGGAGACCAGTCAGGAGTGCGTTACAATAGTAAAGGCAGGAGATAACCATTGACTGACCGGATCTTTCTTGTGTTTATTAGTGTAAAGCGACAAGATCGAGAGACGGAGGTAAAATGATCTTTAAAGATCAGCTGGTCATCAATCATCACACCCAAGTTTCTTGCTGCCTTTGATGGAGTCAGAGACAGGGGTCCAGTCTGGATGTGAATATTGTGGTATATGGTGGGTTTGGCTGGGAAAACAAGCAGTTAGGTTTTTGAGAGATTGAGTTGGAGGTGATTGGCTTTCATCCATTTTGAAAAGTCAGAGAGACATTCTGAGATGCGCGCTGAGACTGTGTGGTCATCAGGTGGAAATGAAAGATAGAGTTGGGTGTCGTCAGCATAACGTGATTGAATTATCTGGCCCAGCGTGGTGGTGTATATGGCAAAGAGAAGAGGTCCCAGTACTGAACCTTGAGGAACCCCTGTGGCGAAATGGTGCACTGCCGAAGTTTGACCATGCCAGGATACTTTGAATGATTGACCAGTGAGGTATGATTCAAACCAGGAGTGTGCTCTCCCTGTGAGGCCCATGCTCGAGAGTATAGACAGAAGAATGTTATGGTTGACTGTGTCGAATGCAGCTGATAAGTCAAGCAGGATAAGTACTGAGGACTTCCCTGTTGCTCTCACCTCTTTTATGGCTTCTGTCACAGACACCAGAGCCGTTTCCGTGGAGTTGCCACTTTTAAACCCAGATTGGTTTGTATCAAGGATATTGTTTTGTGAGAGGTATTCTGTGACCTGCTTATAGACTGCCCTTTCAAAGGTCTTAGACAAAAACGGTAGTAGAGAGACCGGGCGATAGTTTTCCACCCGAGTCGGTGGGAGAGAGGGTTTCTTGAGCAGCGGTGTAACCAGAGCTTGCATGTATGGGTCAGGAAATGTGCCTGATGTCATTGAGGCATTGATCATGTGTGTGACTGCTGCAATTACAGTGGGAGCTATGGACTAGAGTAGATTTGTAGGAACAGGGTCCAGCAGGCATGTAGTAGTACGACTACATGTTAGGAGTTTAGACACATTGCTCTCAGTGAGAGGGGTAAATTAAGAGAATTAAGCAGTAGGACTTCTGCTAGAATCTGCAGTTAGAGAAGTTTCAAGTATGGGCAGGTCAGTAAACTGCCCAGTGAACAGTTTGTTGGTAAAGACTGAAGCAAAAGTGTCAGCCATTAAACTGGTAGCAGGTGGTGGAGGGTTGAGTAGGGTTTTGAAGATGGAGAATAATTTTCGACTGTCGGTTTACTGTCAATTTTATCAGTATAGAAAGCCCTTTTTGCATCAGTGACACTAAAAGATAATGTAGACAGCAGTGCCTGATATTTTGTTAGATCATCTGGATATTTTTATTGTTGCCAAATTGGGTGTGAGTCAAAGTATAAATTACTGTCAGTCTCAGCACTTTTCTTTGTCCAGCACTCAACTTTCCCTAAGGATGAACAGTTGGTGGTCTGGGGAGTATGTCCATTGTATGTCAGATTTACCTCAGCAGCAAAAAGAGTAAAACACTAAAAATATAAGAGAGGTCAAACAAAAGCAAAAGTAGTTTAATTTTATTTAAATGTATTCATTTATTTTCAACAACAATTAAGGCAATTGAACTCAGTTTAGAACATTTTTAAAATATCAAATCAGATATGAAACTTAAGAAGTGAAACATGTCACTCAGTGATTTCTTTTCACACCCAACTTTTTGGTGAAAAACTAGGACTAAAAGGTAATATATATGTTTCATAGTTAGTAGATTAGTAGTATTATTAGTATTCATTAAGTGGTTGACTATGTTCCACAGCTGCTCGGCTTGAGACAGTAAAAATCCTGAAATGGCTCAAAGATCATATAGATATGTGTTATTATGAGGAGGTCAAGTGTAAAAAAACAAGGATGCAAAGATAGCTTCTGTGTTGCTTTTGAAAATTAAAGCCATTATTTTAAGATGTTGACTTATAAGTTTACGATCATGAAAGGATCATGATAATTCTCCAGCTAATTTTATATATCAGAGGAGATTGAGATGTGGGATTCTATTCTATATAAAGCATGCAAGTCTCTCTCTCTTCTTAGTTTCTGTAGTGACGCACTATCCTGACAAGGGAGCCTTTGCCTATAAGTCTGTAGAACATTGATAGACATTCAAATACTGTGCATGAGCAAGGCTCAGAAGCAGATTCAATTGTCGCACTGCAGTGTTACATCTGTCATCTGCAGAGGAAGTATAAAACTACTGAAATAGTAATATCTTAATTCTAGTTTTTCACTTTGGGTGCTAATGATTACATTTACTCCTTCTCCATATACTCTTGAGCGGGGCTAACCCTGTCATTGATTGGTTACCTGTACTGTGTTTACTCTGCCTATCTTCCAGTGTAAATTGGAACAGGCTCCAGCTCTCACCACAGCAGAGCTTGAGAATTTTATTTAACTTAATGCAGTTTGTTGCTTGTCATTGTGCAGACTCTGCGTTTTTCATTCACGTACCTCCATAAATGATGACTGTTACAGCCAAGAGAATGGAAGCTCAATGCACATTTCATGACAAAATTGATCATTCTTATATATTTTGGCCACGTCTGGGTAATGGCAGTTGGTGTTTTCTGTAGTCAAAACTCCAAGTAGCTAACAGGGAACAGCTTTACAGGGAAAAAAGTACATGTCGGTGTCTGCATGATTTTAACCCCACAAGAAAGAGTTGAGGATGATCAGTTCCCATTACCATTATAAAGCAGAATAATTTAAAGGACCTGATTTTAGGAGTGCCTTGTCCTGTAAGTAGGTCGAATATCCTGATCTGAAATATCTTAAGTACAGGTGTTCATAACTGGGTTACACACTGTAGACTGGGGTTAAACAGTGTCTGTGTGTGTGTGTGTCTGTGAGTATGTGTCAGATCATATAGCCGAAACTCAAGGCAGAACGTGCCGTGACAAGCCTCATTAAGAGGGAATCTCTCCACTGTTCTGGCTGTCGACAGCACTGCCAGACTTCCCTAATTACGCTCTCTAAGTGTCGTTTCATGCAAGCAATCAGCCCACTGCTCTTTGCATATGCAAATATGACAGACCTGATCATTAGCTTTTATATCTCTCACACTCTAATTGTTATTGTAAAACTGCTGCATGAAGCCAAGGGCAAATGCTTACACTCCTCTCTCGGTCTTTCCCTTTCTCTCTCTCGCTCTCTCTATCACTGACTGTCGACTTTCATTCTCGGCATGTTTTATGAGGTTTTGCTGCTCTACACAGTCATGTGGTTGAATGTCACAGAAGTACAATCAGCCAGAAAATGCCTCCGCCTGACATTGTTTCACCAGGGGAGCTGTGGAAAATAATAGGACCACTTCCTAGCAAGGGCTAATTGGCCAAATGGAGTCACTTAGGCAGAACAACAGTCCCATCACAGCAATGATGATGATGATGATGGTGATGATGATGGTCCCAGAGAAATGATTTAGGAACTCTTGTCAGGATAAGTTCCTAATGAATGAAATGGTACTAGTCCTTGCACTTCATAGAATAAGTATTAATAAAGTAAAGAAAGGAGGTTTTAAAGTTTGCTGTACAATTGTCCTTCACAGTGTTAAACTGTGTAACCTTTGAATCCTGTTAAAAACCCATTCGCTTAAATAATGGTCAAATGTATTCAACAATAGCTCTGTTGCTAATATCTAAGGACATGATAACAAATTTGCATCAAGTCATTATCAGAATATCAACAAAGAAATAGATAAAAGGCTCTCAATAAAAAATTATTGTGGTTTGACTAATAACAAGATACTTAAACAAAACTGCTGCAAGGAGTTACAGATTGTTGGAAATATAACAGATACAGTCCAATCCAGTGTTAAAGCACGGAAGAATAGTTGCTGATATCGTCATGGATTAAATTTAGGTTGAAAGGAAATAATAAAGCCATAAAATGTTTGAAAGAATAAAAAAAAATTGTATACCTATATGTATATTTATATATGGACAATGGAGCAATTCATTTTACCATGGTCATCATGAGAATATGTACTTTTATGCTACATCTGTCCTTAGCCAATCCCTTGCAACCACACAGTGTCTGTGATAGTCATAATAAAATAAAGGGCCACCACCAACCTGTCGCATAACGTATGAGTAAATTCTTTATTGTAAAATCTTTTAGTTACAACTACATCTAGAAGTTGACAGATTGTAATGTAAACAAATTGACTGCAGATAATAATATCCTTGCAATATATTGGATACGACTTTACACAGTCCAATTAAAAGGCTTGCAAATACATTAAAGGTTACACTATTTATCTGAGTCCCCAGAATTATGTTAAGAATGCACTAATCCAAAAATACCAGTTTACAACGTGCTTCATTGCTCTCCAGATAATTTGTTGAGACATGGTGCACTGCATTTTTACTTTTCATAAATCATTTTAATTGCAGTTGGATCTAATTAAGCAGAGTTTCATCTGAAATTAGCTTGTTCTATTTGTTGGTAGAGACTCAAAAACAATTCTTTACTTTATTTTCTGTGGGAAAAGAAAAATAATTCAACAACAAAATGAACAGTTGTGTAAACAAGATTGTTACGAGGAATTTTCTCTCAAAGTAATTATACAAACAGTTTAAACAAGCAATATTAGTAGCAGTGACAATCTGCTGCATGTAGACATAACTAAATCATAATAAACCAACAGAATTACTGAATCAGAATTAAATTCAAATTTAATTTTTACTTTTATTTCTCTCATGCTTTGCAGGGGCTCCTACTTGTGTCCTCAATGCTTTTTTCATATTTGCTACATATTGTCTTTTTATTTTAAACATTTTTAAATGTTGTTTGTGTGAATTTAAATGAAAGATTAGTATTATATGCAATGCATTTCAAATACTTTTTACACTCCCCAGTTTATGTTGAAACATTTAGCAGATTTCAAACTTTCCTTGACAATGTTATCACATATATTGACGTATATTTTATTTTTAAACATCACATGAAACTATTTAGTTCCCTCTTGATCCATCACAGCTTTTATTGACATAGGTCTTTTTGGGATGTCTGTCAAATTGAGTTTCTTTGAAACTTGCTGTGGATCTTTGTGGAGCCCTGTTTGTTGCATTGGTACAAGTCTGGATAATTGGAATTTTTTCCCACAGGTGTGACGCTTGTGAAAGAAAGCCTATTTAAAAAGCAGGTAATCATTAAACTCTACGATGACTTTTGTTTTCATTAAATTACTTGCTTTCGCCAGTACGAGTTTAACGACAAGTTATATGACAAAGCACAATGTTTTGGAATCCATGCTCCTGAAAATTCTCTCAGGGTATTAAAGCATCCTTCCACCATCCAACAGTCCAGCAGTCATGTTAGGTTAATTAGACACTCAAAAATGGCCTCTAGGAGTGGCTGTGGGTGTGTGTGGTTGTTTGTCTCTGTCTGGCCCTGCAATGGACTGGCGAACTGTCCAGGGTGTACCCCACCTCTTGCCCTTTGTCAGCCGGGATATGCTTTAGTTACATCCGGTGGGAATAAGCAGTATAGAAAATGGAGGACCTAAACTTCCATGGTTAACATCCTAACGTTAACATACTACATAAATTACCTTTTAAATAACATTTTCTTTCATACACTCAAACAAACAAACAAACATACACATTATAAAAAAAACTAATATATATATATAGATATACTATATACAGTATATATATACATATATATATATATATACAATTGAACAGTGTAAGGAATCAATGGAAAACATCTAATTTAACTGAAAATGCAGTATTTAGCAATAGAAAGGTGTGTGGAATGCATTTTTTTCAAGCTGTAATAGGGTTATATTTTCTTGCCTTTGTTCAATGCCCCCTGGCTCATTTTCAGTTAAGCTGGTTGAGGAAATTATCCACTGCTCCAGTACCTTGAATATACTTTTTTTTTTTCTTCCTCGGATCATATTACGAAGGCAGGAGAGAGATATTGGGAATCTTCCAAGACAGCTCTCAATATAGCATAAGTATTATACTGTATGTACACTGTAAAGGCACTAAGTCGGTAAGGATCATATTTGTGCATTTAGGCCCTGAACAGAGTGGGAAATGAATCTCATCACTTTCATGCATTATTAAGAGGAAGTAAAAACAGATCCATATAAACTAAGTTTATCTTCCATTCTGCAAAGTAACAGAGCAGAGAAAGGGGAATTATGAGATTCCATTAGTAGTCAGGGCTCTGGTGAGCAGTGGATCTGGCAGCAGTCAGAGGCAGGGAACTTTCTGGTTCAGTTCTTGGCTTAGAAAAACTAGTTATAAGAATGTAACTCAAGGGTGCAGATCGAGTCAGAACTGGTGTGAAAAATCGAAAGATATCGGCTTTATGTATTCAGCCTCACCTCAATCTCATACTCTGGACCTGGAATGAGTTAATTGTGGATGGACTGGCTTTTATTCCACCATGAAGTTATGCGGGATAAGAGAAGGCAAGTGGGATAGCATTTAAACACTCAAGTCAAGAGATTCTTCAAGCCTACTTGAAGCTTCTGTTGAGTTAGAGGTATGTTAAAACCTAGACAAGCTGAAAGTCATATACAGGGTCAAAAGTACAACAATACAGTCAAATGTAGATACTCTCAAAGACATTTATATTTTCTGTTAAAATCTATGTTAACTTGCCGATTGTGTTTTTTGGATTGTCAGAGGAAGCTAAATAAGAGAGAAATATCAAGGCAAAAGCTGAACGTATCTGAGCCATGAACTTTCCAAAATGGATTGGATTCCAAAAAAGTCCAGTTCATATGAAGCTATTTTAAACAAAAAAGTTCCCAGATTAAAACTGTTTTGAAACGTTAGGCCAATTCAATTCCCATCGTGAGAATGCTGATGGCAAAAATGGAAATAGAAAAGCTTGATTTAAAGAGGAAGAGGAAGTTCTGTCTGAACCACGCTCAAGAAGGCTCACCAGTTCAGGGAAAAAATAATATGAGATAATGTTATTAGTATTCCATCCATCATCAATACCGCTTATTCCCTCATGGGGTCGCGGGGGGAACTGGAGCCTATCCCAGTGGTCAACGGGCGAGAGGCAGGGTACACCCTGGACAGTCCGCGAGTCCATCGCAGGGCAACACACAGGACATACAACCACTCACACTCACATTCACTCCTAAGGGCAATTTCCCCAATCTCCAATCAGCCTAACATGCAGGTTTTTGGACTGTGGGAGGAAGCCGGAGAACCCGGAGAGAACCCACGCAGACACAGGGAGAACATGCAAACTCCACCCAGAAAGGTCCTGGTTCCCCCGGGATTCGAACCCAGAACCCTCTTGCTGGGAGGCGACAGTGCTAACCACCACACCACCGTGCCACCCCTGTTATTAGTATTTAAAGAGTAAAAGTGAGAAATAATGGATAATGGGCGGTGACCATAAAAATGCTGGTTGATAGTCAGATAAACCTGACTGCTTTGGTGGACAAAGCAGCCAAATAAGTAACCAATGGGTTTAGTAAAAAAAACTTCTTAAGCAAAAAAGACAGCCAATCATATCAGTGATTGTTAATTTGAACATAATGTTGTATCTGCATTGTAAGTCACTTTGGATGAAAGCATCTGCTAAATGTTGGAATTAAAGCTAAATATAGTGTTGTTACATACACACGACATTGAATAAATGTATTAGAAATAAAACAAATATATATCTATATATATAAATATCCTGTGAGTCCCTCAAAAGCTTTTGATTATTCCTTGTTTGCTTTTGATAATTGACTAATTATACATTATTTAAATGCTCCAGGGTGCTTTAACTGTTTGTGAAGCTGACCATATGTACCACTTGTTTTAAACACAGTATTTATAGTATTACACCTCCCCTGGTGTCATTAGCGTTGAGCTGTTTAGCTGTATAGTTATTTTACATCCCCAATATATTTAAGTTTAATTGTAAAATAAATCCAGTTGGTCCTGCCACAGCAGCATTCATTAAAATCTCATCCAGTCACTTGTTTATGCCTTCCACTATACTCAAAGGTGACTGTCTAAATTAGAGTAATCAAAATACTGCAATTAACGCTATTTTTTTCTACTTTGTGAACAATGCTAAGGGACAAAATAACAAAAGGTGGTGGGGGGGATGAAAGCGGAGTAGCATACGGAGTGGTTTCAAGTGGGAAATGTTTTGCTGGCTGTGTGCAGATTATTCAAGAGTAAAGGGAGTCCACAATGTGTGTTTTTCTTCAACATTTAACCCTGTAATGCCAAATGTATCATATATGATACATACGGTTTCTGAAGTGTTTTGCTTCTGACACCTTTTGCATAATTTCATGGTAAAAACTTTGCTCAAAATCCTATTGTACACAATCAGATAAACCTGATAACAGGGGGCAGAAGACTACACAAAAAATAATCTTGACTTATCGCATAGTAATAAATTATGTTTTTTTACATATTCTGTTAAAAGGCCAAATAAGGAATTCAAACCAAAAAAAAGTAATTTTCTGTTGTTTTTTTTTCTTGGATCAGGCTTTAAAGGGTTACTTTTAAACATAATAAACAATGCTGTTGCGGCAAACATGTTTATATACATGATATATACAGTATATACATATACATATATGTATGTTTGAAAAGAGAGAAAGATGCTAATACAATGCAACTAAGCATGACTTGGGAAACTCTCATTTTCACCACTATCCTAAATACTCTACGTCATGACCTCGTCTCTTAAACTATGACTCTTCAAGAATGGAATAGAGATCTTGTCATGGGTTTACTTGTCTTTGTTCTGTTTCCTGTTTTGTAGTCCTTCCTCTGTTCCCATTGTTGTCGTTCCACTTCCTCCCTTTTTGATTTCCTTACTCCTCCCTAATCACCTCAATTTGTGTCTCATTGTTTCCTCGCCTGTCTTGGATATATACACCAGTCCGTCTCTCATTCGTTGCATGTTCATACTTTTAATTCTGTCAGTCGTTCAAGCTTCTTTCTCGCCTTGTCCTGCCTGGTTATCCTGACCTTTGACCACTGTGTTTTGCCTTCCGATTTTGTACTTTTTCCTGATCCTTTTTGCCTGCCTGTATACCGACCATTTCTGCAATAAGCAACTGTGATTTTGGATATCCTTGCCTGGAGTCATGCATTTAGGTTGTAGTGTTATGCTCATGATGCATCTAAAACATTGTCACTGTAAGCCCAGATGGTCAGACTCAGAAAGATTTTCTTACCAGGGACATCATGTTATTGTTGTCTGGAACCTATAAGATTGCTTGGGGGGAATTGTAACGGATGTGTATGTTGGCCTCGTTTGTCAATGACTCTGCTAGTATTTGTTTATTTTCATTATTGTAACACAACATTTATTCTATATCACATCGAGTTTTTTTCATTCTAAAAGTGTAGCCGAGAAGAAAATATACTCTTCAACCCGAACATCCCTGCAGGCTGTGTTGCAGAAACTTTCAATGGGACATGATGGTAGAGTAATACGAATATCCGAACACACTGTTAGATCTAACCACGGACGAGTTTAGGCGTCAGACATTCCAACTGACAGGCACTTGATCTCTTCTTGCAGACCTGTCAGACTGTTTCCTGTTCGTTTATATCGGAGTTAGCTGAACTCCTGGCAATCTTTTAATCCACAACATCCCTGTGCTACAAAAAAAAGCAGATTTTGGTTTGATGTTGGCTAGAGCTAACCCTCAGCTGTGCAACATTTGCTGAGAATGCACAGTTTAGGAAACCAAGCGCAAAAGACACTGATTTGAACCATTGTGTTCCTTTGGTAACCCCTCTAAATTTTACATCACCAATCCATCAGTCTCTGTCTTTCAGACTATTCACCCACAGAATCCACTCCAACTTGTATTAATCCTATGTACTCCTATGAATAAGAAGCTGAAAGTATACTTCTCTATCTTCCTGTGGTAGTTCCCACTACGCACCCTTTGTTGCCTTTTTCTTCATTCACCTCCATATCCACCTGATCGATTTTCAATCTTCCTTTTCTTTGAAAAAAAAAATAGTACCAGTCAAAAGTTTGGAAAAAGCTACCAATTCACTTTCAGTGAGAAGCTGTGTCCAAACTTTTGACTGGAATTATAGAAAAAAACAGCTGCTTCGCAGATGTAACTTCACACATCCAAACATATTTTCCATTGCAGGTGCCCTCATCAAGATCACTAACAGCCTTCTCTGAGCTGCAGGTGCTCATTCTTCTCAATTTATCCACCAACTCTGTTACTGCCCTTCTCAGCATTCTTTTTAACTGTCCCTCCCAATACCATCTGACACTGACAGATACCTGAAATCCCTTTCTAAACCCCAGTCTAAAATCTTTGCTCCCATGACACGATGCAACTGTTCGTATATGTATCCAGGTTAAACACCCTAGGGAAAAGAAAATTCTACATTCAAGCTTCAACATTCTAGAGTTTTCACCATATATCTCACACACTGAGAAGTTAGGACAATTCAGGTCATTACCCAAAAGCCAGAAGTTTTGCTTTTATCGTCTTGTTTTTATTTGTATGCAGCTAGTAAGCCATGCTGCTTCCTAACTAACTAACTCTACAGGCAAAGCCTTTATTTTACATGTTTTTTTAAACTTTTTTTTACATTTATATTTATTGATAATAATATCCTGATTGTTTTAAAAATTTACAAATCTGCTGATGACAAACAGAGGAAATTACTAACCTAGACATGTTTACTGGTGCACATGAAAATGATGAATGTTTTAAAGGAATGCCTTTATAATATATAAGTTTATGACATAGCTATTCAAAACAGGTTTTTTATTTATTGTTATAATGGTGTCAATGTTTGTACACAGTAAAGATATGCCAAAAAGCTTGATAATTACATCAAAAGATTTTGGGCAACTATTTTAATATTTTTTAGCATTTTCATTTAGAACATAAAAATTGTTTACATAAAGTTTAGAGGACTTTCCACGTCTAACCCACTAATCAAAGTAGTTATTCGAGCACACACTTAAACACTGGTAAGGAACATGGGGTTCAGAGTCTTCCCCCAAACTGATTTCCTCATTGATAGCTGACTTTTCTTCCTTCTCAGGACCTATAGAAGCTGCCAGTCTTCACCAACATCAACGTCACTACATGGCATTCAGGTGTCCTCTGAGTTTGTGAAAGTCTTTAAGAAAACCGTGATGTCATCTCTTTGTGCCATCTAGTGCTCTTTGAGTTGATAGCATTTCAGTATTGCTTCTAAGAGGGGTTCCTCTGTATCCCTAAAATTGGTCTGGTAAGTAATATACCACTTAGACCAGATCACCTCAGCAGTCTATCTCCCTGTTTTTTTTGTGCCAGCACTGGGTCCATTTGTCTCTGCAACCAACCTTCCTGCTTACGATGGCACCCATTGTCAGCACCTCCCAAGAAGGATTCTCCTGACAAAGACAGTAAGAAGAAAAGTGTTTCATTCTGACTCAATCCAAACTCTCAGACAAAGGACAAGGGTCACACTACACAGTACAAGATGTAAACACCTGCGAAATCAGAAAGGAGTCAAGATGGATGAAACACTGTAGACCTTCAAATTTGTTTCAGGAGATATAGAAAAAAAAGTTTCCTTTAGAACTAAGAACTAATGAAGGCCCTACTTTTCCAATGTAATGCTGCTTTGTTCTGGATGACACAATCCAAACATCTATTTACTGTGCTAGTTTCAAGACAGTAATTCTCTGTTACTTCCTCCTTGCATCAACCTTTTCAATTTCCCATTCAAATCAATCAGGGCTCATCCGTAAAACTCTTCCATTTCCCCTTCCCTTAGCTCATGCTCTCCTATCTGCTCAGTCCATCAGCCTTGGCTTCGTTAAAGATGTCAAAACATTGCCATCTCTGTTATGTCCATATCTATCTGAATCTGACATCTGTGTTGTGTTTTTATTCTCTGTCTAGGACTCTCCCTGCCCCCAAAGAATACTGCTTGGCTTTTTTGGCAAATTACACAAAACTTTTGATGTTCTGATGGCTATTATGAAGAAAGAACCCATGTGTGTATATGGGTATGGGAGTATGTGTTCTCTTGTGGGTGTGCTTGGTTGTGGCGATGCATGTCTCTCTCTCTCTCTCTCTCTCTCTCAGTGTGAACATGCTGTTTTCTTTCAGGTTTGAATGTGTGTATTTAAAGTGTGTGAGAGACAGCACTATACAAGAGAGCTTTGATTACAGTGGATTTCTCTCCTGAAAGCATCGCTACCTTCTTCAGCAGAGATGCTCTGTTCGAGGCTGGTGATGCAATCTGATGACCCACACACAGTCACTAACATCCGATATTTATGAGAAATCCCCTCACTGCTCCCAGTGTCTCTCTTTGCTGCAACCTTCCCAATGGCAAAGCTCAACATTATAGCATACAAACACTCCAAAAAAAGTTACAACCCAAATGTCCGCTCACCTGTACTCAGATGTTTGCTGAGTGCTGCGCTATCCTGAGGTGCTGTGGCAGGCACATATTGGGGCTTATGATTTGAGACGGAAGGTAAAAACAAAAACAAAAAATGGAGTGAGATACAATAGAACACAATCAGCAGACATCCATCCTACTTTCCCTTGTCATTCAAATGCTGCATACCAGAAGAACTGATGTATTCACACAGAGACTCTTAAACATTCAGCTGCCAAGTTATGTTTATGTCTCAGTTTACCAAGTCAAGCTGTTACCAAATTTTGCAGAGTTGGCACGCAGTTAAAAAGAAACAAGCATTCCGTCTCAAAAATTGAATTATTTCTTTCCAAAATTAACCCTTTAAAATAGTTTGTTGCGGTAAGTCAAATACATTGTCTTGTAAGCTTCTGCCCATTGTTATCAAGTATATCTGATTGCGACAACAGGGTTTTAAGCAAAGTTTTTACCATCAAACAATGCAAAAAGGTCTCAGATGCAAAAGATTATAGTAACCGTATGATCAAATATGATACATATTGGATTATAAGGTTAAGAAGAAATGTTAGCATATTATTAAACAAAAGATTTCTACGTATCCATAAGTATGCAGGCTTTTCTGAATGTTGCTAATGAAGCAAGCATGGAATTGGTCGCCTGCATAAGGCTTTTCAAAGAAATTTAAGAGAAAATGCTTGACACAATGCTCCGATTAATCAGTCCAGAGTATGACAGCTTCCATTTTTGCATGTACTAACAGAGTTTAAGCTGGTTGTCATGTCTACATCTTTTGATGCATTTCGAAATAGCATCAGTTATAAAATCGCTGTTGTGAAAAAGAAAAGCAAACCCCCAGGGTGATTACTGTAATACTGCAGAAAAATACTTCACAGTCTAACACATTGCTATTGAGGGTCAAATGTGCATTAATATAAGTTTCTTTGTTTGTTTTTTGCAGGCAAAGCATTTTGCTTTCATAAGAAGGCCACTACCAGTATATATCCAATTGCAAGAAAAACTTCATACAGCCTATAATGAATGCTTAAGGGAAAATATACTTTCAAAGTCTCCAGCATTGTGATTTTTTTTCTCATCATAGGGTACCATTTTTAAATTTTAATAGCCTGAAAATTCTCTGTAAAATGAGTTGTGTGTAACTAATGTTTTGTTTCGTTTTAAGTTTTTTATTTCCCTCAGCATCTTCTTACTAATTATAACTAATCTTTAAAGTCTGTTTAAAATTACTTTTCCATACTCACACACACTGACCTCCAGTCTATTGTGAAATCCTTCCTAATATACCAGCAGATTCTAATTCTTATTCAAATAAAAACACAAACCATAAACAATTCACAGGTAATACAATAAATCTGAGTTAAAGCAATATATTTCATCACATTTTTCATTTATTCCTTCCGTGTGCAACAGATGAACTGTTTGGTGGATTGTGATGTGACATTTGAAAACCGACTCATTATAAATAATTGAGACAGCCATCTGTGATAGAGATATTGCTTTTCATATTATTGTCATATAATCCAGATGTATACTTTGCTAACTGAAGTCTCTTTTTTATATAAGTACCTATCCCAGACTTGCAGTTTTTCAAAAATATCAGGCACCATTTCATTAATCTACCTCTAACATGCGACTTTTCAAAACAGTCAGTTATGAGAATAAAAGGAGGCCAAATCTGATGAGTATTCCCATACAGACAGGGGCTTTTATATTCAAGTTGAATGAAATTAGTCAAATTTTTGTGACAGAGCATCCTTATACTAAAGGCAATGTAACATGAATGACCATAACAGGAATGTGCTTTGACAATGTAAGATGAAGATCTGTTACATTTACCACTTACTTTCTAAATGCTCCTTTGAGCAAGTGTTTATTTTCCTCCTGTGCCTGTTGAGATTTACTTCATAAAGTCTGGTGTTTTAAAGAGGAATAAGATATGTTAACTGCAGATTCCAAATTCATTAGATGACGACAAATGTGTATTTATCCCACTCCAGCGACAAACTGACACCTTGTACAGGGAAAACTGCCTGCCCACTCCAGCCAATTTTCTGACCATATTAACCAATACAAAAATGCTGATGGATAGATATGGATTGTGTCCCAATAAACAATTAACAAAGCAATATTTCCCAACAACATTTGTCCGATCTCATAGACCTTTTTATTTAAACAAAAATTGCCACAAGAATATATATTTAGCTGCACAGCAGAAAATCACTGCTCTTTTTATATTATTTGTAATTTTAGTCAATTTAGTCAACTATGCTGAATATAAAAAATCAGAACTGTAGTCACACCAACATCCGAACAACTAAAAAATGTGGCCTCAACTACATGCACACTGTATGTTGCAAATTTTTGGCATTAATATCAAAGTAAGACTACAGTCCTCTCATGGTTAAATGTTTGGTTGCCTTTTTCTTTTTCATTAGAGGTATTTAACAATGTAAGGAGGTGTATTAAATGTCCTTGTACTTGTATGACGGACACTTCATTCATCCTATTCATGAATTAAATGTATTCGATATTCTAAGTACGGTCACGGGATGGCTGGAGCCCGTATACAAAACTTGCGCAAACATGGGGAGAACATGCAAACTCCACACAGAAATACCTCCAGAACTACGCAAGTTGCACAGTTGTTTGTGTGGATTGTATCCATATTTAGAGATATGTGTTTGTCAAACTCTGTCTTATAAATACTGGCTGTGTAGACAGCCCGTGGTTATAAGACATTTATATGAAGATATATAAGACATGTGGAAGTAGCTTGTGGCTATTCAAACCCAAGTTTAGATACAAACTGCTACAGTAAATGACAGGTGTGCTGATCCTACAGATGTCGACTGTGACTATGTGTGCATGCAGACAAGGTAGAAAAATTAGGGCCCAGTGGGTTTGTGTTTTTTGAAAGACTGTGTTGATGTTTATCCTCACTCAGGCATGTTGCTCTATCCCACAAGCAAGTTGAATTCAGATTCGTTAGCAGGTCTTTGTCTTGGTATTGAATCAAACTTGACAGTTTTTGCTATTCTTTTTTCTTTTCATATTATTTTTTGTTTCAAACAGCCAGAGGAAGAGTTTTCAAATTCAAATTCCTTATTTTTGAAAAGTATGGTTTTATTTTCTTGTTTTGAATGCTTGTGTAAGACAGCACCTGTTGTTTGCCAGTTTCTGCTTGGTTTTTATCGCTTTATTTCAGGGTTTAAGCTGATGAACTCCTGTTAAATAATTGTTGGCAGCCTCTCAACTCTGTGTCCTTGGTTATACCTTAAAAAATGTCACTGGTCACAAGTCATCCCTTACACACATTTTATTTGCCTTTCCTTTTGTCTCAGACAATCATGGAAGTATTTCTCCACCTATCAAAGCCACAACAGACTATGGTGCACCACTGTACCGTTTAACATTATTAGATTTTTTAAAAGTCTTGTCAGAGTTAATGAGCATCTTTTAATTTCTTGCACTCCAAGACAAAGTATGAAATGTCTCGTTCATAAGACGAGGTTTGAAACAACTGAAAATACCATCTGGCTTTCTAACAAGTAAAGAATTAATCTGGATGGGGCCACAATTTGAATTCACAATATGAATATTGAATATTCCAATTATTCAATTATTTTCACTTCTTCGTTTTATTGTGTGTAAGAGTTTTACCTGTCATATGATCAGTTGGTCACCTGAAGCTGTGTCTGTAACAATAACATTGTATGGGTTAAATATTAAATATCTTATTTGCAACTTTTAAGCCTAGAGTGCGATTTATTTAAGAACAAATCAGTTATTTCAGTTGTCTAGTTAGACAAGAATGTTTCCTATCAAATGGGTCATCTTTCGTGGCTTTTTATTCTTTTTAATTCTATGCTACGGAAAAAATGATCAAACCAGATACCAACAATGTCTCCAATCGGAATCAACAAACTTTATCATACCAACTGCCATTCGGCTGAAATTTTCGTGTTGGTGAAAGACAAAAAAATGGGCGGAAGCGCTTTCATATACTGATGTGTATGCACAGTGGTTAAAGGCTGCCAACAGGCTAAAAACAGACTGTATGAATAAAACATGTAAAACAGTCTTTTCATCTCTCCTCTGCCTTTCTAATGCTCATTACTTTGGCTGCAGAGTTCTGTATCTGGTTTTGCCTTTTCTTTCTTTTACTCCCCCCACACTTCTCTGTTGTTCCTTTTTTATTGTCTTCACATATAGGCCTACTGGGCCCAAGGGCACAACCTTAAAAACTTGGTAAAACGTAGGATCTTGAATCAGAAGTTGAATTAAATGAACATCATTCAAAGTCAAGTATCTATAAACTGAATCAGTTCATCTAATATTTTCCCCCAACAATCTTTCATTCTAAAAATGGAACATTCTTGCATTAGTAACTCCATGATGAAAAAACATATCCAAGTAAAAAAAAAGTAAAATGTATGTAACTTATTTTAAGAAAATAAAATAGAATTTAAAAAAATTCTGAAACAGATGGACAATCATCTCCTTTTTTAGTGTTAATAACATAACAACTTTAATTGATTATTGGCTTAGAAAAGTGTTTCCTAATAATATGGATTTGGCTATGGGCATTGATTATGTAAACAAAACCATAGGCTTTCTCTCATTCTAAGGAAAGCTGGAATCTCTACAATGGGTTAAATCGCCCTGATGCTCTTAAATGCAACAAAAAAAAGAGTATGCTTCATCCAGTGCTAATAATCATTGAAAAATTATATGAATTCATGTTAAGATGAATTTGAAATACACACAAAAGCGCGGAAAAGTTGAAGCTTTTGGAAATGCCAACTTCAAAGAATTTCTGAGTCCTATTTTCCCGAAACACATGTCCTGCATTGAAAGAAAAATCTGAGTTTGATCATGCCATATTCTGTACGCGAATCTTTTTTTATGCATGCATGGCAAGTGTGATGTGACTTGTGAGGCTTAAGGCGCAGCTCAGTCTCTGGCTGAATATCTCACGTATCTGATATTGTAGAGCAGCTAATGATGGGGGGGTTTAGTGAGTGAAGGGCTTCCAGCTATGAGAAAACAAGATATGCACTGGAATAAAAAAAAAGACCAGGAAAAGGCAAACATTCGTCAATTGGATGGAATTAACAGTCCAAGATGTTGGACAAAGGACAGTTGAGTGCAAATGACAGGTGATTTTGCCAGTTTTAATACACCCAAAATAGTAAGTGATATAGAAAAGGACATAAAAGAAATAATCCCAATCAGAATAAACATCGGAAACATATTAACAAAATAAAACAGGAAACCGATGCAAAGGATTATATATAATTGAAATAAATCAACTACTATATACAAAATTCATGAACTGTTGAAGCAAAACGAGAAAACATGGACATGAACCATACAATAAACATGACACTAAACAAAAGAACTACAGTTTTTACAAGGAAACATATAACATCTTTTTATCATACGTATGACACGTATGATATTTGAAACTTCTTTGATGAAGACTTAAGTAAAAAAGAGCCTATTCCAGCTGTCATGGGCGAAAGACGGAGTACAACCTGGATGGATCATACATCCATCACGTGGCCACATAGAAACCAAAGACTAAGATGATCACACACTCACTTCCAGGCAATTTTCAATCACAGGTGACCTAACATTCATGTTTCTGAACGGTGGGAGGAAGCTAAGTAGCTGATAACACAATAAATAAATATCAAAAAATCTTTGAGATTGAAATTGGGTTTGAAGATCTGATTCAAATTCTGAAAGCTAAATTAGGGCCTGACATGTCTACTTGTTGCAGATGACATCTGCCCAGTTTTCAAGTAGCAAGACAAGGTTTTTCCCAGGAAATCTGGAGGTCTTTGAATATCACAAGGCTGAAAACACAGACTTCATTCAGATTAGCTTTTCAAACAATTTTGCCATGTTCAGGTTGATTAACAATGGTTCTTTAAACAGATGAAAGTTACATGTTCAAAGGAATATTTTATTTTTTTTACTATTAAATGGTGGAAAATGTGCAGTATGAGTCAGACCCTGCTGCATGGGATTAAAATCTGAAATTGACCATGAAGCAACTTTAAACATAAAACAAGCCAATGTTATGATAGAGGAAGGAGCCCATTTCACAAATTCACTGCTGTTCTGAAATCTTCTAGATATGTTATGGATATGTCTACGGTAACTGCAGTGAGAAAGCAATTATTTGCAATTTCAATTCTACATTTCTGATGAGACCTATCAGGAGTGATCACATTACTCCAGTTTCAGCCTCTCTTCTATGGTTCTATGTCAAATTCCGAACAGAATTTAATATTCTTCTCCTTTCTTATGAAAGTCTACATGATTAAGCTCCATCATATCACGCAGATTGTATTGTTCAATATTATCCCAACAGATAATTTCTCTCTCAGCTTTGGTTGTTTCCTGAAGTTGCCAATAGTAGAAAGGGAGACAGAGCTCTTATTCTCTTGTGGAAACAGCTGCCACTATGTCTGGGAATCAAGCTCAGATTACCCATTGAACAATCCTTTTTTTAAAATCATTTATAGTTAGGGTAGGGCGTCACAGTGTTGTGGTGTTAAGAACCATCGTTTCACAGCAAGATGGTTCTGGGTTTGAGTCCCGGCAGAGTCAGGATCTTTCTCTGTCTGCATGGGTTCTCTCCGGGTTCTCTGGCTTCCTCCCACCGTCCAGAAACCGGCATGTTAGGTTGATTGGACATTCCAAATTGCCCTTAGGAGTGAGTGTAAGTGTGCGTGGTTGTTTGTTCATTGACTAACCCATTCACTAATGGGTTGGCTCAAGTCCCCCCACAACCCCATTAGGAATATGTGGTTAAGAAAATGGCTGGATAGTTAGGGTATTCATGAAACATCCTAATAGAAAAACATCTCTCCCCTCTCTTCACCACTCTCCGTGGTGACATTATAATATTTTTTGTCATTGTCATCTGTTTCTCTTACTCAACAGGTATCTCTGGCCCTGTTCTCTCTTTCCTGTTTGCTCATCTCCCAGCCTGTCATGGGAAAATGGCTTCCTGAGTATGATTCAGCTGGATGTTTCTTCCTGTTTAAAGGGTGTTATTTTTCTTCCCACTGTCACCCTGTGCACGCTCAGGAAGGTGGATTGGATCAAAGTCCAAAATTTTAACTCAATACATTGTGATCCTCAGCTGAATAAGAGGCTAAGGTCATCTCTGTCTCTATGCGTTCTTGGGGGTGTGAAATCTATTTCATAATATGCTCACGGCTGGCTCTCATGTCAGAAAACCTGATTCGGCTCTGTGACTTCCCCCCACTGCTTGGGAAAATGACCTTTCTGATGATACTTTAGTGTTATTTAATCTAAAACAATTATAAAAATGATTTCAATAACAGTTTGAGCAGAGGCCTAACTTAAATTATTAAATCAAGGAAGAAATGTTCTGTAATAGCTGTGTAACGTTGGACAAAATGCTGCTAGATTTATCTATTTTTACTAACCAAGCAATGCTGACGTTAACAGGTTGTCCGTCACGAATCAGGGACTCCAACCCCTGTCTAGTTTTCATTTTTTACTTATTCTTTTCATACATAGATATTTTATTCCTGTCCACTTTTGTGCAAATACAAAATACAAAGAAATGGAGCACTTGAAAAACGAAGAAAGTCGTATAAGACGTATAAAAAGCCAAGCTAAGAGTCTCATTTCTTGAGTATCTGAAAAGGGATCAGTGCAAAAGCCATTTTTGAGAACGATAATCATACCAAAGTGCATCTACAGCTTTAAAAGCTGAACAAGTGAACCAAACAAATGGGACAGAAAATAAAAGTATTCATGAAGTTGTTGCTTGTACAGACACATGAAGAGAGACTGGTACCTGTTCTTTAAAAATAGAAACAGCCTGAGCGAGAAAAAGCCAACAAGACAGTGAATGGTATGTTTATTTCGTTTTAAATTTATAGAAGATACATTGACAGAAGACTAAAAAATTCAGCTATTTTTTATAACCTGATCTACTTAAAAGCTGAAGGCTAACAATGTGCTTCTCTATATACCAGTGATCATGTGATGAGACGGGATCATCAATATCTATCTATCTATCTATCTATCTATCTATCTATCTATCTATCTATCTATCTATCTATCTATCTATCTATCTATCTATCTATCTATCTACTTTTTTAAGCAAACTATTAAAGATGGATTCCATAAACTGAACTGCTACCAAGCTTTTAAGGCCAAGTTGTAAAACTCTTCTTCTCAGGTTGCCAGTCGAGAAAACTTTAAAACTCAAAGCAAGGAGTTGTTTCGATGAATTTACGGCCATCAGAGTACATAGATGCTTTTATATAACACAAACAGAGATGTTTTTTGGTGCTAGAAACAGAAAAAAACTTTTTTTAAACTCTCAATACCCTCATATAGTAATGTGGTCTAAAGTAGCCTGAGAAAAACCCTCCTAAGATGAGACAAGACAATATAAAGAACCTGTGGGACCAATGAGGATGTTCGAGTTAATGAACAGGACAATCAGTTAAATATAACAAGTACAGTAAGTTCTCCATTTATATTTATAAAAGAGGCAGAGGAGTGCTGTAGACAAAAAAAATTGTTCCCATTGATGGTTTGAGTCACATTCAAGTAGGATTTAGTTGCCCACAGCTCAACAGTTGTGTTAGGAAAAAACGTAAGTGGACATTTCATCTGAAAATAACATTTTTTTCATCTTTTTTCAACTTTATCTTCTTTTTTAAAATTAATTTTATTATCTTTTTGGAGTAAAGGGCAGGAACGAAAACAAGGAAAGAAAATGCATGACTTACACAACAAGCTGAAAATCAGGACTTAATGACAAGAAGGAGTTATAAGGTCACTTCCAGAAACAAACAAGAACTGAGGTTTCATGCTATACTCACAGATATTCTGATCTGACATGTTCTCAAATTGAGCTGCAGTGGTTAAAGGAAATGTTAAGCTTTTAAGATTTCAGGGAATATTCTCCTATTCATTACTCCCAGCAGTACTACAGAGAAACATAAATAGGAATAATATAAAAAATAGATAAGACTAAGAATAAGACATTTCAATGTATGCACTTTTTGTACCAACTTAATCTAATTCTGGGTCGCAGGGGGCTGAAGCCTATCCCAGCTCCCATCAGGCAAGAAAGGAAAAGTAAGATTAAATAAATTATATTTTTTAACAATATCTATATATCACCTCACAGAAAGAGCGTTCCTGAGGAAATAAAACTAATCTTTGTAATAACAGGTGTGTCCAGACAGGAAAAAACACTGATTCTCTTTGCTGAAAACAAAACGGCTGCAGTCATTGAACACACTTATTTTTTCGTGGTTTCAAATTAGAAGCCACAATTGCATATGTCATAGCTGTGCTGATCTCTTTAAGCAAAGCATTCAAGTTAATAAGGCAACACTGGACTACAATAGTACATAAATAATAAATGAGGGCATATTCCTCTCAGTGGGGGGACAGTTTGAGGCTGAGAGAGGCAAAAACTGCTTAATGAGGGCAAAACAGGGTTGCCTATGATAATCAAATACAAGGTAAAAAAAATATGTGATTCCTAAATGTGTGTCATGTTTGTGGCCCTGAAAATAGTGTCACTTCAGAACTGAGAAAGCCATTGTGTTTTTTTTATGTTTGCTTGTTTAGTTTTTTTGCAAATCTAATAATTTGTCATGCACATTAAACATCAGGTTTATTGTGATCTTTAAACTTGTAATGTATATGGAACTCCAAGATTTTTATAACCATTATTCATAGAAAATGTAAGAATCAAGTCCTGGGTAGTACTAAGATAATTGAGCATAGAATCAGAGAGGTAAAATATTTTGATTATTTCAGAGCAGTTTAATTTAATGAATGAATTACTTTATTTCAGAAAATTACCACAGTGAAGGGTAGTTGCCAAAAAATAAAATAAAATAAACTAAACATAATCATATGTATTAGCTCGATGTTGCATTACATAACCATATACAAATTTGAAATAAAAATAAACTATAAACTAATAACAATTTGAATAGGCTTAAATATATGTACTTTCAGATAGTGCAGTGTCTAAAAAAGGGTATGAAGAAGGACAATTTATTTATTCATACCCTCTTATTGTATTTATAGTAACCTTCCTGTTTCCTGTTTCATTTCGATGCTACTGATCCAAAATTCACCCCCCCGAAAAAAAAAAGAAAAAAAAGAATACATATACACATCTACCAAACTGTATTCAAACCTAAATAACAACACCTCAGCTGACTCACCCAGTCCCCAGTCCCCAAGCACCTGTACAGAAGACCTGCGTATTCTGTCTTGGTGCTGGGGACCCATGCCAGGACCACGTCCTACTCCAACTCACCAAACCCATCCCCAAAAGTCCCCTGACCCCGATCAGCCCCCAGCCCCTGTGAGGCACAGCGTGAGGACCACTTATAGAGGCCAAGCTTAAACAACCGCAGTATCAGGCTGCAGCAAAAGAGGACCAGAAGAAGAGGGAAGGCCAAGAACCCCTAGATGCAACACATGTAGATACAAAGCATACACACACAAATGTATATGAGTAATGATACCATTCATCTCCCCTCTTCATCGCAGTAAAAGTTGAAAATCTCCAGTTTGAGCCATGCTTAGACTTTGCTTTAGTTATTTTAGGAGTTTATTCCAGACCTTCACACCACTGGGTGAAATGCACGTTTCTCCATGGTGGTTTGAACCCTCAAACGCTCTGAAGTTTAGGTTTTCCCTGTACTCATAACCCCCGTAGTTATTTATTTCTTGCTTTATACATCAACTGAGCTGTTTGAAATTCTACCAGATCTGGGAATTCGAGGAGGCAGGACTCTATAAATGATAAGTTAGTATGGTCGTGGACTCCTGTCTACTGAACCATTCTGATGGCTCTTTTTTTTTTCAATGTGCAGAACGGTCACAGAAAGGTTTTGTAGTTGTTGCGCCATATTTCCACGCAGTAACTCCTAAGGTAAGAGAATCAAATAAGGCAACATAACTGAAATTTTGCAAGATAAATAAGTCTCTAAGTAAGGTAGAAACGTTGTAAAAATCCTACTCCACTGAATTTTAAAAGTCTGTATGATTGTATTTGGTCAGTCCTGACACAACAGCTATGATAAGTTAACTTTATGGCTATTTAGAGATCATCAAAGACGACACCTAGGCTTTTTACATGAACTGATGTATCAAATCTAAATTGGGAATTGATTTAGTGATCATTTGTGTCTAACTTTGTCATACATTTAGCACAAAGCTTTATTAAATTGACATAATGTGTAAACAACCAAAACAATTACAAAACAGTTTACCTGGTGGCAACTCATTAGCATGTCAAACAGAGAAAGACAGCTTTAAAAGTCTCTTCTGAATATTTTCTCCTCTAACCAGCCCCTTTGTTTACCAGTCGAAAAATTACACACTGGTGAAAACTGAATCCAACACGTTTTATCTCCGTCTGTTAGGCATCAGTTGGATTTAGGATGTTTCTGTTTTATGCCCAATGAGCTGGCACTGAAAACTTTGTTATCCAAGTTTGATTATCAGTTATCTTATCAACGACCAAATCACAAGTTTAACACAAACCACTCTGTAGAACTGTCAACTTTCTTTTTACAAAAAGGCTTTTTATATTTACAAAACCCAGTCATTTGATATCATTTTGATATCATACATCTGGTATTTATAGTCCTCTCATTCTCTTTCTCAAGCTTTTATTTCACAGGGTGTATCCTTTGCCATTAATAATAAAATAGTGGCACCAGTTTGAGTGCAAGAAGAAAAAAAAATTCCTGAAGTCCTCACTCCAGATGATACATTGCAAATGATGAGTGGACTGAGACCTACCAAGTATGTGGCATTAAGAATACTGCAGACATTATATAGTCTGCAGTATTCCCCCCGGCAGTCCCCCCGGCAACTCCGTCGGGAATAAGTGGTATAGACAAGGGATGGATGGGTTCCTGACTTTTACAATTCAACTTTTGCTCTCATTCTCGGATTATTATAATTGAAGATATGAGGAGAAGCTGCCAATGTGGGTGGGATGGTGGTTTGATCCCTGACTACATGTACAGATATCTTTAGGAAAGGTGTGCCTATTTTTCCTCATCAGATGGTTATACATTTTTATAAATTCATATGATGTGATTTTCTGGAATTTTCTTTGGGATTCTGTCTTTCGCTGTTAGAATGTACATACGATTAAAGTTATAGATCGTTGCATTCTTTGTAAGTGGGCAAACCTGCAAAATCAGCATGGGGGCAAATACTTATTTCCCCCACTGTATATGCAAGTTTCCTATTCATTTAAGGGCTTCTGGTAGCTAGGCTGATGCTTTGGAGTTTCTGGATGTCATATATTTGTAGTTTAAAGCATGGAGTGTCGCGCAGATGGATTAACAATGCAGTCAAAGCATGGTTATAGTATTTGCACTCGATATGGCTGTGGGTGGTTTAAAACTGGAGCTTGCGGTAAGCTATCCATTATGACACCAATGCAAATGTGCACTTTGGACATGATGACCTGACAAAGTGAATGGGTTGAAAACTACAGCTCAACATGCGAGTCGCTGAAAACCAGTGTTGGTACTGAGTTTGATTTGAAGCCTTTTTTTTTTTTCCTGAAACCATTTCAGCCATCTCTCACTGCTTTGCATAATGTGTGTGGGAAGACTATGAAGTACTATGGCAACAACAACACAAACCCTGTTCAGCAGCCTATCTGATATAATTTCACTATGCAAAACATGGTGAGGTAATACAGCGACGGCCAAAAAAAAAAACCCAAAAGAAAAACAGTGCGACTAAGAAAGCTTTCAGTCATGGAGTCCTTTGGCAGAGGAACAGAAGAAAAATGACTAAGCTACAGAGAGGTTATCTCAGTGTACAGGGACATGTGTTTTACTGTTGCTAGGCTACATTTAACAGTGTTTCATGAGTAAAAATACAATAATCATTCTGAAAATGGGGACTACAGCCAGATTGTTGAGGATGATTTCAGTAGACAGCCTGTTGGGCTTTATTAAAATAAGTTTTGATTTTTTTATAAAACCCAGAAGCCTAAAACTATACATTCCATGCATTATGTCTGTCCTTCAATCATTTTTAGTTTATTATCCATCGCAAGTGGTTACATATTTCCATTGTATTGATTAATCGTTACAGTTTGTACAACTAATACTGATTTCATAAATGTGAGCAATAATACTTCTTAATCACTGGGTTGTATACACTATAACATTATAAAACATATAAGCAAATGTCCCCTTTTGCTGGAATTGCTGGAATATTAACACAACATATGTATTGCTCAAAGTTAAAGCATGTTATACTGAGTATAGTGTCAGTTTAAAGTTAAACATGTTTCCCTCCCCTTTGATAAGTTCTCAAAACTGTGTATACCTTGATAATTTCTTTTTATATCTGAAAGAACCGAAAAAATGAAAAGCTGAAACAGTTTGAAAATAATTATTTTAACTCAAACCTAAAAATGAACAGATAGCTGATTAAAAATGCACCACTTCATATTTTCCCTTCATTTGCATGCTCTGGAGAAAGCTCGAAATGAAAGCCATAAAATTTCACTCATAAGTAAAACAACAAAAACATATTTTTGTTTACAGTCCTTCATTTCCAAACATGTGGTAGTGAAGCCAGATGTTCTGCTGTTTTGGTATACTAGGACTGCAGATGGGAAGTTTATGTGCTGTGCTAATTAAATTCGGTAGAGAAGCTTCCTCTACATCTATTTGCTACCGTTTCTGTTAAATTTGACATTGAGTTAATCTGTCTTTGTCTTTTCATAACCTTCAATCAGACCACTAGCTCAACTCCATTTAATCAGTACTAGTGCCTTCGCAAACACACAAACACGCACACACACAAACACACACACGCCTGAGTGTTTGTATAAATATTTTTTAGGAAAGTTCGGTTATAAATTACCTGCTAGCAATGTATGGTGGAGTTAGATTAATGTACTGCCCATTTATCATTTACTTCACATCAGATCAGACGCATGCAGATGAAGGTGTTTATTATGATAAAACACTGGTGTTCCAAGTCACAATGTTGGAGCCTTGAATATAATTCCCTTTCATCAGCCATACGTTAGCAGTGATGTTTTGATTCCTTAATTGGGAGCATCACACTGACATACATGTGTAATGCAGGTCAGTCCTGAGATTAGACAAAAGACAGGTTCCAGGCTATGCAAATTAGATTTGAAGCCACTTACAGCAAATTGGATTGCCAGTGAATCTAAATGCTTTGATTCATGTTTCCACAAGTGCACAACTGTGCTGTCTCTAACTTGCGTGATTGGTGCTTCTTTCGTTTAAATCACAAATGCCTGTCAGGCTCCATGTAATGGGGTTTAGAACAATGATGCACATGCTTATAATTTTGCTGTGTCTTAACTGACTGTTTGTGCATTAATCCTTAAGTGAAAACGAACTTGGAGGCATAGGTTCCAGCAGTAATATAATTACCTGAGCCCAGAAGTGGTGTCAGGTAATAACTAGCAATGACCGTTCATAAATGTTGTCTTTGTAACGGTTTGTTCATTTTATTTTATTTTTTGTCCAGGTTATAGTGTGCACTGACCTCTTGCACTAAATTGTAGACATTTAATAATCAATTTGCCTTGAGTTGAAATTAATAAGTCATGATATTTTGCAAGATTTAAAGAATGTACGCCTCTGATAAGAATTTGTAAATTATTTTTTTTTAAATACATACAAAGTTCTAAGTAAACACATACACATACCTTCATACCACAATGGTTAAAACTATTTTTTTAACAAAAACAGTATAATGTTAAAATGTTTAGGAAAAGCAAACTTTCTTGTACTTGAAAATGACCCCATTTGTTGAGCTATTGCTGTGACAAAGATTTGGCTTGTAAAATCAAATTGTAGTAATTACAAATTTTACCAGCATTGCTCATTTTCACCACTTTTGTTAGAGTCATTTAGAGTCTGTTAACTCCTGTTCAAAACAGCAACAAATGACTTGTTGGGCATGCATTGAAGACAAAAATTATGTAATTTTTTTCTGACGGAATATAATACACGTAGCTGTCTGTTGTGTCCGGGTAATGCCATCACATTATCAATAAACAACACAGAAGCTGAAGAAATGCTATGGAACCAGCACAACAGAACTAAGGAGGAGCGACAGCTTTTTTTCCAGAGCAGAAGACAGATTATGATAACTTGGAAAAATTAATGTTCAAAACATTTTAAAA
>CAJRST010000001.1:5713800-5866627 GCA_907169785.1 Menidia menidia
CATACATACATACATACATACATACATACATACATACATACATACATGCATACATGTGAGTGTGTTTTTGTCTGTATGAAAAGAGATTTGGATGTTACTCAGACTTGAGGTGCAGTGTACGATCAACAAGCTCAGGAGACTGTATTTTTCATGCTCAATGTAATTGCATTTTGCCATAATCCATTGGCTTTTGATAAGGTTTCATGAGCCCTTTGATAAGGATGTGAAAATCATGAAATTTAAAGATAACTCTTTATGTGCACAGATCAAATGACGCATGCCTTCACATACCAACATTCACACTGACTGGAAGCATACAGGGGAAAAATATGTATTATGACGTAACTTTTTGAGTTCATTTGTTTATAAAACACACCAAATTACCAAAGACATCTGTGTTGAATTCGACCAAAAGTAACACTAATAGAATAGCATGAAATAGCCCAAATGTATACATTTTGTTGCACTTGTGTTATATAAAAAGTGCTGAAAATGCTGCTTTGCTTGACATGAATACTTTACAATATATTGGATGAGCAGCTTTACTGACTCACATGAACATGAAAAATGTTGCTGTAAATGTACAAACAACAAAACAACAATAACAAAAAAACGGTTACATTCTGAAAATCTTCATTAGTGCATGGTAACACCTTAAAATAAAAAGTTACTTTCTGCATTTTTCTGAAGTAATGAAGGCCTGTTTGGGAAAGCCACATGGAGACACACACACACACAGGGAAGCTTTATCTCACACTATGGGGTAACAGTAACAATATTTCTGTCAAAATTCCCCTTATACAAACTGTCAAGACCTGCACAACAAGGGACATGATCCACACTTTCACCGCGAACAGAGATGTCATCTGCTGGGTTACAGATGCTGGCCTCTGGCTACAAGTGCTATATTTCTAGAAACCCCATTAATAACAAGCGTAATGTGTTTGGATTTTGATTTAAAATGCAATTTGTGTTTGGGCTCCTGCCCAAATCATGATTATTTTGCTCCCCCAGTCAGAATTTCATACTCTGATTATACGTGATGGATACTGTTGCCTGCAGATTTAAGTAAGGTGACAACTGGCAAAGAGGGAGAGAGAAGGAAACAGAAACAGAGCAGAGACAAACAACAAACAACCTCCAAAGTTGGCCGGAGACAGGAGAGGCGCAGAGTAATAAAATACTCGTTGAGTAATTAATTGCTTTTTTTTATTGTGACATTTCGTTCGCTGATTTATAATCATTCCAGACTGTCATCATGTTTGCTGGCATACAGATGCTCGAATATTTCATGCCGATAAAGCTCATTTGAATTAGTGAAACAGAGATGGAGAGAAGGCAAGGGTTATCTGGCATCTGCAGCGTCTCTTATTTTTAAATAAACACAGATCAACAGATCAGCCGGATGAAACTAATTTGAAAAAGATTCAGCTGCCGTGTGTTTGTATGTGCCCATGTGCGTGTTCAAATGCAGATGAGTGTGCATTTTCATTCTCACTTATCTTGCTTACGTGTGAACCGACTCTAAGAGTGTTCTGCTGAATCCCCATTTTCCTTTAATCTTTGCCTGCAGTTTATGCTAAGATGAAGCATAATGCACATCAATCAGAAACACACATCCGCACAGACCGATGCATATATCAAAGATAAAATTAATGATATCAAACAGAGTTATAAATATGCAAATGACGGGTCTCGCTGCGGTGTGGAAACAAACACATGTCACGGCTGCAACAAAATACATTTTGACAACGCCGGGAATCCAGAGAGTGAGTCAAAGTTTGTTTTAAGCTTTACCTGAAGCGAGCTTCTTGTGAAGGTCCATTGAAGTCCACCGTGACTAGATTAAAGGTCTGTTTTTCTCTTGGTTTTATCCCAGATGTGTGTCTGTAAATATCTTTCTCTCTTAAATCAAGTGTGAGATCCATTTGACTAGATATTACTGGATTAATCTATTTTGACAACAGATTCTTATGAAAGCTAATATGTCTAAACCTTTATGTCCGTCTCTTCATAAGGAATAGCAAAATATATTAGTTTCAAATCCAAGAAATCTCTTTACTTAGAAACATGCTTTTCTTTTAGTTCCGATAAAAAAATTTTTTTAAAAAGGATTCAGACAACAGAAGATATAAAGACAGCTTGATAAAAAAGAAAAATACTGAAAATATGACTGTGGAATTTTATTGGTGTGATACTTTCTCATTTTGAGAGTCATCCTCAGAGGAATGCAAGGCTGTGCGGTAAATGACTCTGAATCTCAGAAAATGCTTGAAAATGATGCAAAACCTGTTGGATTTCTTATGAGAAGTGTGGATGATTTGTAAACGCAAAATGTTCCTAACACAAGAGAGGACACAGGAGGTTCTAGTCCTCACTTTAATTAAGTCCCCATAACATAAGGAGAATCTTCATTCATGTCAGGAGTAACATGTTATTACAGTCAATTCTATTACATAATGACCTCAGTGAGAAAAGTTAATTGTAATAAATCATGTTGCTATATGATATGCCACTCATATATACAGGGATTGGACGATGAAACTGAAACACCTGGTTTTGGACCACAATAATTTATTAGTATGGTGTAGGGCCTCCTTTTGCAGCCAATACAGCATTAATTAATCTCGGGGATGACATATACAAGTCCTGCACAGTGGTCAGAGGGATTTTAAGCCATTCTTCTTGCAGGATAGTGGCCAGGTCACGACGTGATGCTGGTGGAGGAAAATGTTTCCTGACTCGCTCCTCCAAAACACCCCAAAGTGGCTCAATAATATTGAGATCTGGTAACTCTGCAGGCCATGGGAGATGTTCAACTTCACTTTCATGTTCATAAAACCAGTCTTTCACCAGTTTTGCTGTGTGTATTGGTGCATTGTCATCCTGATACACGGCACCTCCTTCAGGATACAATGTTAGAACCATTGGATGCACATGGTCGTCCAGAATAGTTCGGTAGTCCTTGGCAGTGATGCGCCCATCTAGCACAAGTATGGGGCCAAGGGAATGCCATGATATGGCAGCGCAAACCATCACTGATCCACCCCCATGCTTCACTCTGGGCATGCAACAGTCTGGGTGGTCCGCTTCTTTGGGGCTTTTCCACACCATAACTCTCCCGGATGTGGGGAAAACAGTAAAGGCGGACTCATCAGTGAACAATACATGTTTCACAATGTCCACATCCCAAGATTTGCGCTCCTTGTACCATTGAAACCGACGTTTGGCATCGGCACGAGTGACCAAAGGTTTGGCTATAGCAGCCCGGCCGTGTATATTGACCCTGTGGAGCTCCCGACGGACAGTTCTGGTGGAAACAGGAGAGTTGAGGTGCACATTTAATTCTGCCGTGATTTGGGCAGCCGTGGTTTTATGTTTTTTGGATAGAATCCGGGTTAACACCCGAACATCCCTTTCAGACAGCTTCCTCTTGCGTCCACCGTTAATCCTGTTGGATGTGGTTCGTCCTGGATACCGTGGCTCTTGATACATCACAAAGACTTGCTGTCTTGGTCACAGATGCGCCAGCAAGACGTGCACCAACAATTGGTCCTCTTTTGAACTCTGGTATATCACCCATAATGCTGTATGCATTGCAATATTTTGAGCAAAACTGTGCTCTTACCCTGCTAATTGGACCTTCACAGTCTGCTCTTATTGATTCAATGTGCAATTAATGAAGATTGGCCACCAGGCTGGTCCAATTTAGCCATGAAACCTCCCACACTAAAATGAGAGGTGTTTCAGTTTCATTGTCCAACCCCTGTATATACATAAATGCTATCAAATGGATTGTGCAATGAAACTACATGTTGTTCAGTGTTCAGTTTAACGTGTTGGTATTAAAAAAGAAGAAAAAAGCAAAACTACAGAAACTACAAGGCAGTCATGTGATATATTGAATTAATGTTATGATAATACGCAAACATTTAACAGTATTGTGACAGTGTTTTAAGGTGTGCCGTGACATACTTAAGTGCTCCTTATTCGCATTTGTCCACCAGCGTCTCAAAGGTCATCCCAAACAACATGTGCTACATCACATTCAATGACATGGCACTGGCTAGCTAAGAGTGCAGTAGGTTTAAAGGAAATCAAACAACAGGAGCAGCTGCAGACAGATGACATTTCAAAGAATGTCACACAAAAAAGGAAAAATTCCAGTAAGGAATGTGTGATATCGACCGTCTGAAGTTCTGTCTATCACATTTGTATCCTGAGAATTGATACACGTCAGACAACACCATACGCAAATTCGAACCGATTCATACTGTACATCAGTTTATTTACATGGTATGAGCATTATCATTGACAGATAGGGGAGATCAGAGGAGATATAAGCCACAAGTGACTTATATAGTCTTTAAAAGAAGCCTCTCATGAATGAGAACCCAAACAGATCGAGTCTTAGTTATGAGGCACAAACCATGCCTGAAGATGGACATCAGATGTAGACTGAGCTGAGCCACAGCTACATCATAGACACATATGAAGAATGAACACTGCACACATTTTCGAATGTCAGAGGGCACAAAAAGATTCTAAGCACAGACAAATGAAAGTAACTGCCTGACTGTCATTTTCGTCATGGTTTGCTAGGCCTCGATCATTAAGCACACTGGAGGAAAACTGAGAATCTTACCATGGATACATTCAAGAAATCAGCCACATAAACGTTAGTGTCAACTATGAATGGGAGTACTTATAAGGGACTGCTGGGCTAAGCTCCTCCAGATTTGTGAGTGAATGGTACATCCCAGCAGGCCACAGTCATTTTGGGCTCCCTGGTACAACACAATTGCACAATTACACACCTGCTGTTTTCTCCCGAGGGGTTACTTACATAGAAATTTCTTTCTTGAGCTGAAAGAAATAACTATTATCGGCCAGTGGGCCGACAGTGTTTCATGCATTATACATAATCATTCAAATACCCTACTCTAAATCATATAGCATTTTAATATGTCAATTAGAAAACAAACACCTTAATAAAAGAGTACATGACTTTTTAAATTCATAGTGTAATTTCAGTAAAACTGACTTTGCAGCCCTTTTTGCACTCACTATGATCCTTCTGTCACATAGATATTTTAAAGTATAAATTGAGGTACTGTGACAGGAAGACAAGTTTCACAAAACCTGAGGCAAACACACATAACTATTAGTGTGAGGAATGTTTCAATATTGTTTGGGTACACCTTGAGCTGACAACAAAAGCACAATGGCAGTGCAACTGAAAGAGCTGCACAGGATTCCTCCTGCTAATGAAATAATTAGCACCTTTTTTACTTTGTGGGCAACCTGTCCATAGTGTACCCCCCTCTCCCACAACCCTATTCGGATTAAAGACAGATACATGTGTACAGATAGATGCTGCTTTGTTGTCTTTTTCGATTTCAGTTTTAAAAAAAATTAGCTAGTTTAATTCACAGGTCTTAAACTTCAGCAGCTGTGTGAACATGCTGTTTGCTCACAGCAGGTACAGCAAAAACAAACACAATGTTGGAAGGAACGACAAATGTTGTCCTTATTTGTATTCAGTATTTATTTCACCAAGAATACTGCTGGAATAAAAAATGAGATAACGTGTTCAAATGACAAAAGGCTAACTAAGCCATTAAATCCATCTTCTGTTAATAGGTCAACAAGTATGCTAAACTCAAAGTTACATTGTCACAATGTATGCTTTTCCCAAACCACTCAAAAAATCTCCCCAAAACATGTTGATCAGAATCAAAATTACTTTTATTAATTATAAATCCCTTTCGGGAAATTCTTTTTTTTTTTTGCAGCGCACCCGTTTACAGAAGAAAAAAATATAATGAAAAAAAAAATAAAATAAACTTTACAATCAACAGTATTAACAAAGCTGCTCAGTGTCTGAATTACTATTGTTGCACATGACCGGGTTGTTGCAAATAGTGAAGTGTGAAATAAATAAATAATAACTAATGAAATTAAATGACTGTCAGAGAGATGAATTATACAGTTTGATGGCCACAGGCAGGAATGACTTCCTGTGGCACTGATGAATAGAAAAGTGCAAATGCAGCCCACCAAGAAATGTAGTTTCCAGTTTGGTGGAATAAGTTCATGCAGTTTAACTGAACAGAATAAGAAAATTCTGCGCAATACTTTTTCAGTAAAAGATACTTGAACCAGCACCTGTAAATGATCAGATAAAAAAAATATACGGAAAACAACACATCATTTTCCCTTCAGATCCAGCAAATTAACCAATCCAAGTTTAATTTCTGGAGAAAAAAAAAGTTCCCCTTGCAGAACATGACATTGGATATTTGTCAGTTTCAGGATTTTGTTTATTACTCCTATGAGTTAACTTTGACTTTAATGGACCCTACGTTACATGCAAAACACACACACACACACAGAAACCTCAGCCCAAAACTCAACTAGGAATCTGTCTCTGGATCAACAGTGGCGGCCAATGTTACCACACTGGCTATAAAGTATCTTGGCATGTTACAGAAACTGCTGAAGGGGAAACTGCTTGGGTTCGTTTGAACTTTGTATTCCGGTGACATAAACTTTTGGAATGGGACACAAATACGGATAGGAAAAGGCTGTGGCAGATGGCAAGATTAAAGAGTTTTATGGGGTTTATGGAAGAATGAACAGACTAAATCTTAACAGGCAAGATTTGGCCAGCTTCAGGGGAGCACGGGCTAGAGCAAGTAAATTGAAAAGGAAACTGCAGAGTTAAGAGTGTGCTTTGAATCTCCAACCCTTTCCAGACAGGATTTCCAATACCTCTGCCAATGGACTGTGAAATAATATTAAACCCAAGACTGATATGTCACTTTGAAAAAACCAATCACAGACACGTGTTAGCAAGGATAGGTTTGCATTTTTTTTTCCATACACGAGGGAAATATGGGTAATAAACAGGGATCGAAAAAGTTGGACCAACTAAATCATTTAAATTATTTTATGTGCAAACATTTATGTGTTGCTTTTCCTTAAAGTGGCATAAGTAAGGGAAAAATGCATCATGATGACTGAGTAAACAGACATATAAATTCCCTCCAACATCAGTTTTGCTTTCTTTTTGCTTTACTGTAAATGATGACACCATTCACAGAACCTGTTGCTATTCGCGTTTTTATGTGTTTGATAAAGATGTTTAAATTCTATTCAAGACAAAAACAATTGAGTTCAGTACAAATCAGCAGAATTGATTTCAGTTGAGTTCATATTAATCCACTTCATAGAAAGAAAAGCACAGTCTAATCTTCAACATGTTTGTGTTAAGGTAAATAAGTCAATCATTAAATCTCTGTAGTATAGGGTTGACATTTTGTTTGCATAAAATTAAATGGCAGAGTCTTTGCTAGTCATACCTTAAAAATGATTTTAAAGAGTCACTTAGTATGCAAAACGCACCCAATAAATGTAATAACACTCAAATTAATTTAATATTTTATGCCTCAATGAACTGTTTAAGCAAATTAAAAAGTCAATGAAAAAACACGATGGTAAAATTTGGCTAAATGCCCAACTGACCACTCTTGCTGAGTAAATCATCACTAATGTGATGGCAAATAACTTACACCGAGATTATTAGTGCATAAAAGAAAGCATCAGGGGTGTGGGGGGTGGGAGAACCTTCGACTGAGTACAGGACGCATTAAAGGACACAAAATTCACAGAGAGATCACTCAAGTCGAATTAGATTCATTATAGGATTTAATGACTGAGCTCATACTATGTATCTTAGAAGGTCTTCGAACAGCTCTTTCAATAAATAACACAATTAATTTCCTTTGCTCTCTTGTTATCTCACGTAATAGAAAAGCCTGTTCAACAAATACACCTCCCCCTACTAATGAAGACCTTCATCCAGAAATCCTCTAAGTTACTCCTTTTTTTTCTTGTGATCTTACTTTAACCTCTTTTGTGAATTTAAACCTATTTTATCCCAAGGCTATGCAGTCAGAAACAGAGGGCTTTACTTTGAAGTCCCATTAAAAGACAAAACCTTTTGAAGCTCCATTAAATGAGAACTCCTGAAGATGAGCAGCATTACCACACTGATAAAAGAAAATATACTTTTGACTACCATGTGCATTCACACAATAAAGATACACTGAATACCAAATCGATCAAACTTCCCACTATCTTTTGTGATACTATCTCAATAAGTAGAGCTGTAAGGAGATGCTGCTAAGGGTCAGGGCTGGTAAGAGTGTCTTCATAGATTTCTATTGGCTAAACGCTTAGCCTGTTTTCTTTAAAACAACATTAGTGTCTTAGATGTTTAACCAGTAAAAACCTAATGGACCTTAGTTTGTTGAAAAGATACATAGGAGAATTTTCAATTGAATTCAATTCAGTTTATTTATAGAGAACCAAATCACAGCAACAGTTATCTCACAGCGCATTCCGAACAGAGAAGGCCAGACCCTACTCTGAAGTTATTTACAGAAGCCCAACAATTCCGACCAAGAGCAAGCACCAGGCGAAAAAGGCAAGGAAATTCGTACTTTTAAGAGGCAGAAACCTCGAGCAGAACTATGGCTCAGGGTGGGCGGCCATTTCCCTCTACCGGTTAGGGGTGAGAGAGACAGAGAGAGGGAAAGAGAGAGAGAAAGGGCAAGAGAAAGAGAGAGGGAGAAGGACAGTGAGAGCAGAGGGAACAGGGGAGGGCAGCCTACACAGTATACGCATATAGGTATAGACAAGTAAGAGAGAGAGAAGAGTAGAGGGGAGGTTCATGGGAAATCCCCCAGTGGTCCAGGCCTATAATTATGGGTGGTTCAAGACTCACTTAAGCCAGCCCTATCTATAAGTTTTATATAAAGGAAAGTCTTAAGCCTACTCTTAAATGTAAGGGATGGAACTTGGAAACTGGAACCTGGTTCCACAGGAGAGGACTCTTAAAGCTGAAAGCTATGGCTCCCATTCTACTTTTGAAGACTTTAGGAACCTCAAGTAACCCTGCATTCTGGGAGTACAGTGTTCTGTTGGGGCAGTAAGATTCTTTGAGCTCTTTGAGATAAGATGGTGCCTGACCATGAAAGGTTTTGTATGTGACACGTAGGGTTTTAAGTTTTACTCTGGATTTTACAGGATGTCAATACAGAGAAGATAAGACAGGAGAAATGTGATCTCTTTTACTGGTTCCTGCCAGAACACGTGCTGCAGAATTCTGGATCAGCTGTAGAGTCTTAATGGACTTCTTCAGAGATCTTGATAATAAGGAATTGCAGTAATCCAGCCAAGAATTAACAAATGCATGGACTAGTTTTTCTGCATAATTTTTAGACAGGATGTTCGTGATTTTTGCAATATCACGTAGGTGCAAAAAGGCGGTTCTTAAAATTTGCATTATGTGAGAGTCAAAGATCAAAGATAACTGCAAGATTTCTCACAATGGTGCTGGAGGCCAGGGCGATGGCATTCAGGGAAACTATATCTTTAGATAATGCGTCAAGGAGGTGCTTAGGTCCCAGAACAATAATTTCAGTTATCTGAATTAAAACATTAGAAAATTGCAGGCCCTCCAGGTTAAGTATAGTAGTTTTAACACCCTGAAGACATATTTGAGGCTTAGCTAACTGATGACTTTCATCTGGCTTGATCAATAGATATAACTAAGTATCATCTGTATAACGATGAAAATTTATGGAGAGTTTCCTGATAATATTACCTAAAGAAAGCATATATAAAGTAAAGAGGATTGGTCCGAGCACAGATCCTTGTGGAACTCAATGACTAACTTTGGCATGCATAGAGGACTCATCATTGACGTATACAAACAAATCGAAACCAATACAGAGACCGGTCTTTTGTCTGATGCAGTTAGGAGGTCAGCTGTCATTTTCACCAGTGCTGTCTCTGAGCTCTAAATTCTGACTGAAAATACTTAAACAAGCTATTGCTATGTAGTCACACAGCTGTTTGTCGACTTTTTTCTCCAGGACCTTGGAGATAAATGGAAGGTTAGATAAAGGTTTATAGTTGGTTAAAACATCTGGGTCCAGGTTGGGCTTTTTTTAGAAGAGGTTTACTTACATCTACTTTAAAGTACTGTGGCACATAGCCTGTTGATAGAGACAGATTGGTCACATCTAGTAGAGAAGTGCTGACTAAGTGTGAAACTTCTTTAAGCAGCCTAGTCAGGATGGGGACTGAGAGGCAGGTTGATGGTTTGGATGAAGAAATTATTGAAGTTAGTTGGGGAAGATTGAGGGAAGCAACGCTGTCAAAACATATAACTGGTTTTACAGCTTTTTCTAAGGTTCCTGACTTCAGAGAAATGTCAGTGCCAGTTGAGGACAAGTCTTGGTAGATTTAGTTTCTAATAGCTAGAATTTTATCATTAAAGAAGCCCATGAAGTCATAGCAAGTGAGAGCTATGGGATTTTACCTGGTAAGCCAGATAATGAGTTTTTACATTGGCAGAAATCATTGTAAGAGCCCATTTTTGTTCTTTTGAATGATCATCGATTATCATTACCTTGTTTGTTTAACCATATGCAAGTATATGTTGGTTATATTATATTAGTACTTTAAAAGTTAAGGTCTATGAGTTCAGATAAAATAGATTTTGTGAAAATATTTTTTTTCTCATTGTCTTTATTTGAATATTACCGTTATGTGCTAAGATGCCCATTAAAGGAAAATGTAACACTTTTTCCTCAACACTCTTTTAAAAATCAATTTAAAGCTAAACTAAAGTTGGAAAATTATATTCCAAACCACCTAAATCAATTTAACTGGCAACATATAATTAGCAATAAAAGAAAAAAAGACTGACGCGATTTGTCGCTTCTGTATCTTTATTGTTACGTATTTTTGTAAGCCTCAACCATATCAAATTCAGACCATGTTTGTCTAAATGACAGCAATATAACGTGCTAATAATATAGGTGGAGCCAAAAAGTAAACACTGTAAAATTATCTTGTGAAACTTCAATTATCAGTCATGCAAAGTAGAAGTTATTTATGATTGAGAAAAACATCTGTCCTCCCCGGGCCAAAGCTAATTAGAAAAAGAATGAGGCCAAATGAAGAAGATTGCGTGGGTCAAATGAAGATAATTTGGAATTTTGATTTGAAATCATTGACATAGTGTACCCCACTTTTTCTAGATTTGTTATCAGAGCATACATTGGCGACAGCATGTGAGTGCATAAGTGCTGCTGGTACTGGCAACTTTTGCATCTGGAAATGTATTGTTAGTAAATTAAAACTGTAAAACTATGCCTGATTAAAATTGTAAACCAAATACAACATCTCTAACAGTAACATCCACTGATTGATTTTTCAGCTGGACTGGCAGTAAGAATTGTACCAGCCACAATGTCATTCTGGCAGGTTTAGACATGTGCACAATCATGTAAGGTCAGCTTGTGATGCAAACGGTGGCTGGCAGGCAGACAACCGACATGGGTCCTGAATCTGTTACATGTGATGGCAATAATAACAACCATATTGGACGGCTAAATCTGCACATTCTGACAAAGACTGCTTGACATTTGGTCTGTTATTAACTTCAGTTTAATCATGTGTGTCTGTGTATATCTGTGACAGGGAGAGATTTTTCACATATCATATATTTACTCTATAAACAGTATAGAAATCGGCCATGTATGTTAGTCTCTTTGTAGGAGTCCTTTAGGGTCCAGTTTTTGCTGAATTCTTTATTCTCTGTTCAGAAGCCTTAGTCCATGAAAAATATATCAGTCTGTTGCTGTGAATGAAAACTGAAACTGTATTTCTGTCATGCTTAAAATGCAAACTTAAACACACACCCTTTACAGAGATCATGAAGAGGGTTATGATGTATTAGAAAAAGAAAGAGGGTTTGGAACTTCGAGCCAATGGAAGTGCACTTCAGTTTTTTCAGGAAAAAATTAAAATAGAGGTAGACATAGAGGACCAGTGGAAAGTGAAGAACAGAAATGAATTATGTTATGACTATTTTTTGAGTTTATAAAATCATCAAATGCTATCAAGTTAGATGCTGGAGCACAATTAAATAATTTTCTTCACTTCGATCCGCATCAGTGTGATGACTTGTCTCACATGTACTGTAATACATGCTTATTTTTAAATTAACAAGCCCTTTCCAGCAGGAACATTTCTGTCGATCATGTCACAATCCATCGATCCATTTTCTATACCTCTGAGTTGGGGGGAGGGCTGGGGTTTATCGCAGGGAAACACAGAGGCAAACAACCACTCACTCACATTCACAATCACTCCTATGGGCAATTTGGAACATCCCACTAACCTGAACTGCATGTTTTTGGACTGTGGGAGTAAGCCAAAGTACCCATAAAGACACAGGGAGAACATGCAAACTCAACACAAAAAAGCCTTGATTCCCCAGGGACTCAACTGGGACATATCATAATCCATGTAAATCACTGATTGTCTTATTCCTTTTAGAACTATACTCTTGTCAAGGGGTGGTTCATGGAGGGAGGACTCAGTCGCGGAATGAGGGGAACAAGGTTTATTGTAACAAAAACCAGAGTGAATGTCCAGACAAAGTACAAATCAAAGCTGTGGAAAACTGTGAGCAAAGGCAACGTAAAGAAAACAAGACTGTGGCAAAAACTATGACTTTGACAAAGTAACAAAATAAAGATTAACAAAACTGTAGCAAAACTGTGACTATGACAAAAACAAAGACTATGGCAAAACAAACCTGGCGTGGGGGAGAAGACGGACAAGACGGACGAAAGACGAAAACGCACTCGCCCAGACAAGGGGAAACAGGACTATTTAAACACATGAGGAGGGGAACCCCAGGTGTACACAATGGGTAATCAAGACGAGACGAGACACCAGACGTGACAACTCTTGTGTTAAACTCTCAGGGTGTGCCAAAATATTCTCCTTCTCTCTCTGTTGTGGATACACGTCTTCCTGGTCAACATCAATACACACACTTTCCTATCACATTCCAGTGATATCTGTATTAATTAGGACCTGGCTTGTATATGTCAGAGGTAACTGGCCAATAACACTCGGTTGCGTCCAGTCCTCCTTTTGTAAGGGGCCGGCCCACCCCAGTAGATAAATGTCCGTCACACCCAGATTTCGGGCTCTTGTTAGTAAAAAATGTAATATTTGTACTCTTGATATGCTCTGGTTTATTCTCACGCTTCCAACTAAAGAATTGGGCTAACAGGTGACAAAGAGTCAAACAGTATTTATGCACATTCTCTTCCAGTGACTTCCAACAAAACCCTCAAATAGGCAAAAAAAGAACAGAATTGTGGTTTTAAATTAGATGTATTTTGGCTTTTTGGATTATTTGTGTACTATTAATATGTCTGAGAATAATTAGTTATGTGTGGTCTTGGTTTTAACAAGTTCATGTCTTTAGATTTGATCTGCTGTGTGTGGGTGCTTCTTGAAGCAGACTGTTTACATTAATCAAGCATCTTTATGCTGTAGAACAACTGTGTTCAATGGTGATGTCTTTTCAGTTAAAATTGTAATATGACTGAAGAAATTAAAACTGTGCACTTTGTCTTAGGAGCCTATGGCGCGTTCAAATTCAGTTGCCAAAATTTACAGAAAAGGTCATTGTTTGCCCTATCCCAGCTGGCTATCATTTTTAAGTTTAGCATTTTGCTGATACACTGATTCCACAGTGAAACATGCTACTGATGACACACAGAAATGTTTTGTCCATTCCTCAGAGAAGCAGTTTTGATCATTTACTCAGGCCAGAAAAATGGACACTAAAAATGACCATAGCTCAGCTGAGATGTGCACCTCACTTCGTTAGTATCCTCTCATCTTTAAACAAGTCAACTGAAATAATGAATTCCAAAAATACCATGCTATGTACTAGAAAGGCTATTATTTTTTTAGTCCACATATAATGTTTGGAGTGGAGGGTACTCATATATTCCCTCCATTTGGCTGATAGCCCTCCACTAACCCACTTAAAGTAGAAGTCTATATAAACACAACTGAATTTACTTAAAATAACTTGTGTACTTTTTAAAATAGTTTCAGGATGCTGCTATGCTCTAATGAAATACTGATTTTATTACTGATAAGATAGCTTTTTTTAAGTCCCACAATGTGAAAGTTCGCAATGTCACTGCAGCACATTCAGAAAAGACAAAAGCCGTAAGTTGATGAATAGTTTCGTGACAATTGCAAAAGTCCAGATTGTGCAGCATTGATTATCAACTGTATCCACTATGGAAGAAACAGCCAGAATATATACCGACTATATGTAAGCTGTCTAAAAACTAAAGTAACCTGAAGACAATGTGTGTGCAGGGAGATTCAGCTCCAACCACTAATATTTATACTATTTATTTATACTTACCTCTAACTCAAACTAAGATTAGTTACTAAAACCCTAAATTACCACAGTTTTGTGGCATCAGATATAAATTATTTTAATTAACTAGATTTTTCCTTAGTGTATTGTATTGTAGTTTGTATTACTGTGCAAGTAACGATATTGCGTAGTGTGTTTGTTAGTTTTTTTTTGTGCATTCTCGTTAATTTTGTGTACATTTTTAGCATTTCACATCTCTTTTACACACCAAGATTTTTTGTGTAAGTCATTTTAATCCTCCCTCCATCCTGGTTATTTTGTTCCCTGCAAGCTCATTGGCATTTACAAATGTTTTACTATTTCTGATTTTTTTTTGGTATCATCTGTTTTTTCACTGTCCGTATGGTTATCTGTTCCTGCAGCACTTTGTGTTTTTTTTTTTCTCCTTTGCAGTAAGTCATTAAAACGTTGAGTTTGCTCCTCAACCGCTGCCTCCAGCTTATTAGTTCTGCGTTTGGCTCCTCATTCCTCAACCACAATTCAGGACAGAACGGTTTGACCCTTCAGTGTGCAATTTGTGCGACATTACCAAAATATTTAAGTGGAGAAAAAGTAAAGTAATTTTAAAAAAAAAGCAAATGTCTCAAAGAGTATGACGCTGTATCAGTACTTAATGATAAAAAAAACATAATATGCGTTTCTTCAAGAAGTAATTTTGTGTGCATTTCAAAAACAGTCACTGGAGAAAAAAAAACCTGTTAGTTTAATTGGTACTTTATTATTCTGATTGCTGTTTGCCCTGTGCAGAGATATTTTGTAGGAAAATGCTATGAGAGCCCCTTTATTTTTCTTGTCACATTTGGAAGTCTAATGTGGCATTGGACCCCGATGCAAAAATCAAACAACAAGAATTAAAGAGCTCAGAAATGAGGATAAGCAACCACGAGGAAAGCTGAATAAGAAATGAGAAGAGTGGCAGAAGGGGCAGGAAGATGAATGAATGCTGCCGATGTTAACTGACAAGGATCTGATAAAGTACGACCGAACCAGGAGAGCTTAAACACAGGGGAGATTGATTACTGAATGAATGGCAGGTGAGAACAGGGAGCGCAGGTGAAGGGAGTGGAGCTGATGGCCAGGATTGAAAAGTACTGAGGAGACAAAGAAAGATTGCAAGTGAAGTTGACAAAATGGAAGGGAACAGGAAACCGAGAGGAGACATACCAATTAAATGCAGGGAATAGAATATGGACGATAGAGAAATTACAGAAACTCAGAAAGACAACCCAAACTAAAATTGAGGACTAGTGAACAACCTAAAAACATAAGAAGAAGACCAAAAGTACATCCTTACGTTCAGTGACAAAACAGGAATACAAAAAAAACACAGGATAAAAAGGATAAAAAAGCTTTGAAAAGCTACAGTTTTGCTAATTAGAACTAACACCTGAAATTATACATAACTCTGTATCCTCAAAAGCAGAATGGATTTAATGTATTTTAAATATTGTGAAAAGTTTTAAAAGAGAGAAGTATGATGGCCTGCAAAAGGCTTTATCTATCTATCCATCCATCCATCCATCCATCCATCCAACTGCTTATCCGGGGTCGGGTTGCGGGGGCAGCAGCCGAAGTTGGGAAACCCAGACTTCCCTCTCCCCCTTCCACTTCTGCCAGCTCCTCCGAGGGGGTTAGAGGCGTTCCCAGGCCAGCCGAGACACACAGTCCCTCCAGCGTGCCTTGGGTCTTCCTCCGGGCCTCCTCCTGATGGGACCTGCCCGGAACACCTCACCAGGGAGTCTACCAGTCGGCACCAAGGTGGTTAAAAAGCACCGTGGTGACAAGGCTCCGGGGGTGGATGAGATCGTTCCTCGAGTTCCTCGAGGCTCTGGATGTTGTTGTGGGGCTGCATTAGCTAACGTGTCTCTGCAACATCGTATGTACATCAGGGGCATTTCCAATGGATTGGCAGACTGGGGTGGTGGTCTCCCTATTTAAAAAGGGGGACCGAATAGACTTAGACTTAGACTTAGACTTACTGTAGACTTAGACATTACTTTTTTATCCCTTGGGAAGACTCCCTCAGGAAATAGACCAAAAGGATTCAATAAAAATTTTTTGTTTCTTATAGAAGCTTTGTAGGGGCCTGTGCTTGAGTAGATTCTGTGTTAACAAGTAACAGGAGAAAAGTTGTCCTCCATGAGTTAGCTGGATTTAAAGCGGCAAGTTGTATGGGTGTGTCCCCATTAAAAGACACGGAGGCAGCTGTCTGATTTAGTAGTGGATTTACTTTTTGTGTGGTTCTTCTGGCATGTACACACAACTTGTCCACTAGGTATGAAGATATATACGATAATGATTGGAGAAAGTAGGCAACGAGCGCCGGACATAGGAAAACTCATCGAAAACACAATTGAAAGTACATGGACAACATGGGCTTTCTAACACATACTACAGAAATAACACATAGAATGCAGAAAGTCTTGAAGTGGATGATATGGATGATTTTATTTGTATCATCTCCTACAGAGGGGGCATAGCTCAGTGGTAAAGCATTTCACTGCATTTTGCATTTGGCTGCAGATCAAGAACTTCCCAGTACAACTCTCAGTTACTTTTGTAAGTCGCTTTGGATAAAAGCATCTACTAAATGCATCAAAACAAAGAAAAAAAAAAACAGAGAAAACAATATAGACAGCAAGACGGTTCATGGTTCAAATACCTCGTCTGGGCATTTTTGTATTTGCATTTTGTGTATGCAGGAAAACTTTCCCAGCAGGGTCCAAACACAAGTTTATCATAGCAGTAAGTGTAAGTGTTCATGCTTGTTCATTTAATTCATCTGGCCCTGTGATGAATTGGCGACATGTCCATGGTGTACCGCACTTCTCTCCCAATGACTATTGGGTATGTATTACAACAATTACAGTAATTGTAAGAGTTTTATCTCTTATCAGACTCAGCTGGGTTGCATTGGTTGGGGGAAGTCATCTCCGAACTTATATTCCAGGTTTGTAAAAGTTAGTCTGACATTCATAACAAATTAAGTAAAGGACCTTTTCATCTGAGGCCCAAAAGCTGTTATTACACTGTTACAACCTGTTCCATCCTGAAATCAAATCTTTGAAGCTGAAAATGGTCCAGTGGGGGATACTACTTAGCAAACAAGTGATTTGATATGACTTAAATGGGAAATAAGTCTTCACAGTCTATGATTATTGTAAGTGTTTCTGAGCTCATGCAGTGATATCCATGACAGAATTATGGGTCCTTTTGCCTAATGGCCTGAAGATCATGGCTATTCAAGATTGGATTAGACTCATGGCTGTGTCCTTTGGGAACAAAGAGCGTATAAAATCTATGAGTATAATCTCTATGTTATGAGCTGATAAAACACACAGTCTTATGGTCTTATAATATTCATCAAAAATCATTCCAGCACTTCTAGACATTTTTTTCATTCAGATTACTAAGCATCTGCACATATCTACCTCAAAAAGACTATTCTTATTATATTTAATCATGAACTATTGTAAATCAACTTAGGTAGCAAAACTTTTCAGCGTATTGCTTCCATTAAAGTTAAAAATTAGCTTTAAATTTGACTTTCTGCTTACATTTCTCTATCAACACAAATGGCACTCTGTACTTGATAGCTACTACCCAGTATAGTTCACGTTGATGTCTCATATTGTTCATCCATATGATACCTTGATGAGTGTTTAAATCTCTTTAGATCTCTGTGCATACCCTTGAGTTTGTGCTCCAAATTTTAATCCCAAATGCTGAAGATTAAATCCATGATTCTAAAAATCTTATTTTGAATGCCTCGTGTCAGCTTCAAAGCCTGTAATCGGGACTCTCATTTCAGTTCTTGAATCTCACACAAATCTTGTTGAAATGGTGTTTAACCCGTAGAGAGACACGGTACTGGAATCAAAGGCATAGATCAATTATCCACAGTTACTACAAGAACACAGCTTCAAAGGATACATATCAGATCACAATCTCTGAGGGTTATGCTTTCTCCACCTCCTCTCGACGCGCAAACATTCGCGCCCTGAGATATTACGCTACAAATGCACAGAAATTAAAGCATTATATTCCTCCACTGTAAGATTTTATATCACGAATGTCATCAGAGCAGAGGGACTTATTTGACTGATTGAAGATGGTCATGAATATTGATATACATAAGTCTCAATGAAGAGTTAAAAGTTGTTTATAACTTGTCCCATTTAATAGATGACAGAAAACGGAAAAAGAAAGAGAAAGTGTCATTACACACATTTAAAAAGAAAGCTTGTTCAAACCTGTGAGAAAGAAATAAATGAATGTAATGTTATGCTTCTGTTAATAGTGATAGTATACAGTTGTTCCCATAAACAAAACCAACAAAAAGTAATAAAGAAGCCATGAATGGAATCCGAGAAGTGAGCTATCAAACTCATCAAGCCGGCGACGATGCTCCGGTTTCAGATTAGAGTAAATGAGGTTGAGAAAAGTGGGCCTCCAGATGTGACTCGTTGTTCTTACGCCCCCCTTGGCATCTTCTTCTGACGACTGGAATGTGTTCAATTATATTCATAAATATAAGAGCATCTCGGAGCTTACAAATATAGATTGGATTTGTATTATTTAAATGCAACCTGGGAGAAAATTACAGCGTGAATATGCAAATGGGTTAAGAAGATTAAAAAGATCAGCAGAAGAAAAGTAGGGGCGCACATGAGGCATGGCAAGGCACCACCATGATGGGGAGATGAGAAGGGAGTGGAGAAAGATAACAAGAGAAAGATGTCTTAAGAAATTTTGAATGGGCAATAGATTACAAGAGTGCAGAGTAGAGGTGGGATCACAGGACCAGAGACAAAGGGGGGTTGGAGAAAAGCTTGAAATGGGACAGGAAATGGAACACAGTGTGGAGATAAATGAGAGTAAAACTATTTTTCTCCAAAGAAGAGTAAGAGCATTATGTGCGAGCAATGGTACGTACAAAGGCAACGCAAAGCTCATTTTGTAAAGAGCAGAGTGCGTGAAGCACATAAACAGATGCGGATGCTCTTGTTCTCATTTTGGGAGTTTTCAGACTTGAGCGATTCTAAAGCATCTACATACGGACTGATTCAGTCTGCTGCCCCATTTAAGTGCAATTAATGTCGTACTGTTAATCTTGGTGTATATTAAAAAACATAAATCAATGCCAGAAATTTCAGAAGTGAAAAAGGTAATCCAGATCTATTTCTAAATCTCCCAGGAAACAAGGTAACAACAAGGTAACAAATGAATAATTGTCTCTCCTTTCATCTATAAATATGGCTCCTCATTAAAATTGTAAAAAAGAAAATGTTTAAAATCATTACTATTAGAAAGTTCAGCACCAACTATAGTTATTCTTTCCATGAAATTATTGGTTGACATTTGGACGTGGAGGCAAATATGAGAGTTGAGACAACTGAAGAACGAAGGACATAGAGAGACAAAGGCCAGTAACGGATAACGCATAATCTATAAAGAAAAAAGAAAGGAGGTCTGATGATCAAATGGGTACGATCAAAGCTTAAAACAGTTGCTATCACTACCCTGCTGTTTCATTAAAAAAAAGGGGGTTTATTTTGTTTTTTTTGGAACTGTATAAAAGAAGTTTAAAAAATACTTTAATATTGAATGTATTAATTATTCAAATAGTCACACAAGGAGGACCAGATACATTTTTCAAAGGAAGGTATTACTGTTTCACCCTGGTGCTGTGATTTCCCAGACCTTTTTGCTGTTGTTGTACCTTTCAATTAGTTCAGAAGAAGTTCTGTAACTATTACAAAATGATTATGCCACATCTTCTTTTTTCTTTTTAAAATATTTTCACTTTGTAATGTAGAGGCAGAAAAAAGGACATTTAAATTAGGTCCAAAATACTGACAACAAAGATAAACCAGCAAGGGGCCAGTGGTGTCTGGTCCCTTGTTGCAAGCTAAAGTCAGAAGGATATTTTCTGTTTAGTTACACAATAATGATTAAAAAATTGAATTTTCTCACAGTATTTGAATAGGTTGAGAAACAATCTATACCTATCCAGTAAATTATAATGTGTGATATGCAGCTAACCTACGATCATTCTAGAAATAAATGGAATAGAAAATGGATAAAAAGAATTAAAACAACCGACCTTTAGAAAAAAATTTTTGGGAATGTTTTTGCAAAAATTACAACATAAGTATTAAATGTAGTAAATACTAAGATAATTGTTATTTACCATGATGACGATTTAAAGAAGAGCAACTTCATGTAAAGTTCAGGTACAACTTTCTATTGATTGAATTGAGATTATTGACTGTATTTGGACTAATATTTTGGAACAGCTTTTTCTTTCCTCAAAGTTGTTTCAAATTTTTTGCATAGTAATTGTTTGAATTTTTCTGAGGCCATTTATTTTATCAGTCATTCCTTTTGTTAAATTACTTTGCTTGATCACATAGCCTACTGGTGACATGACGATAAATTAACTTACTATTAGCAGGTCATGTCCCCTCCTTTTCATCCAGATGTAAATACATGGGGGTCTTATTTCCAACTTTAAGACCTGGCCAGGGTGTCAGAGATGCTTCACTTTCTGTAGAATACCACAGTGCATGGAGCCAACCTATCCTCACCGATCCGATCACATTTCCCACAAATCGATGACTGGTGTCACATCACCAGTGTGGGTAAAAAATGCATTTTTCAACAGCAGTTTAAGATCATAACTTGTCATGTGCAACAGCAACAGGTCCTACTAATAACTATGAATGGTGCTGTAAATCAAATTGATATGTGTTTTCATGTTAATAGATGCAAACAAGTGCTATTAAAACACTCTATGGTTAAAAACAAAGTTATAAATCCTGTTTATTCATTGAATTGAGTGTTAACTCAATGCATGCATTGTGAATTATGGCCTATGAAGCTCATTGTGCTGAAGTCATAAATGTAGTTGATATTACTCAAATATTTGAATGATGCAGAATGAGAAAAAGTAATTTGCTTGCACTGCTGCTATGACTTCGCACTCAAACTGAAGCTCAGATTTCATCGTTCTATCTACTAGCTCTTGAACACAGGAGACTTTTTCACTGGTCTTGGTGATCCAGTGAAAAAGTGTTTTTTTTCCATCAGCCAAATAGAAGTTGATGGTGTTGTAACAGCAGTTACTGAGGATTGTCGTCAGAACTTTGGTAATCAGACCTGAAAGAATCTGGTTTAAGTAAGTTTTCATTTTAATCTGTGCCTGTGATGGTCAAATAACGTTAACCTTGGAAAGAAGTGGATAAATACATTTTTTGTTAACCAAAAGGCTGTGCTCTTGATTCATAAAACGTCAATGTGGTTAAGGTTTTGAATTGAAAGGCCTGGACAAAAATATTCCTTGTGCTGCTCTGGACCTAATTTGTCAATGAAGGGTGTAATTACAAAAAAAGCTTCAGGTAGCAAAGGGAAATGTTTTCTAATCCCTCCCACTCAAGATTCCTCAGTGAAAGAATCAGTGGAACCAATTGGGAAAGAATATTATGCTTTAAGAAGCCGATGGAATTTTTCAAATAATCTTTCTTACCCATAAATTAGGCTCCAGCTTTTCATTACTCTCAAGCTCTCTTAAATTCTTTTTGTTTATATATATACTGTGTCTTCCTTTTTATCTCCTAAATCGGTAATTGGAGTTGCCATCTCTGCACAGTGGCTTCTTCACAGCTATTTCATATAATTGCATTGACCTGAACATAATACCGATTAGCTGTGTGAACTCATTGAAGACCAAACTGTATCCAAATAAACACATCTTAATAATACCCGCAGAGGATAAGAGTTGGCGAACATACAATTAAAGTGGCTAATTAATTCACTGTTTTATCGTCACACTTTTGACTAATGCCAGCATCATGCAACTAAAAGATTAATTAACAGTTCGTCCTCTCCACAGGACTATGGGTCAGTTCTTTGTAGTTCGCTGTCCTGGCAGTCATTAGTCCCAGCGGGCTTATGAATAGCCGTATACTGGAGGAAAGAAAAATTAAACAACCAGAGCAGTCCGACCTTAACTTGGGCCACCAAGCACAAGGGATTTAACTCAATAAATATTTCTAAACTCAACAAAGTTTGATTTATTGTGGGTTCATTATCAGAACCCCATGTTGTCTCTGTTCTCATGTGTCCTCTGTTCTTCCTTTCACTACTGACTAGATTTAAACATGTAATATTCAAGTCTGTCTTTCTGCTATTTCATGGCACTAAAGGCCCAAACTGAATCTCCTCTGGATTACCCACAGATGATGGTGTTAACCAGTGCACACTAAAGACTTATATTAAGATGCTAGAGTGGTCTTTTGAGGGATATCTATTTTCTTTGTTTTCCAAAAAGCCACTTCAGAAGCTGAAAAATTCTGCTTTACAATAAAACACTTCTTAAAACTGAACTAAATCACAATTTTTACACAGCAATGAGATCAAAATTATGATGAAATAGACACATATTTCTTGGAAAGAAATGTGATCACAGATGGACTGAAAAGGCTTACGGGTACATTAGATCAGAAAATCAAATACACTGCTTACCAGGAAATGTGATTCAACATAATATAAATGTAGGTTTAAAGCATCACACCCTAGAGTGGCAGCTGACGCTTGACGAGGTTTCCAGTAGAAGTGAGTCATACATGTCACTGACACTTCATTGCTTTGTTTAAACAAATAAAACTTAAACCAGGGGTATTCTGATTTTTTTTTGTGAGGGGAGTGGTTCTGAGTACAGATGTGTGCTTGAATCTCCACTGTTCATGTTTCTGTCCCAAGAGATTGATACAAAGAGGTTAATACTGAGTCTAATTTAATTGCAGGTAATACTGTAAGCATGTGGAGTACTTAGCCCGGTCTTCGGACTCAGCCTGCACCTCCAGAGAGTCACCATGCTGTGGAAGATGTCCCAGGACTGCTGTGTAGTCTCAGGACTACAGGCCAGTGGCACTGACGTCCCATATCATGAAGACGTTTGAGAGGCTAGTCCTGTAAGAGCTAAGGCCTATGTTCAGACCCTTCACAGATCCACTACGGTTAGCCTACCAGCCCCGCCTGGTAGTTGAGGACAGCATCATCTACCTGCTGACCAGAGTCTACGCTCATCTGGACAAGCCGGCGAGCACTGTGAGAATCGTGTTCTTTGATTTCTCCAGTGCTTTCAACACCATCCGTCCGGCTCTACTGGGTGAGAAGATGACGGCGATGCAGGTAGATGCCCCCATCGTGTCCTGGATTGTTGATTACCTGACGGGCAGACCACAGTATGTACGCCTACAGAACTGTCAGTGTGACAGGGTGGTCAGCAACATCGGGGGCCCTCAGGGGAGTGTCCTCTCTCCCTTCCTCTTCACCCTCTTCACCTCAGACTTCAGCTATAGCCACCTTCAGAAGTTTTCTGACGACTCAGCAATAGTTGGCTGCATTGAAAGGGGTGATGAGGGTGACTATAGGATTGTTGTGAGCAACTTTGTCACTTGGAGTAAGCTGAACCATCTGCAACTCAATGTGACGAAAACTAAGGAGTTAATAGTGGATCTGAGGAGGGCAAAAACACATGTGACCCCTGTTTCCATTCAGGGGGTCCTTGTAGACACTGTAGAGGAGTGTAAGTACCTTGGGGTGTACTTAAATAATAAATTGGACTGGACTAGAACACCAATGTTGTTGTATTTCTGGAGTTAGTTACAAAAATATTTTCCCTCTGGGACTATTAAAGTATTTCTGATTCTGATTCTGATGTCTGACTGTTTTGTTATTGCATGAAGATTCCATGATCAGCAGATAAATTGGTGACAATGTCAGAGAAAGGATTGGGATGTGGTTTACCACTTTGGGTTATTCTGTAGTTTTACATGGAGATAGGTGGACTATTCATGAAAGTATCTATCATGTAAAGATACAGATAAACTTTTTGAAGATATCTAGTCTGCCCAATACAGTTAAAAGATTCAGAGTTTTGGTGCCAAGGCCAGAAACTCCTGTTGGGTGCAACTTTCAGCCCTCGGGCAATTCTGTGTGAGAACATTTGAAGCTCCTTGAAAACTTTTTTTTCCAATCAAAGAAAGTCCAGTGTAGCACACTTGAATTTGACATGAAACCATATTACACAAGCAGATGTTCAAATATGAACTATACACTGGGTGGAAGTGCCACCATTCCAAGGCCTCTATCTCATTTCAAATTCGCAATGTTCGCATTGTTTTTTGCCGTTTTTGAGAAAATCAACATCAACTTCAACATAACCTAAAGTTAAAGAAACCGTAAAGTCTATCAAAAGATTTTAGGGGTCATCAGTGCATATTTGCATGGGCAACATGATTTTAAAGTGTATTTTGGCAGGTTAAAGGCATTTGCTGCCATCAAGGGAACAATTTCTTTCCAGACATATCTTGTTATTTTAGCAGGACAATGTCAGGCTTCATTCTATATGACTTCAAGAGTGACTTCATGGCTAAGCTACCTGCAGTCCACCATTGTCTTTCACTGAAAATGTATTTTGCATTAGGTGTAGGATGAGAGTGAAAAAGTAGTCTCTTATTAGAACCACATGACTAATGTGACCTCGCAATGGGCGAACAATCACATCAACATTAAATGAAAGTCTGACTCTGTCATTGTAATTGCACTTATCCAACTATTCTGTACCATGTGACTTTCCAATAACATCCATGTTTTAAAATAGTAGCTTCCTCATGCTGTTTCACACTTATTATTAACAGATTTGACATTGCTACTTCCTTTGAAAATACATAAAAAACATTGCAGCTTTTGTTCAACAGTATTCCTTCGAGAGAACAAATATTGAATAATGTCACAATAAGAGCTTTATTACATTTCAAAATTGTATTCTTGATTTTACTGGCAGCATGAGAAGCTATACATTTTTTTAACTTCTCACATTGAGACCATACTTAGTGCTGTATAGAGGCCCAATGTGTAGAATAGTGACATGAATACTGGGTTAATTTTGGCTTATGAATGTACTCATGATTCAAAGAAACATAAAATGTTAAAACAACTCTTTCGAGAGGGGGCTTGGATTTTCTTTGATTGCTCCAGTTTCCTCCAGTAATTCAAGAATAGAGGTATTGCTGATGCAATGAATGGGCTCCCCATTCCTGGATCATGATCAAGATTAAGTCAGTTTAGAAAATGTAAGGGTGTATAAAATATGACAAGAATAAAATATCTCACAAATGGTTGTCCATCAGTGTGAATGCAAAGGTTCCAATCTTATCATTCAGATGATATTTTTAGAGACAGATTTCCCTCTTAAGAATGGTAATTAAAAATAGAAAATGAAAAAGTTGGTAACAATGTATTTTATAAACTATTATCTGTATGAAATAATCTAATTTGACCATAAACCACGGATGTCCAGGTTATAAAATGAGCCATTTACACTGAAGGTTTTTATTTAATTCAATTCATGCTGATAACATACACAAAAGTGTACCATAAACGTTTTTTCCTGACATGTTCAGTATTGTCATTGGTCTTATTTGAGTAGGCAAAATATTTTGGTGGCATGACACTCATTAGCATGTAAAAATCTATAAATTAGCCACATCTTTCATTAAGTGTTAAAAGCGTGTGAAAAAATTAGTAGCTTGTGGACCAAAAATTACAGTAATTATACATAGGACGCATCATTTATATTCATATATTTCTTTGTCCATCATGAAATATGACTCAGAGGCCATGAAAATCTTATCTCACCATCTAACTATGAACAGTGAATTTTATGCAAGATTTTATGAATTTAGCAATTTCGTCTTTTAGATATTGGACATATCAATGGATTGTTCTGCTGAACAGATTACTTTCACATAAAATTATGCTGCAACCTGTATCGAGCCATTGCTTTGCCCTTCATCTAGTGAGCAGTGATGCTCTATCTGATTGGCTGGTAAAACCGGGGAAACATGCAGCCAGACAGCTGGGCAGAGAGAGGCTGAAGCCTTTATTGATATGCTAATGCCGTCGTTCATTAGCCGTCTTTAATTAGCCCGTGTGCTGCCGGTGGCTTCTGGCTAACTACAGCCACCACCACCGGCCCACTTATCAATCGACAAAACACACACCACTTACACACAACCAGGGACAAAAAGAGGAGAAAAGACGTTGCAGAACCATGTACATATGCTAATTAAAAAAACCAAGACAGATCTTTGGGTAAACATCTCAGTTGAGGACTAATATCAGAAAGTTAGAGGGAATAAGATGGGGTACGGACAAAAGTTATTCGGTCGATAAGCGAGTAAGATTAAAAAGAATTTGGTATGCATCTGTTTCTGTTCATATTTCCATGCATGGAAAATATAAATGAGCCAACCTTTAACTAGTTAAGGATATATTCCTATCTACCAAGCTTTATTGATAAAATACTGCTGAAAAGTTAAAGTCCTTTGAACACTGGCAATGACAAATGGGTACGTGACTTTTAAAATCTATGTGGTTTCCCTTTCTTTGAACTGAAAATGACTCAGGATGGTAGGAAAAATATCTGTTGTTTTTCACATCTTTAGGAGTGATTTTAAGCTTGGCTTATGGATGATGGGATTCATTAATCAAAATTCCTTTTTACATCCGAAAGACTTGTATGCTTTTGCGGACTGCATGCTGTTAGTAATAGCGATTAATGAAAAATCCAACAATAGCTACATGTCAAACAAATAAAATCAAGAAAATGTACTGTATTCCATTTTTCCCTCCGTATAGTCTTTTTTTTCCCTCTCTCAGTAGGACTGGGAAACATTTAAACTGAACATAATGACTATGATTGCTTCTATTACGTAATTGAGCTTTTAGGCTTTAGACCGGGTATAAATGCTCAACGATGGAATTGTTAACCCAAGATTTGGTATGTGTCAACATTTTTTTATATTTTGATTGCATATAAATCTATTACGATAGCACCATGGTGTAGCCAGGCTTTGAAATGACACTCATTATTAGAACTTTTTCTTAAAATGTTTGAAATGAAGAAAAAAAACTATTAATTCTATTTTGAAATAAATCATTCATCAAGGTTGATTTCATGCAAAAGAAATAAATAACACTTTAAAATGTTTATCTAAAAAAACAACATTTTGGGGTGATGTCATACAGTAATTCATGTGTTTAAAGTTGTGAGGAAAAAACTGTGAAAACCGGTAGACATTTGTAAATTGTTGTATTTTCCGAGCAACAGTGAAGGGCTTAGTATTTTTGTGCCAGTTTTATTATCAGTTTGTTATTTTGGGTTTATTGTTCTTTAAAAGGTGTATGTTTATATCTCACCACTTTAGCAATAATAAGTAGCTGCATCATTTAAACTTAACGGTGGTCTGTGTCATTATTGATGTTTAAGATACTGGCTCCTAAAAGAATCTAATGCCTTCTGATACTGGACCAGTTATTGCTATTGATATTTTCCTGTGCCCAGTTAGCATACCATAACAAAGGGTTACAATTGCCTCACAGCAAGAGGGTTCCCGGTTCAAATCCAACGGGAACCAGGGACCTCTCTGTGTGCAGTTTTTGTGTTCTTCCTGTGTCTGCATGAGTTCTCTCCCGGTATTCTGGCTTCCTCCCATCGTCCAAAAACATGCATGTTACGTCAGTTGAACACTCTGGATTGCCCCTAGATATGAATGTGAGTGTGTGTTTGTGGTTGTTTGTCTCTGTGTGGCCCTGCGATGGACTGGCGGCCTGTTCAGAGTTTAATTCAATTCAATTTTTCAATTCAATTTTATTTATATAGCGCCACATCACAACAACAGTTATCTCACAGCGCTTTCCAAACAGAGCAGGTCAGACCCTACTCTGAAGTTAACTACAGAAACCCAACAATTCCCACCATGAGCAAGCACTGGGCGACACAGGCAAGGAAAAACTTCCTTTTAACAGGCAGAAACCTCGAGCAGAACCATGGCTCAGTTTAACCCACCTCTCGCTCGTTGTCAGCTGGGATAGGCTCCAGCCAGTACCCCACTCAGGATAAGCTGTATAGATAATGAATGGATGGATAAATACATTTAGACAGACACAGTTCAACTACTTAAACTTGCACCATCAAACCGATGCCATCAAAAAGAAAAGATGACACCTTATCAGGAGTCACTGACTGCTGTTTGTGAATACTTTGCTACCACAGCAAAAATTACAACTCTCACAGAATCTATGGCCAGAAGATTTAATTGTCTCAATGCTTTTATTTCTTTCTGTTATGTAATGTGAGTCTGTCAGGATCAGTGACTCAGAGATGAGAAGACCATGCTTTTTTTCTTTTATCCATGTAGGATCAACAGCCTTATTTAGAGTTTTGTAAAGGATTCTGTTAACGATTGAAGTGAAATGAAGCCAAAATAAACATGAGCAGAAAAAGAGAAAAGTGCTCCGTTTAATATCAGATTTTTCATGACATGCAAAATCTAAAAAAAAAGCTCAAGTACTTTAGTTTTGCAGAATTCCCATCAAGGTATAAAAATCAAGGGCGATTAAAAACTTGATATGGGTCTCAATAAAATAAAAGGAGCAGTAGAATTAAAATCTAATACAGAAATGAATGAGAAATTACACATTTGCCCTTTTTGGCTCTTCACTACAACCTTTGCGTCCACTTAATTAATCATGTTATCATTCAATTTGTCATGTTTTCTGTTCTTTAATATATCTTCAATCAGCAGTAAAGCAGCAAGGACCTAAGAGCAGGTTAAAGTAAAATTATATTCAATTGACAGTTATGTATGCTATTATTAATATCCTGTTTCTTGTATTTTACAGAGTGATTGATATTCTGTCTGCATAAAGAAAATCTGCCTGTTCTAGAACATCATTAGTTGTACTTAAGATGCACTCAGTGCATGTTTCTCTTGCTGCTGGTATTCACATCTTCACAGGTAGCTGGCCTGGAGCGGTGAAAATATGTAATCAGTAATCCTCCTGAAAGATAAGCACCACCTGGTACTAATGGAGAGTAAAGTGACTTTGATGGTAATGTTTTATTTAATCTGTTTTGTAAATTGCTGAGGTACAGAAGGGAGAAATATGTGTAGCATTAGATAGCCTTGGAGGTCAGTAATGGAAATTAAATGTAAGCCAGGGCAGCATCAGGGGAGTGTTACAACCTGTATTTTGGGGAAAGGGGAAGAGAAAGTAACAGGGGTGGAGTGAATGTAGGAGACAGGGTACCACCCAAAGTATTGGATAAGTTACGGTATCTGTTACCCGCTTTGTTGTTTATTTTTGTAACATAAACCATTCTTTATCATTTGCATTTTTTATTTATTTTGTTTTTGGTAAAATGACCCATCCATCAAGCCAGGGCATACACAAGTTAATGTGCTTCCTGTGTATTTGTCCTGACAACGCATTCAACCCAGATGTGAATGTTTAAACTCTTGTCATCAGGTACTAACTCTCTGTAGCGCAGACCTGCATTATCAAGACACAGAAGAATGGGGTTGATGCCATTATGCAGTTTCTCATTAGATGCAGTATTGCAGACCAAATATGTTTAAACACAACTGATTCCCTCTTCAAACAAAAAGAAAACACAATTTGGAAGAAGGTTAACTAAAATATATATTAAAAATATACAAATAAGTTGAGAATGGAATTGAACACTCAACAGGACTATTTGGCTCTGTTACATCAAAATTCACAACTATAATGCCTTGGGGGCTCCTTTTTAAATATATTATGTTATGTGTAGGACAGGGTATGCAATGTCTGTAACACATATCCCATCAGTTGATGGCCCCTTCTCTCAAATGGTGACCTGTAGAATAAACTGTCTTTTTATTTTGTTGCCATGGGTATTTCTTTAAAAAAGTAAGTTGAGACCTTCTATTCATTCTGAGTTCATGGACACACGTCATTCGGTAAATTTCCCCCTTTTTGGGTCAGAGGAAAGGAAAGGAATTTCTTATTTTGTGTTATCCAGAGCTGATTAGGAATACACCGAGAGCAACAGTGTCACTAATTTTATTTGAACAAGACTAATAGTATTATAGGCAACATTACAACAACACTATGGGCAGTCCACAAACGGGATCACTTTATATTGTAAATGAATTAGTCAAAGTGATTATGATGATTAGCAACCCTAACACTTACCTGCAGTAACACAGAACAAATGTGTGACCAGATGATTTTTTACACACCAAAGTGAACTATGTTTAACTTTATACATGGTAATCAACATATAAGATTTTAAGCTATGATATACCGTACTCACAGAGAGCTATTTTAACATGCAGAACTACGTAGTTGTTTCTGTTTGCATCACATTTCCTTCTCATGCTATGCAGCTTTACTGTGCACAAGTGGGTCAATGTGCACCAGTATCTGTAGCTGTGCACATTAGCCCCTCTTGGATCACCGAAGAAAACTAATTCTTCAGTTAATTACTTTTTAAAAGTGAAAAAATAGGATCCATAATCAGATTGGTCTGTTTTGAAGTGTCAAGGAAGGTTTCACTCATAATGTTGACCGTATAGGTTTTGACATGAGCTGCTTTGGCTGAAATTTTAAACAGATTTATACAGATATATGTAATTCTCTAAGCACTTTAAATACTGTATATCACCAATGTGCCAAAAGGTGCTGCAAATAGAAAAATATACGTCCTAGAACACAAGATATTGAGCCAAAATAAATAACTAGTTTGCTGATGATTTAAGAAATATATATATGGATGTTAGTTTTCAGGTGAAAATGGTTGTGGTATATTCTGTGATAAATTTAAAAGGTGAAATATGTAGTTGCCTGAAGGTTTATGTTAGTTGTGGGGGGCTGGTTTGGCATTGTTCCCTTTGTTTATGTAATAAACTTATAAATGAGAATCTTTCCCTCTGACATCTTACTAGTTCTATTTAAAGCTTAACCCCACCACCTACACAGACACCATCCGCATTACTCTTTTTTTTAGATCCCTGCTTTGTTGATTTGTATTGAATAACCCCTCGACCTGAATGTCTTCTAATATTTCGATCTCTGGAACAGTTTTAGTCAGGCTTGCTATATTTTTTTCTGAGCATCAGCAGGATTTATAACATGAATGCAATGTTTATAACATGAAGCTCGGCATTCAACACCATCCTCCCAGACCATCCACACACTAAACTACCACAGCTAAACGTTCCCAGACCCATCTGTGAGTGGATCATTGACTGCCTCACCAAAAGGAAGCAACAAGTGTGGGTTAGCAGTTTCCTGTCAGCCCCCCTCACCACCAACACAGGTACTCCACTTAAATAAGAACATCTTCACCCTAAATCACTTCTACAGTCATTTAAAGATACAGACACTTAAAACACCCGAACATATTAAATTCAATTCAATTCAATTTTATTTATATAGCGCCACATCACAACAACAGTTGTCTCACAGCGCTTTCCAAACAGAGCAGGTCAGACCTACTCTGAAGTTAACTACAGAAACCCAACAATTCCCACCATGAGCAAGCACTAGGCGACACAGGCAAGGAAAAACTTCCTTTTAACAGGCAGAAACCTTGAGCAGAACCATGGCTCAGGGTGGGCGGCCATCTGCCTCGGCCGGTTGGGGGTGAGGGGAAAGAGAGAGCAAGAGAGAGAGAGAGGGCGAGAGAGAGAGAGAAGGACAGAAGGAGCAGAGAGAGGCAGCCAACACAGCAACACGTAGAATAGATTAAAAATGGCAATGATATTAATGCTAATGATGAGCAGGAACATGGGGGCAGCAGGAAACTCCCCACCACAGATCCAGACTCCACAGCTCTAGGAACACCTGCAGGAAGTGATAGGAGGAGACTCCCAACCACAGATCCAGACCCCACAGCTCCAGAGCCAGGAATATCTGCAAAAAGTGTTAGGAAGAGAGAGAAGAGAGAAGGGGGACGAGAAAGCACACGACTACGGGGAAGGGAGAGAGTCCAGTTAGTAACATTGTTAATGGAATGAGGTTGCACCGGGAGGGAGAGAGAGAAAGGAAATATGTACCTTTTCTTTGCCATTTTTTAAATTCGTTATTTAAACTGTCCTGTTGTGCTGGGATACCATGTTAAATTCCCGTGTACTCTGTACATTTTGCGAATAAAGTGATTCCTGATTCTGATTTCTGACTGACTCGAAAAAACACAAAAACTTTTTTACGGCAGTGTCCTCAAATAACCAAATATCCTCACATTTGAAAACATTGAATATACTCCTGAATGTCCGAGCAGTTCTGTGACATTCAGGAGTCAAAATATTGTTGTGAATATTACAGTTCTATTGTGTATGTAAAAAACTAAATAATGTTGTTGATTATACATATTTTGTACTTGCTTTTAATATTTATTCACAAATAAAATGATTGTATTATGTCTACATCTTTGACATTTCTGGTATTGTGGACATGATGTTTGAGCACACAGATTGTCATTTATTCAGAGAGACTGTCTTTTCTCTGTCAAATTTAGCCTTTTCTTTTTTCTCTGATCCCCACTCTTATTCAAGGCCACTGTGTATGCCGAGAAGGCATTTTCGATGCCTTTTTACTATGAGTTGAAGTGTTCAATGATCTGTGATTTGGCTTTCAAACGAAAGAGTCGCCATTCTCCCTGAAGTCTGACAGGCATGTCAGAATATGATGAGAGCCACAAAAAAAGAAAAGACTGACATTTTTCTGTCATTGTGTCTGACACCCAAACTCAACATCTCCCTTTCATCTCTTGCAACATTTCTTTGTTATTCTCTCTACTAATTCCTCTCCTTCTCTTTCACCCCAAGCCTTCCTTCTATTTTCAATTATATATACATTTAAACATGAGATCTGTCTGATTCATGTTGAAGTCTCACATCAGACCACCTATCACTGTGGAAATCAAAACATGTCACTCTGGTCTTGTTGCTCCTTGATTGAAAATTTATTTCACCACTGAAAAACTTCTGCTCTTCTCTTTCTATTGCCAAGCTTCCCCTTTCCCAACTTATTACCAATTTGTCTGCACGCCATGTCAAAGAAAATTTTACATTTGCGAACATTTGCTGTAACCGTTATTCTTTTATACTAGCTGAACGTAAATAAAATCTGAAAGAAATAGTTTTTTAACAGAGTTGTTCATTTTACAGCTTCATAAAGAATAAAGCAGCAATATGAGGTATAATCTCATCAAAGATTAAAGACCGAACAATCCTCAGAAACTGAACATAGCACATTCTGTACAGATAAAGTGTCCATTTTCTGTATGATAAAATATAACTTTACCCAAAATTACACCTTCCCCCTAACTTTTTGGGGTTTCCTAGGAGCATTCTCTGAGACAATTCTTTTATGATTTTTCATAGTTATCCAAAATGCCAATTTGGTCTTTCCTGAAAGGAAATCTTTAAATTTATCTAAATTTTTCTTTACTGAAGATTGTGGAATATAGATGAAAAAACTACATGAAAACTCTTCTCTAAATGGTTTTGATTCAAAATCTTATCTTCGTCATCCAGTGAATATTTTGCTGCAGGAGAAACAATCTTGGGAGGAACAATCTATTCAACCCATCCCAATGACCAGACAGTGTAATTCTTCTCAAAAGCTGTCATTGTTTCTGGCAAAGAACTAAAGACCTCCTTCACCAGTCTGATTAGCAGTCTGTGAGTCTCATACTAGGCAATTCAGCCTGCTGTAAGAGTCATATTTTCATCAGATGATCTAGCTTCACACAACCAGACTCTCTAAGTCTAGATTGCATACTTGGAGATTAGGAATTCCCCATTCCAGGTGTAGACCAGTAACTGACTTGTAAAATAAGATAAATAGATACATTTAAAAAAAAAGTCATTTAACTCGCTCCCAGTCAGGCCTATTTAACCCTGCCTTTCCAGATGCCCACGCTCTGGCTCTACTTTAATAGATATACATTTGTTGACCACAAGCTTGTACTGCACCGCCTCCTTTGTTTCGGTCTGGAGCTGGTCGTAACAAACGCACCTAGCAAAGGACAACGAGAAAGGGATGCTAGGACATAATCTATTTAGAAAAGGTTCAATAGCTATCACACAAAGTTTTCTTTTAATAAAACTCACTTTTTTCTTTTTCTAATTTAGCCCCCTATCCACTAAACAGGAAGCTGTGTTATATAAAAGTTCCAAAAGTAAGAAAATATCCAAAGCCAAAGTTCTTAAAGAAAAAATTTAAATTGTTAACCCCACTCCTTGTAGTGAGACTTAGCTAAAATGACCATACTCATGGTATGTACCAACCAGTTACTGCAGGGTTAGGTAGGTAGTAGGTAGAGTATACCTGTAGACTATCTTGGTTGGTGTCCCAAAAAGGGGGACCGAAGGGTGTGTTCCAACTACAGGGGAATCACACTCTTAAGCCTCCCTGGGAAGGTCTATTCGGCGGTTCTGGAGAGGAGGGTCCGTCGGATAGTCGAACCTCGGATTCAGGAGGAACAGTGCGGTTTTCGTACTGGCCGTGGAACGCTGGAGCAACTCACCGGACCGGTGTCAGAGCTTGGTTCGCATTGCCGGTAGTAAGTCGTATCCGTTTCCGGGGAGAGTTGGACTCCGCCAAGGTTGCTCTTTGTCTGTTCACAGCTTTTATGGACAGAATATCTAGGCGCACCAACGTGTCCATCTTGGTGGCCTTAGGATCACATCTCTGCTTTTTGCAGATGATGTGGTCCTGTTGGCTTCATCAAGTCGTGATCTACAGCTCTCACTGGAGCGGTTCGGAGCCGAGTGCGAACCGGCTGGGACGAGGATCAGTGCTCCAAGTCCAAGACCATGATCTCTGACCGGAAAAGGTTAGAGTGCCTTCTGTGGGTCAGGTGGGACATCCTTCCCCAAGTGGAGGAGTTCAAGTACCTCGGAGTCTTGTCGCGAATGGTGATACGGAGTGGGAGATCGACAGGCAGATCAGTGCGGTGATGAAGAGAGAGCTGAGCTTAAAGGCGAAGCTCTCAATTTATCCGTTAATCTACGTTCCCACTCTCATCTATGGCCATGGACTTTGGGTCGTGACCGAAAGAACGAGATCACAGATACAAGCGGTCGAAATGAGTTTCCTCCACAGGGTGGCGGGGCTTTCCCTCAGAGATAAAGTGAGAAGCTCGGCCATCCCGGAGGGGCTCAGAGTAGAGCTGCTGCTCTTCCACGTGGAGAGGAGCCAGTTGAGGTGGCTCGGGTATATGATGCGTACTGGTCGCCTTCCTGGTGAGGTGTTCCGGGCACGTCCCACCAGGGGGAGGTCCAGAGGAAGACCTCGGACACGCTGGAGGGACTGTGTGTCGCCTTGGGATCCCCCTGGACTGGATAAGTGGTGGAAAATGGATGGATGGATGGTTGGTCGGTAACAGACATTCACTTGAGGGTTGCTCCTTGCTGCACAACTCTAACTGAGCCATTTCCCTTTTCCCGTCAGGTACAAAGGTGGATTGGTGTCCTTGTTGGGGGTGCCTCCTCAATCTGGTCTTTGTAATTCAGGTTTATAATGTTCTTTTTTTTTCTCTTCATTAAAAATATAGGTGGGTAACAAACCAGTCTGCATTAACACTCCTGCAGAATCTTCCACACCTCTTGTTCCAGACCCTTCCTAAAGTCTTTTTATAAATCTGCCCGCAAACCAGGAGCCCTGTAAGGAACCATCTGATTTAAAGAGATGGTTAACTCTCCAAAGGAAGTGATAGCACCCCTGGCATCACTATCAGCAGCACTCAGCGGAGAAAGCCCTTAAAGTAATTTGTCAACAGTCACCATTGCATTCTTCCTCTCAAAAGAGGCCACAGCAGATTGTCATCAGGAAGGGAGAGACTTATCAATTGCTTTGTTTGTAAGACTGATGTCTGCAAATGAATGGCAAAAAGTGGTAGGAGCATGTACTGTATATCCCCTGTACTAATGAACCACGGTCTAATGAGAGCTTCCTTTGATTTTTCATGCAAAAAAAACCCTATTGCTCTATATTTTCCTGAAGCACACGACAAGTGGTGCTACTTGGTCCTGGCTGACGGTTTTCAAAATAAGCTATTCATTTTCTAACTCTGAAATAACAGTTTTTTGTTGCTTTTTTACTCTCACATGTAGGATGATTGTAGTCTGGATGACAACAAATCTCATATTTGAGCCTTACTCATCTCTTACCATATCAAATACTGATATTCCCTCTGTTTCCTTCATGGTTCCTCAGAAATGATAAACTGTTTTTAGGGCAAAAAGCATTTATATTAATGCCTTAAGCAGAGGCTTTTATTCAGAGACTTTGGATAAAAACTCTTTTTTCATTCAGAGACTAAGAATACTGAGGAATTTGTAGTCACATTTAAAATAAACAATGAAAAGCAACAGCTTAAGGGAAAATACCAATATGAATTGCATTGTATGGTCTGCAAAAGATGAAAATCCACTGAATAGATGATCATTGCAACCATCTGAGTAAATAAAAGAGTATAATAGTCTGTTTTATTCGTTATTAAATATTCATTTTAGAAAATCTGGATAGCCTTGCTGCACTCATTTCTATCCATAATCCTAACCCATACAGTATGTACTTCTTGACTGGGGATGTTCACTAAATCAAATTCTGAGATGACCAGTTCAGTTAAATTCAATTATATGAAATGAAAAAAAAAGGTTGTAACTTTCATACAATTAAAAACACAATCAGTTCAAGTTCATTCAATTCCAAAACATTTACAAAAAGTTCCAAGCAATGAAAAAGAAATAAGAATGCTGATACTTCTCTTCAATCCAATCCCCACTCCTGAGCATACAAGAGGTGACTGTGGAAAGAAAAACTACCTGATAACAGGAATAAGCCTTTGACAGTGCCAGACTCATGAAGGGTGGCCGTCTGCTACAACTTGAAGTTTGAGGGGAAAGGAAAAAATATGACCAACAACACAACACCAGCTCTGGTGTTACCTGAAGACATGGGGAAATACTAGTTCAATGACTCATGTATTAAAACAGCATAACTACGGGACGTTTGACAGTCACAATAACATACAAAATTGCACATACAAAATTGTATGTGCAATTCCAGCCTACCTAATTACTATACACCCATGTTAATTTAGTTTCTTTAAGGAAATTTCATATCTAATGAAACGCCATCAACCTATATGCACTGTAGAGGCATAAATGTTAAGACATAAGAAAACATAAAAATAACATAGCCTAATGGCTTTTTCAGCAGCGTAAAGGTTAACATTAAGCCTTGCACAAAAAAATGGAATACAAAGATTAGTTCCATAGGACATGGACATGGAACTAGTCTATGTGTTTCCTTATAAAGAAATATATACATACATTCAGCATTATTCTGAGTGAACATGTCTAGAATAACTGCCTTTTTTCTGTTCTTCCCTTGCACCTTTATGTATATTAAATGAGTGCAGTGTGGTGTGTAATTGAAAATCAGGAGCAAAGGAAAGGTAGAAGGGACAAGAGAAAAGGATTACTCATTGCAAACTTTTATTTGCGAAGTCGCAATATTTTCTGCATTGTTTCCTTTATTTGCCTTTAGTTGATTTTGCCTTCATTTTAGTTATGTTTCTGTAAATTAAAAAGCATCCTTTCATCCAATGAATTAGTGTCAGCAATCTTTTGCAGACTCAACATACTTTTTCTACATTTTGCAACTATATTAATGTGAAAAGAAATGTATGCTGATTTACTAAAAGTTTAACAAGAAAATAACTGATTTCCTCATTTCTGTAAAGAGCAACACAATATCTCTATAGACCTGCAGGAGAGATGTAGTCACTCAGTCTCATCACTCTCATGTATTCTTTGAGAGCCAGATCAGAAATACACTCCATGACACTAGCAGCTGAATCTTTGTCAGACTAAGTGGCAAAAAAAGAACCAATTGTGTATCCATCAAAACAGAATTTGCAGTCAATTAACACACAAAACACACATCCTCAAGAAACATAACCACACTTTTATTCATCCGAGAGTCACATGCCTTGCTGACACAACACACTCTCCAGCAGCTTGAAGGACCATCTTCTACTGGTTTAAATGGTCTACATCCCAAAAACTTGTACCATCTGTAAACAACGACAACAACACACTACCTACAAATGACCATCAAAAATGTGTGAGAAAAAAAAACAACTGAATTCATGGTGAAGTATCAAAAGAACTATGAACCCATGTGTTAACCCACATTTAAAGTTCAAGAAGGCAACAGCATTTATTTTTAATCAGGAAATAAAAAAGAATTGTATAAAGATATTTTAAGTATGCAACTACATATTAGCCAACTGCTGAGACCGGACCTCTGGTTCACCTTTTGTGTGGTGCTTGCGGTCAGGAGAAGAAACAGAATAAGGAGTGTGTCAAAAAGGATAAACATGGCTGAGAGAATGATGATCTATGCAAAGACTAAAAATAAACCCTTCATAGCTGTCCTGCTACTCATGTAATCTTTCTCCCCTATGGTCTATTGCTTGAAACATTTTTTTTTACTAATTTATTTTCTAATTTTCACAAATAAGCCTTGGAGATTTCCCTGTAAATGTGCAGAGAACAACAATTCAAACTTCTAGACCAAAACTAGATGTAAGCTGAGACAAAAAGTTGAATGGATTTAAAAAAAGACTAATTATTAAAAATTATCTCTCTATAAAACAAGGTTTTTGACAGACTTAACTTGTTTACGTTTACCTTTCGACTGCATTCACACTAATCAACATGCTGTCAGCAGGTTGCAACCACTTTTTTTTTTACCAATTGGCAAATAAACCAGCTGATCCAATTGGTGGAGTCTGTTTACCACACAGTGACTAAACCTAAGGTTGAAGAGCTCTGGCGCAAAGGAATTCACCAACTCCTTTTAAGTCTTGAGAGCTGAATGCATTTCAGCCATTCACAGGCAGCTGGAATCCAGTCTTGACAGCATTGATTTTCAATGAATAGTTCGTGTCTGATGTGCAATGATTCTGACTAAATCCCTTTTTTTAAGTGATGCAGAAAAGTAAGCAAGCACTTTAGAATAAATTGTTATGTGTTAATCCATAATGCAGCAGGTATTTTCTACCATTTGGTCTTTTAACATGTGAAAAAGCTACAGTTAACCCATAGTTCTCATAAGGTGAGTCGATTATGTTTCTAAAAGCAGTCATTTCATGTTAATAAATCACAATTTATGAGGCATGATGAATTAGCATGAAACTGCATATTCTATATTTTCAAACATTTTAACCCAACCATGTACATACATTTAGACTTTTGGCCAATGAGGGTAATATAAAAACACGTAAATATAAGTTCATCCAAGTGGTATGAAGCTATACACATCTGGAGGGTCCGTGTAGGTAGTATGTATCCAAGTATATCTGAGCATTTGGTTTAATTTTTGATCTATTGACACTCTGTGAAGAAAAGAAAATGGTAAAGTGGATGTTGAGGACCACTTCATGGGAGCAATGTGCATAAGCGTTACAGGAAACATGTAGGTTTGCATTTGTGTCTTATATTTGGAAATTACTTGTATGTCTTAAGCACTCATCTAAATTTTTAACTTCTTATATGGTATTCTGATGATTGACAAGTATGTGCCGGTTTCTTGAGTTTAGGATTATAAATTTCAATCCATACTCCGTGGGTCCTTTGAGATGTTTTGCGAAAATCCTTCCACTTTTCTGTGTGGTCTCATTGCCTTCTTTTTCCTCTTCAGTTAAAGGAAATGTTGCATTGAGAGGGCCATTTTAGATATCAAGATTTTGAAATGAATAGAAATCAGGTTAAAACTACTTCTGTGGGATAAGACACCATATGCAAAGGCTTTTAAGCGAGTGTGGTGGACTGTATGGGTAAGTGAAAGGTCCTGTGTTCATGAGCACTCACCCAACAAAGGCTCCATTTTTATAAATTTAGTTTATATTATTGATGAAGCGTGAAAAATGCACCATGAATTATTACCACTAATGTTTCATTCCTCCAAAAAGCTAAATTAAGTGTTGGGGTATAGTGATAAGTGTCAGTGAATCTCTGCTCCACAACATTACAAAAGTGGAAAAGATAATACTGCAAAGTATCAAAACAATCGTGTTCATCATCATGTTAACTGATCTAACCATGTTGCATGTATATTTCAAAAGCACGAAACCTCTAAAGCATTATTCATTAAAGCTGCCAAGAGTGTTTTTCTTCAGATTCACCCCCTCTGTCTTTGTATTATATAACATAAAGGAGTCCCTCTATACTTCCTTGATCTTCCGAAAGAAGAATTCACGCATATAGCTCATTGTTGACATCTCTAGAGCTGAAACATAGAATGAAACTCACATAGTTCACACATTTTAGATATACTCTGTGTAGAACCATAAAGAAAAGCTGAAGTAAGTAAGATATGATTGATACTTTAGTCTTTTTTTAGCAGGAACTGTAGCACATTTCTGTTTGCATTTTAAGAATATCAAACCATAGTATGGCAAGTTAGTTACAGTTTGGTCAGTCATTTACAATCTTTAATATCAGAAGCACCAATACTGTTAAAACAATTATAGATTCGAATTTTATTTTAAGCTGGAGTAAGGTCATCTAAAAACGAAATAGCGATACACATATGGCGCTTGCCTGTTTATAGGTAAGTGGAGGAGTCTGTCTTGTACAACAGTACACAACAGTAGTCCAAGATCCAAAAGCGAGGAGAAGGCCGAAACACTAGATTTCAACAGTCGAAGTCATAACGCTGGAAGGCTGACATGGGTCGAGCCAAACTGGCACTGAACGACAGGAACCGGGAGACCTAAATAGGAGCAGGCAATAGTCACCACCAGATGAATAGGATTAGCAACACATCTAAGGACGGGTCTCAGAGCTACCAGGCATGACAATCATCCGTCACAGAAAGGCATGATTTCAATACAGGTTGAGAGTTAGCTACAGCAGGGCTGCAGCTGTCAAACTATGCTCATTACAAAGAGGTAAACACAGATGTAAATGAAAAATAAAAGCGAGAAAGACCATTGCTAATGCAGATAGTTTATGACTAAGTTCACACCATAACAGGATGCTTTTTCGGGGTTTTTTTGTTTTGTGGGGGGGATTAGACAGTATTATTATTATAAAAAAACAAAATATATAAATGATAATAATAATTAGAATTATTATTATCATTATAATTAGTTTTCCAAGGAATCTAAAATCCATTCCCAAACAACAGGAGATGCGAAAGTTATGAGTAAAAGAAATTACACCTACTCATTTTCTCAAGCATGGAATGAATGGTCCCAAACAATGAACAAATTGGTAAAATCTTGTACCAGGGACTGGTTGCAAGATTTTCTGTTGTCTTTCATTAGATTCTGTTTCTTTCTTTGACAAAAGAAAAAGAATTACAGAGATGCTCAGAAAAGCTTTTTGCAGAACTGTGGAGGCAAATTATATACCTGTTGATGATCGAGCCTTCTCTGTCTGCAAAACTTTCAACCTAACATATGTAAGATATTATTCAGAAAAAAAGATGTGAGCAAAAAGGAGAAAAGGCAATCATCTCTAAAAAAATAAAAATTGGCATCTGGTGGATGGTTATGACGTTACAAAAATCTACCATACTTTCTTATTTTCTTTTAAGAGCTCCGATCTCCTCAAAATCTTTTTCTATGCTAAAAAGAAATGCGTTTTTTAAAAATTGTCCTTGCTGAATATTGAGTAGAAAAAGCAGAAATTTTATATGGAAAATTCAACACATAAGTACCTGCCTTAGTAATTATTTTTGACTGAGGTTTAGTGGCCTTGGTACACCCATCTGCTTTGATATTAAACTAGGTCGAATAAGTAACCCTGGTAGATTTATATTCAGTCCTTCACAAACAATAATGAAACAGACAATGACAATGACGTTCAGCAGAGGTTGTACACTGGTTGGTAGAAAGGTTTAAACATGAGGAGCCACCAGCAGCTGATTCACTAAGAGATATCCCGCTTAAAAAATTACTGAAAGCAAAGAAATATAGCTGGCAAGGCAACGCAACAACTCCTCCTGCGATGATGACAATTTTAATTCTTATTTTGCCTAAATTAAAAAAGCAGATATTTGTAAATGTCTCTGATACTGCATGTTCACTTCTGAAATCACATTTCTGAAGCCTGTCCAAACCCTGACAGTGTGCTCCTTTAACTGTGTAAACCAAAGACTCCATCTTAACTCTGAATCTTCTTAATTTCTACTACCTTTTCACCACAATGCGCATCATCCTGAAGGCTAAGCTGAGGAAGTTGTTTACTGGTGGGACAAATTTGTTTTTGGATTATACAGTGTTTCTCACACAGTCAGGGAATTTGCTTTGGTTTTTACACCCCCCCAAAAAAACTACTTTTAGAACACCCCCAGAGCTGTCCCAAAAAAAGAGATGTCTCTTTTTCTTTGCAGGAACACCTTTCTGTTTTCCCTTCTCACAGTGAGCTACACAGAGAAAAAAACAGTGAGCTCTTTGCACATGCGCAGAATTGTATTTCTAGTTGTGTGAGAAACTTGTGTGAGGTTGTGTGAGAAAACATTTGAAATATTTGATCTTTACCAACTTTTACTTTGACAGATTATCATCCAGTCCTGCTCAAAGCTCAAGAACCAACCCAAAAAAATGTTTTATTCCAGAATAAATGCAGAATGAAGAATGAATTATTTGCAAACATAAAAAATAATACAAGATAATAACAGAGATTCAAGCCAATATTTGGAATGACCACATTTATTCTTTATTACATCCCTATTCCTTTCATATAGGCTTTCCACGAATTACTTTAAGTCTTCCAGTGTAGTTCTCCAGCTTCGTGAAGGACATTCCAAAGCTGTTCTTTGGATTTTGGCTGCCTTTTTCTCTCCCGTTCCTTGTCATGATGATCCCACGGCGCTTTAACATCGTTGAGGTCCATGCTCAGGGGAGAATTCATCTTTTTTGAAGTCCTGTTGCCACTTGTCAGTTTTCATTTGGCATACCTCAGCCTTTTTCCTCAAGAACTGCTTCTTGACAGCCACAGTTCCACTAAGATCATTTCTAATGAGGTTTCGGTGAACAGTAGATGGTTCGATATGGAGTCTTTCCTGGATTTTATCCAGGAATACTTCACATATGATGCAGATACGTTTTCAGGCTTGCCAAATTTTCATTTCATCTTCAACTTATTAAAGGACAGGCTTCTTGTAATTGTACTTATAGAAAAATATTTCTCTTAATAAAGACACTATTAGTTTAGTAATTTTTTTGTTTGAAGTGCATTTTTATACCTAAATTATTCTCTTAACTCAATGATCAGTGGATTAACTAAAAAAGAAAAAGAGTTTTCACTGAACATAAATCAGGTACAGGAACTGGACTGAAAATGAATACAAATCTTCCCAAGCTAATATTAATTAATGTCTGAGGACTCTTGCTGAGACTACAAGAAAGTCTGGATGCTTGGAGAAAAGAAACGCATGAGGGGACGCTCAGGACACACTGTGCTGTCCATGGAAACAACCAGAATCACTGCAGATGTTTCGTTTAACTTACAGTATGTGCATGGTGGTTTTCTGATACGATGCCGTGCGTTCTAAAAAAGCACAGCTTCTTTTTTTGGAACAGAGCATCAGTCTTGAAATCCTCCGACGCTCACAGAGTCAGACTTTCTTTCTGCAGAGCAGCAGAAATAGAAAAATATATGAATTAGAGATTTGGGGATTTGGATCTATCGCTGTTCTATAAGTGTGAGCGCACACGGAGTGTCGGAGCATAATCCCAGACGAAGTTATCTAAATATACTTATCAGATTATGATAGAATTCTTTTTCTTGTTTCAGAGCTGTTCGTCATACTGAGACACTGGCATAGTGTGTGCCTAGCTGTGCATAAATAACATCACAACTATGCAGGTTTTTATATATATATATATATATATATATAAAAAGGGGTTGCTTATTCTGAATCCCAGCTTTTAAACATCTAATTAAAGCCGGCATATGTGGGAAAACTGAACAGCAGACTCATTTTCACTCACCTAAGTAGCGTTTCCTTTTCACCCCCATTGCATGCATACGCTCAAACACCCAATAGCGCACACCCTTACTCACTCACAAAAAGCGCCATGTCAAGCGTACAATCTCAAGATGCTGCAAGCTTGAATGAAGTACGGCTCCCTCAGATTAATTGCGGCCCACTTATTTTTAATTAAAGCACGTTGTGTGGCTCCTTGCTGGTAATATGGGAGTTGGTGTTAAGTAAAATAATTCTGTCCTTGTTCTGTCATTGTTGTTTAATCAAGACCGGCTGACGAGATGTGGTTCGGTTAACTAAGCCACCACTTCCCTGAATTCTCAGCAGACGATGGCCCGAAGCAGTTGCCTTTGTTTGTTTTCAGGCAACCTGAGAAGAAATCTCCAGGAACCCTATTAAAGGATAATGAAAAATCTGTCGTCAGATGCCACATTGATAGTGAGAAGTCATCTACCGGTACTGAACAGAGGAGTTTGTTACATTTATCGTAATTTTCAGAAACTAGCTTGAGTTTTGAACGAATTTAAGTCACTTGAGGATATCTTGTGTTTTCCTGAGGAAGTGGAGTCCAGATGTCTGTCCAACTTATTCCTCAAAATCCCACGTGTCTGATATCTGAATAAATATATGCATGTGCCGTCCTGCTTCATCAGTGAAAGTCTTTGGCGCCCTCTGCCAGTGCACAACGGAAATTATTAAAATTCATCTCTGTCATCAGGTCCACTGTCAGCAGTCAGAACAGTTCCTTCTCAGGAGCAGTGAACCTGAGAACAAGTATTGTTTTCAATCAAATAAAGACGACACACACAGAGTCGACGAAGGGAAGTTTGAGGCTGACCAAAATGTGACCAGGAACAGATACATTTGACTGAATTCTAGCAACATTAAACATTTTTGTATGGACTTTTTAGTCATGACAGCAACACACTGGATTTTGTTCCATTCCAATTAATGTAGGGACCACGCATTTACTTTGTTATAACCATGCAGCCAAAGAGTACATTTAATTTTCCCTGGTTGTTGAATGTAATAATTAAGTAATCGTCAATTATCTAAAAAAAATAATGAATAAATAAATAAATAAATTGGTCTGAACCACTGAGACTGCAGTTGAGTTATATTTTCAACATTATTTTGAATTTTGGCATCTTTTATAAAAAGTTGGATCCTACACTGGTATATTAGATTAACTGCAGAACACTTTAAGATGGCTCAAAAATTCAAATAGATTTGGAATTAGCTGTTTTAGGATAAAGAGAACCAATGGAAAATATGTATATATACAGGAAGTAAAACTGCATGTAATGTAGCTAAGATGCAGCTTTGTTAATGGACATAAACACTGGATTTATATCTTTAAGTGAAATAGAGGAACAGTTTGTGACGCTTTCAGTATTATTCTTAATGACTATTTTTCATGAGCTAATGTGTCATGTTTGGGAGCAAATTGCAGAATTTTTGGTTAATTACATTTGATGAAAATGTATAAAGCAGAATGTTACTGTTAAACTATCAAATGTTTTTGTGGTCATTCATGGCTGACTGACAAACTGGGTCAAAACAGACCAAATATCTTGAAAAAACATAAATTCTTTTTTCTGTAATTGCAATGTTATTGCAATTCTAGCCAAATGAACACAGTCAGGTTTGATGTCTTACCTTTACTTTGTTCCACAGTGGAGTCCAATCATTAAATAGAATTGCCTACAATTAACCTTTTGTACATCCGTAGATTTTCTTACATCATCTTATTTGCTCCCTCTGGACTCCAGTAGATTTTTCTTTGTTAGCCTTTTTTTTTATTTCCTGCATAAATTTGGACACATTTTCTTTAATAACCATTCACAGATTTCTGTTTCTTGTCAAGTAGCATTTATGAAATACATAGAATTATGATGCAACAATGTGCACAAAGTAAAGCTATGGATCTTTGTAAATGTCCACCCATGCGTTTGTTAATATCTGATCCTAATTATGTGATTGTGAGAGAGGTGGGAAAGAGAAAAAATTAACTGACGATGGAAAACATTGTGCATGGCAACTGATACTGGTAATCTGTTCCACGAAGATAGCTGACTTCCCCCATCCCATTACTCCTACTTCTCCAACCATACTTTTACACTTTCTTGGATAATCTAGGACTTTAGCCAAAGATGCTGCATAATAAAATCAGCTTTGCGGGTCGGCACACAGTTTAAGTACAACTTTTATTAATACTGGAATCATCACAGTGCGTTTTGTTACATTAGCAGTGACAAAAGATAACAAATGAAAGTCAATTGTACAAACAAAGGAAGGCAGAAAAAAAAAACTTTATCTTCAGAAACAGAGGCGAAACAACCTCAGAAATGATTTCACAATAAATTAAAGTAAAAGAGCAGAAGTGGGGCAGAAAACGAAGAGAGATAGACAAGAGCACAGTGTCCACTGGGCAAAGTGGGAAGGAGAAGAGCAAAAGATCAGTTTGTAGAGAAAGATGAAGCAAGCACTGACTCTGTCGCTTTGTTATTATTTGAACAAAGTAGCCCCATACATTTTTTTTCTTTAAAACTCAGTTTTGTATAGATTTCTCGGGAGAGTTCAGAAGTTGGCTGTCGAGGAAGAAGAGGAAACAGAGAAATAGAGACACAACTGAGGACTGGAATAGGGACAGTTAGACATTCAATTCAGTTACAGTTTCAGTGGCAGCTAAAGGCCATTGTTGTGGTCACTCGGCTCTGGATGACCATTTGACGAGGACTTGCACTGTGTTTTATCATGGGCCCCAGGAGTACCTCGGTGAACCTCCATGTGGACACTGAAATGTACTTCAAATTTATCTTAGTCATGATTCTTTCAGACGGCTGTGCAGAAGTGTGTGTGTGTGAATGTACTTTTACAACACTAGACAGCAGGAAGGATTGACAGATTGTGAGTAGGAGGTGGAAGGGAGAAACAGTAGGGGTCTTAACCATGTGTCCTTACATAACATACACAAACACACACACACACACACACACACACAATACATAACTTGATATAGCAGATGGCTCCAAGAGTGGGCTGTGTATGGCAAATTCTTGATACTGCTTTTGGTCTGATTGGAAAAAGAAAATTTCCTGTATATTAATGCCAGCACTCCAAATTTCTTACTGAGAGATGACCCTTCTTTTTTATTCTTAAAAGAAACTATCTGTATTTTGAAACTTCATCTAAGGTGCTTTCTGAGGCTTTGTTGATGCTGTTTTCACTATGAACTAAAGGTATAAGGATGATAACTCCCAACACCATATTGGTGGGAACACTGTTGCTGTTCACATAGATTTTTTTTGGGGTGAGTTGAAGCTGTGAGCAAATGCGCAACCCAATTTGAGGACGGTCAAGACATTTACTGTCTGTCAGATGTTGGCCATTTAAAACATATCTACAACTACAAATTTAGTTGCAATTATGTTGCGCAACATCTGTAAAATAATAGATGATGACTGCTGGGAACCTTCCGTTTATGTATTTTTAATTAAATCCCTTTCAAAGTGAGAAGTGACAAAAGGTTGCTCTCTATTTTAAAGCACTTTTGGCTCTTTTTTCTCCCTTTGACTAAATGATTCAATTCAATGTCTCCACATTAGTATAATGGTGAGTATCCTTGCCTGTCACACGGGAGACATGTCTACTTTGTAAGTCGCTTTGGATAAAAAGCATCTGCTAAATGCATAAACATAATTCAAAAAGTCTAAAGCAGAAAGCTTGGGGCTGTTGTTGAAATGTCCATCAGAAAGACATACCCAAATATAGCTAGTACCATCTCATATTCACTCATTGATATATAATAATAATTATAAAACCTAAACTGAACAATAAAGGACATGAGTATAAGGGAGGTGTGTGGAATAAAAAGAAGTGAAGACCACAAGCACCACCATCTTTTTGAGCATTCAAAGGAAGCCTTAACTGTGCATGTAAGACGTCTATAATCATTTAGAAAATTATTATTGTTTCCTGTTTTTTATAGGAAACAGTCTGTTAGTACATGGGGCGTGAAACGTTTAACCATTTTAACTTCAACATTTTCCTGCGTAGTCCACACATGCACAGGTATGTTTAAAGGGTGTGTCTCCTCTTTGTTTTAAATCAATCCTGTCACAGTCAGTTTTGAATCCAATCATTATGGAAATGACTCTATAGTGACTTTATATAACCAAGACCAAATATAATTGTCCATATTACATATAATGTCCCATTGAAAACTATATAGGATGGTATTCATAATTATTTTCAATATGTCAATTAATCTGTGGACATCCAACTCAACTTCAAAGCTAAAAGAAATCATTTAGAGGGAAAATTTCTCATATTCATGCTAACTGACGAATAAATGAATGACATTTAGAATAATGTGCTTTTCACCAAAGGGATGGAGGCTCATCATCTTGCACTTATGTATCTATTTTTTTCAGAATTCTTTGCCACTGATGGCTTTTGTGTGACTACAGTTACAAAAGAAATGGGGCACTGAGAAAATTGGGGGAACAGAAGGATTCAACCGCATCCTATTTAATGGAATAACACCTTCAATACGCAGGATATGTACTTAACCAGTCGAACTACACAGCATTCCTGATTATCCAGTTCAATGCAGATAATTTGAATGTCATGACTCTATCTTAGATTGTATGACTGAAATAGTAAATCAAAATAAATATTCGTGTGAAGTGTAACCTTAACTAAACTTACAGTGTGCAAAATAGCAAATAGTTACTGAAACTGCAAATAAACAGTCAGTATTTTCAGAAATGGCTTTTCAATGTAATGTGTTACTATGGAATATCGTTGGCTCCAAGATATGATGCAACAGTCATTTAATGACTATTTCATGAAATGCAAATTAGCTCTATTTTTACCACAACTGCCATGGATTTGGAAACTGAAGGTGCACACAAAAAGGGTGTATCATATGACCTAAAACAGTTTTCAAGCACATGCAAAGCTATGAAAAGAGGCATGTGAATGTGTTGAAAAAATCCTACTTAAAGTATTTTATTATTAGCGCCCACACTTGTAGGTTTCTCTGAGAAATGTACTGAGAAACCATCCGTCATATAAACTATATTTGAGATGCTGCCAAAATGATGTCTTAAAAGTCTGATCAAAATTTATTAAAACACCATTTAGTATTGAGAGGGAGAATTAGATACCCATCTGCCTGCTTTCAAAAAAGCTCCTGTAACAGTGTCCACTAAGGAGAATCTTACTCATATTTAATGATGCCAACACTTTGAACAACCCACACAGGCATTATGGCACATTATCACATTTGTACCTTTCCGCACATGCATACAAAAAGGTAGTTGACAGACACAGAGATGTAGAGGATGGGGGGGGGCAAAGATGTACAGTAAACTGAGTCTCTATGTGTCGTTTTCACTGTGAACTGCAGTGGAAATAAAGACTTCATCCAAATAATTAGCCTACGCAGGCTGAGAGGCACCAAGACACAGACCACAGTCAATGGGAGCTGTCGTCAACCACCGTGACGAGCATTTTTTAATAATTTGCCAGCTACTTGGCATCCCCGAGTTTACTGATGAATGGATGAGGATGAAGGTTGAGAGCAATATAAGAAACTAAAATAGTGTGTAAATAAAGAAAATAAGGATCAGGTGGTTGGTAAGAGTAATTTAGCTATCAACTTCAGTGGCCCCTCCAGGCAGATCAGACTATTGCATATTATGTGGGATATTCTATCGATTAAACACATTCTTTACACGTTGGACTCATTTTGAGATTAAGAGTATTATTAATATCAATGATGTATGCATACTGCCCATTCCTACCATCACAGAAAGCCTTTGTGACACATCTGAGCTAAAAAAATGCCTTTTCTAAACCCCAATTTTTGTTATTTTACTTTGTCTTATGAAAAGTTCATTTGGACTATCTAACCAGACCTACATTTTTCACCATAAATCGGCCTTGGTAAGAAACAAAAGCGAATAAACTGATGGAAAAACTATCTAAAATATATGAAAGATTTTGGAAGTTCTAGTTTAGACTTTTTGATGAATCCAAATGATTCAACTAATGTAACAATATAACACCACATGATGCTTGTTCCCTTAAACTGTTATTAGAAGTATGTCATGTTTCACCGTGGAAGAAGAAGGAATTTCGTATTTCTATCCTATGTCTATGTGTGTATGTGTGCTTGTGTGTATGCACGCATGCCTGCACGCATGTAAATCGAAGTTCCTATGTATGTACAGGCACCAGCTTTACCTATTTGCTGGTCAGCATATTTCTATCCACATACCCACACACTCAGAAAAATTGACATATTGACACTGCAGCAGAATAGATATATCAGCATGTTCACACAGTTAGTTCAGTACACAGTTCATTTAGCATTTTAAAACATTATTTAGTAATATTTTTTGTGCTGTTAACTGGGCACTTTAAAGGAAAATAGCAGTGTTGTTATTTCTCATTTTACACTGATCATATCATCAGTCATCCCCTTTTACAATTTGATATATGCTGTTTAGCTTTAGTTGAGATCTCATCCAGTTAGAATATTCTACTGTGCGAAGTAGACTATTTCAGTAAAATCCTGGTTTGGTGCTGAATTGTTATACAACAGTTTAAAAGAATCAAAAGTGACCAGGACCCGTAAATTCTTTACATAAGAAATAACTGGCTCTCTGTAAGTGGAGTACTCATACAGGGAGAGAGACAGTGGTATTTTCCTTTATCTTACCCACAGTGGAACATCAATGTGAATCTACATACGTGCACACTGCCCCGTATTGCTTTCATACTGCTTTGAATGTAGACGTAGACTTAGTTGTTCGAGAGCAAAGCTCTGGAAATGCAACAGTTCCAACAAATCAAACATGTGCAGATTGATGACCCCCCCCCTTAATTTTGCAGTACATTCAACATACATATGTAGATTCTTGTACAGTGTGATCCCGACATGGTCTTTAAGACAAACTTTTCAGATGAACATATTCTTGCCAATATATAATTATTTTCCTTTCCACGAATGGAACCCAAGCTTCATGGTTTTTTTTCCCCTTCCACCCTCTCATTCAGTCCCCTCACACTCAGCATCCACTTTAAACAACACACTTACAGTACAGTGGGTCCCCATGACAAAAAGAAATAAAGAAATGCAAGAATTCAATAAAAGAAAACAAAAAGTGTGCTTGCAGAACATGTCAGAAAAACGGATTAAAATGTTACTCTTAAACAAAAGAAAGCATTCTATTGCTCTCGCTAATCAGCCACAAATATGTCAAAAATGCTCTAGTCAAGGCATTACATCGATGAGAGAGCAGATATCTCTGCCTATGTTCAGGTCACTGCTAGAGGAGTGTAAAGACATGGTGTGGGAGGGGTCACTAGCCTACAAATCAACAGCCAAACAAGAACGCACTCACTCTTGGTCCAGACATCTTACATCCGTATGTTGCACAGCTTCATAGTTTGTGTCACAACTGGAGTTTTTTCTTCTTTGTACATTAATTAAAAGTAAGACTTAGTATTCAAACAGTACTGTAGAAGGAAAAAACATGACAAATGGATTATTCCACGTAATTTTTTTCAAACAAACCTTTATACCAAATCTGCGCACCTGACTCTCTTTACAAGTACAGCATATACAGTACATATTGTATGAACAGGCAGTGAAATGCTAACTCCACGCATCGTCTCCTCTCCCCGCCAACTTCAGACGTCTGATCTAGATCTCGCTGCTTCTTTGCCATCATCGAGCAGATCCAGCAGGTTCACATATTGATAAATTTTCATAACCATAAATAAAAACCCTCACAAAGTCGTGGCCTGAGCTTAACTGGGTTATCTGCACTATGATAAACTGAATTGGACTATTTGTTCTGAACTGTATTGTGTTGGCCTGGTGATTTCCTCTTTTTTCTGTTGATTTTTCCTCTTTTTTTTTTTTAATTGAGTATGATTTATTTACACTATTAGAAACCCAATTACTTTGAATTAATTAATTCATGTTTTCTTTTAGACTCAATAACTCAGTGTCTAGTTTTCAGGTTACATCTAATTTGTAAATAGTGTTGGGCAAGTTCCAAGACAACTAAAGAAAACTTTAAATCAATGGCAGCTTGCTTCGGCTGTACATCAAGATTTTAAATAATTTGTACATGTTTAATACTCAACTGAAAGATTAGGAAAGAAGACAAAACCTTCAGCAGCTAGATGATAGCTCAAGAAGAGCAACGATGGCATGCATGAACCTAGCTAACTCCTCCAGCTGCTGCAAACAAATTTTAGGTTTTAATAAACTGTAATCCTTTATGGCTGTCTGTATATAGCAAAGCACTTGCAAGAACTGCCCAACACTGTTAACAACACTCTGTACATTTAGGAATATGGAGAACTGACCGGGTTACAGAAAGCCCTATTATTAAACAACGTATTAAACAAAAAATTAAATGAATCAAATAGTTGTGCAGTTATGCCCGAGGCCTAAATTTCCTAACCTACAAACAAAAAACCTTGCTGTATTCATAAATGAGACTATATTTTCTTATATGCTTGCATTGTAATGCATTTATACATATGTGGGTATATACACATATATACACTATGTGTGTGTATACAAATGTGTATATACATATGTATGTCAAGATAATGTGACTGTTTTAAGAAACAAGTGTTTGAGTTGTTCTACAATAAACAGATTGTGTTCAGAAGATTTGAAAATGTATTGTCTAATTTTTTCTTTGACTTTAAAGACTGAGATTAATATTAACCAAAACATGTTAAATTATTACTAATAGCAGCACAAGGAGCATAATCCAAAATAGTCTCATTGAGAAATGCAATGTTTTGTTTTTTTAACCTTTTTCCATTATGTGTTAAATCCTTCAAATACCAGTGCATAAACACAATCCAACATTTGGTACCCCTGATGCCTGATCTATTATTAGATCAATAATTTGCGCTACCTTCTTATCCTGCCACTTATTTGACCAATTACTCCAGTGTCACCTGTCCTCATCACTTCCTCTTCCCATTTCTTCCTGTCTTCCTCTTTCAAAAATTAAATAAATTTCTCAGGACACAACTGTCACTCTCACTTTCCCTATCACGCAGTATGACTACACCAACACCTACTGGCTATTGTACATTTCTCTATCCCATCAAAGTGCTTACAGTTTTCCTTTTTTTTTTCAAAATCTATTCCATTTCATTTATCTGAAAGAGACAGGGACAGAGAGAGAGACACATGACAAAACTGACTACGCATTAATTCACAGTCGATGTGTAATTTCGCATTCCTGATGATTGCCTGAATGGGACGAAGGAGAATCCTTCATCAATCCGATTCTTTGAACCAAAAAAATAAAACACATTTATTGCTCCATTTCTGATTTAACATTTTCTTTCTGGTTCTAGAAAATATATATGAATATATCTATACGCCTGGAATACGTCTCGTGACTTCTCGTACAGTGGTAACAAGGTAAATGACGTCACAATATAAACAAGAAAAATGCACACACAACACAACAGGAGAAAAGCCCTGCCCTCAATGGGTAACCAGCTGTCCTGCAGCAGAGCTCTACCCACCCCCCTCACACACACACATTCACACCATAAATCAGTCAAATGTACCCACACACCCTATTTTACATTTGCCCCCATGCATACACATGAAAGCACGGCCACACTAGAGAGATAGAGGGGAAGGGGGGAACTAGCACGGTTCAATACCAACAACGCTTTTTTTAGTCTCTGACGTTAGGACGAACCAGAAAGGCCTTTTTGTTTGTTAGCTCCTCGTGCTAGTACCAAAACTTCAGATCATTGGGCTTCGAAAGGACAGTGCATTGCTGCTGAGACAAGCCTGGGTTCAAATCCAGCTGGCCACATGGCACTCTGACTCCTCTTTCTCTCATTCGCCCCATCAGCCCCTCCTGCAGTCACCAGTCTCATCTGAGATCAGACAGTCAGGTTAGTAAGAGAAAAGAATCGAGAGGAGGGTGTGAGGGCAAACAGAAACAAAACTCGGCGTTTCGTTCTTTCTTTGCCTCTTTTCTTTTTATAAAATCGTATCTTCTTTTTCCTGTGAGTCTTTCAGTCCCTGGGTGAGGGTGTATAGAAGACAAACATGCGTCCAACACACACTAGTTATAGAGGCCTGCTAAGAACCTGTCAAATATTGAGTACTTAACTTTTAACGGTCAGAATGGGTTAACATTATCAATGTTATCATTATCAATATATTATATATCTTTTACTCTAAAGGTGTTTTTAAACATATTTTGTGTATGTTTTGTTTTCATTCGTCTTATGATATATATTATATCTTTCCCTACATGATTAAGGTGTGTATGTACTAGGTGGTTGGATTACTCCACGCTAACACCTGACCCCCATCAGCCGACAATCATCCTCTTCTTTTCGCTGTTCATCCAATCACAATATACGTGGAGCTGAGCGGTCGTTGGAGACTGTTTTGCGAAGGCGAACCCCTCTCCTGATGGTGGTCAGCATGTCGCCGGACCCCTCGGCCCCCTCTGTCCCTGTCTGAGAGTCTGCAGAGCCCGTTGGTGGCGGCGCAGGGTCATCCGGGAGGGTGGGGAAAGGAAACTGCCCTTCACCGAGGGCGTGTGCGCTGGCCACCAGCTCGCCGATCTTCTCCACTAAGCTGTGGCGATTCGCCGCGATCATCTGTTCCTCCTCGGACCCCGAGCCCACCGCCATCACGAGGCCCCCGTGTTGCTGGGCGTAGACCTCTAACGCCGCTCCTGATCCCCAGGCGGTGTTGGGCAGGCTGAGGCGTTTCGGGGAGGCCTTCACGTAGTCGAGCCCTCCTTGCGTGTCTTCGGCTCCGGTGAAGAACACACACTCCTCGCTGCCCACACGGACGGGCACGCCACTTGGATGCCCTCCACCCGCGTACCCTCCGGCCCCGGGGGAATGCGAGTCTCCGGGAACGGTGGGTGTTTTGACAGGCACAATGGGTGGTCGGATAGGGATCGGCCCCGCGTTGGACAACGTGCGCCTCACTCCCGGTTTGGTAGATGGGGTTCGGCGGATGGTGGCGGTGCCCGGAGTACCTGACCCTCCTCCGCCGGCCCCGCCTGACTGTCCCGGTATCCCGTGAACCCCTGGACCAAGCACTCCACTGGGCAGGCCGGCCGTACTGGCGGGCCTCTTGGTCTGGATCATGCGCCTGTAGTTCTGGGCTATGTTGGAATGACGAGGGATTGTGGAGGACTTGTCAAACTCTGCCTGTCCATCTGGACCCTCTGTGTCACCGTTGACAGAATAGCAGTCATAATCCGAACCTAAAAGGCATTTATGTCGGCGGGAAGGAGAAAAAAAAGAAATCCAATGAGAAACAATACAAACAAAGATCCTCAGACCAACATTAACTCATTGGCTGCCAAAGACGTCTATAGACGTCAATTCAAATACAACGGCTTTTTCAACGAGAGTGGTTGGGGGACGATCTGCTAAAGCTTTTCCGTAAATATCAGGCTTCTAGACAGAGTATGTACTAACAAATTGACCCTCTAGGTGGCAGTGCCACTTTTGATGGGAGCTAAGCATAGACTGTAGGCAAATAACAAAAGGTAACGGTTCGCTATGAGAGAACATGTCGCCGATGAGACGCAAGTCGAGGAAGAACGGAATAAGGGAGAAACAATTTTTTTTCCTGATGAAAGAAGAAAGTCCACTCTTTCTTTTGGTGTGTTCGGTGTTTACATAGTCATAGCACAAACTATTCTGTGGCTCTTGAAAAATCAGTCAAAATGCTCAAAAAACTCTGGCAGTATGGGACTCTCTGTTCTGAAAATGGCTGGCAGTCAATAAGTTAACTATTGGGGACACACACAACACAATATTTCTTTACTGCTGCCATCAACATCTGCCAGCATGCCTCGGTCATAAAGTTCAGCTGCCTAGATTATTGAATAGACACAGTCGTTTAAAACACTGACCAGTTAAAGTGATCCAATAAAATAAAACAAATCTGTACACCAACTAAATAATGACAATACTGTTTAAAGGGTTACTGTTGTTTGTTTGTTTTTATCAGATTCTATAAGAAATATAACGGTGAGTGTAGCCAGGTGAGATGTAATGATGGCTGAGCTAGATCGGAAGTAGCACAGATTGGATTTTGACCTTGTGAAGGAATCGTGTCTTCAGAGCAGGAAGGGGTGGTTGTCTCTGTGCTGTAACCACTGGAGTACTGCAGCGAGTCCCTGCTGCTTTTCTGCTGCTCCATACTCAGGCCTCTGGTCAGTACCATGGCCAGGTCGCTGGCTGCTGGGGAAACCTCTTCTCCATGCTGTGGACATAAAGAGGAACGTGAGATAAGGCAGATGGCCGCCCACCCTGAGCCATGGTTCTGCTCGAGGTTTCTGCCTGTTAAAAGGAAGTTTTTCCTTTCCTGTGTCGCCTAGTGCTTGCTCATGGTGGGAATTGTTGGGTTTCTGTAATTAACTTCAGAGTAGGGTCTGACCTGCTCTGTTTGGAAAAGCGCTGTGAGACAACTGTTGTTGTGATGTGGCGCTATATAAATACAATTGAATTGAATAAGTTTACCACTGACTGCTCAGCTATCCACACCAGCTACACTGGAACCTTTTTTATACGATCTAATCATCATCTGACAGCACCTTGGCAGCGATCGTGGCCGGGGTCATCCTGGGTCTCTGGCCGTCGTCGAGGTGCGCTGCCCCAGCGTACCCCTGGGAGCTTGGTGACCCCTCGCTCTCCCTCAGTCGATCGAGAGGTTCCTTTCTTCTCTGAACCGGAGCCGCGGCAACCGGCTGCTCGTACTGACCTGCTTTGGACCAATCCTGAAGGAAGCGAGTGGAATTAATTAAACAGGAAGTAGCTGGCGGGTTAAGCACGCGAGACTTGTCCACTGTCCAGCAGTTTGAAGCCCTTCATCCGAGTGCAAAGAAAGGGGGTCCTCAGGGGTGTGTGTGTGTGTATGTGTGCGTGCATGTGTGCGATTGTTTGGATGTGTGTCGAAGTCACTGTTTGTGAGTAGGAGCTGTTTTTATTTGAGGGTGTATGAGATGGGGAAGTTAGACTTTACTTTGTTTTGGCCAATCACCAGTTTGTAGAGTGAAAAAACCAGTGAGACAGGGAGGGCCAAAACAAATGCTTACACACGCAAACACAGGCTGCAAAGGAAAAATGAAGGTTTTAACGGAGCAAAGCAATGTGGTTATGAATGAGTTAATCTGGTGGAGAAATTAAAAGGAAAAAAAAAAACTTAAATGTTAATTGGAACTTATTGAAAAGGAACAGAAGAAAAATGTGCAATTAAAGAAATGGCAGCGAATGGAGAACAAACCTTCCACATAGGAACCTTTGATGTGGGAGAGGAGGAGCTGGATCCTGAGGGGCGGATATAGGGTGGGGACGCAGGAACAGGAAGAATGACAGAGAGAGGCCTGGTGGAGCCAGAGTGAGAAAGAGCGGGGCGGAAGGTAGCGAAGGACGAGCCAAACTGCGGGACGAGAGACATAGTCGTGTCAGCAGAGAATGAAAAGGCAGCAGACGGAGAGAGGCGGCCGGCCGTGGGACCAGTGGGCCAAACACATGACAATGCAAGCATGAACATCTACAATGGGAAAAGTAAAGTCTGTGTCACATCTGTATTTGGGTAAATGGGTTTATAAATGCTCCACATTGTGAGGCTCGATCTAGCTTGGAGGATATCTTCTGTCTGGTTCTGCACAAAAGGATCTTTGCAGCCACTGCAAAACATTTCTAAAAGCTTTCTAAAAATCCTTAATGCACACAAAGGGGATTCCTAGACATTGTAACTTAATGTGCACAGAAATCAGAGTGGAGAGAGAACATCAGAGTCCAGCACTGAAACGTATTCATCCATCAATTTTCTATGGTGCTTATTCCCAATGGGGAACCTATGCCAGCAGACAACAGGTGCCATGGCAGGTTGCCATTCCATCGCAGGGTCACACCGAGACAAACAACCACTCCAATTAACCTAGAATGCATGTTTTAGGACAGTGGGAGGAAGCCGGACGGACTCGAACCGGGAACACTCTTCCTGTGAGACGACGTTGCTAACGGAAATGTATTCAATTTAAGATTTTTCTATAGGTTTCGCTCAATTTGGTCTCTTTTCTTAGTCTTTTCTGTTTTAAAATGAGTCCAAAATCTGACTGGACGACAACAATGACAACAATGTAGAGCTTTTCTCACAATGTGGCACTCAACATGCAGACCGACGTGACACCTTCTTTATAGGCACTCACACACCATCCATTTGAAACCGAGAAACGGGAATAGATGAGCAGTAGATAGGACACAGGCATCACAACGACCTTATCTGCGTTCTTTTCTCGTATGTGACTCGCATCCAGTTTATTTCATGAATGTGTGCATAGCACACATTTCTGTTTTTGGCCAATTCAAAATGTGGTCCCAAACTGATTGTACATATGTCACTCAAATCTCTGTTACTTCCTTGTATTTTTATTCATTTTTATTGTTTATACTTTATGCACCTTTTCCTCCTTGTTTGAAACCTCTTTAATCACTAAACCGATGTGTGACCAGTGAATTTCTCCACTGTGAGATCAATAAAGCTTATCTTATCTTAAACTAGAGACATATCTGATGTATTTCAATGCATAAGTGAGTGAAGTTTATGAGCATTTGTACTTTTTCTTACAACACTACTTTCCCTTTAAATAGTTTTTTTTTTTTTTTTTACATGTAACTAATGTTGACCATGTTTGTCAATGTCAATTTTGTCTCACCAACACAGTACATCCCAGTATGGAAAGTAGCTGGTTGAGGAGAACAAGAAGAATATTTTATGTCTAGTAGTGCCTAACAGCACAAACGTTAAACCCCATCCCATAAGAACCACTGCCCCGCAGGTTTGGGTCTGTGCAGAGCTAACAAAACTTTGTAGGACATGATAATGACCACTGCGGCTCCAAAAGACGAGAAGGACACACTGCTAATCTCCTAGTTCCTACTGATCCTCAGTCCACGAAGGGCAAGAATCGATTCTCGCAACTTCAAAAACCAACACCTACTGAAGCTGAATAAGAACTTCAAACCGCAGAGTTGTCCAATTAGTTTCGACCTAATTTAGTCCTGAATGAGTCAATGACTCTCTGCAACTGTTTGTTTTAACAATGAAGTAATAAAGTGCATTAAAAGTGCACCAAGTACAGAACATAAGGGCATAAGATATTGAGTGTATTTCAGAAAGAATACTTAGAAAGAATATTGCTGTTAAAGATTCCTTGTTTCCACATAAACTCTTACTATGTAGCCAAGTGTTTCTGTATTTCATGTAAATGGTTTATCTATCGAATTTCATTCTTTGTTTTAAAAAGAAGACGTTTGATTGCTTTTACTGTGTTTTAATTTAACTGGTAGCTTCACATCTATTTCATGCAGCTGTTGCACCAGAGCTGTTTGATGTAGATGCAGAAAGATGAAATGTTGAAACCGATCTAAAGGCTTTCAGAGATGTAAGGAGCAGACGAGTTTAAGCATGTCATGATTTTTTTATTATGTGTCTTATGTGTCCTGAGGTTGCCATCACCTCCTTTTTCTTTTTTTTTTTTTAGTCTGATGTATAAAGAGATAAAAAAAGTTTTTTTCATACAGAAATGCCTTGTTTTGCCTTGGGATGATATTTCAAGGTTTTTCACCCACAATAACTAGCACAGGTTTGGCAAACAAAAAAATTCTGACAATGTTTGCACTCGAATTACAGATAGATGACAGATGGCAAGTGAAAGGCAGCATGTGCTAACTTTTGTGGATGACAGATGCTACTTAAAATAAGATGAATCTTTACTCTGGCTCCTGAGCCTCATCTTTATGATATATTCCCCTTGCAAATAGATGTGCACGCTCCACAAAGTATGTGTGAGAGAAAGAGAGGAGCTCTCAAAAGTTAACAAATGGCATCTCTGATTTTGAGGGGATTTGCATGAGTGCATCCTCATGAACAAAAGCGTACACTTGAATGCAGTCAGTGTTACCTGTGGTTATTAAATTGGAAGATTCATGCGTAGAAATACTTTTTTCTTTCTTTTTTTGCTTTCATTTCTAATGTTGCCCCTTTTCTCCTGTTTCGAGCTTTGATGCTTCATCCAACCAGCAATCGTTCTCTAACGGAGAACCAATTAAACCTCCCATGGGGAGTGTCAATATCTCGAGTTGTGTTTCCATTCATAAGTCAGTCCCCAATTATTCAATAAATGCATAAAACGCTGCAGACAGTGAAATTTAGCACAGATCTAAAACGTAGTCACAGAAGTAACGATTGGGTGTTATTTTTATTTGAACAGTAATGAAAACTATATTTTCAATTATCATTTTATATTTCAGTGTCACCAAAAAAATTGTTTGTTAACAAAGTTCAGTTAAAAGTTTATAAAAGTTCAAATTTGTAAAATACTTGGTGAGGTTTCCTGATTTGGAACGATGCTTCATTTGGTTGAGTTATTTGACGTATTCCATTCCCCCCCGTTTTCATGTGTGTGTGAACTAAAAGAATATCCCCTTAGCTTTAACACACTGCACACCTGATATCCTCAGCTTTTTTTTCATTGTTGGCTAAATTACGAACTGTGTCTGTTTCAATTACATAAACGTGAAAAAAACCAATGCCTGATTAACGTAACAGTTACAGGAGTGGAACTTGGTCCTTTTTTTACGCCTCCAGGTCTTGATAGTTTGTTTTTAAAGAGAACACCACGTTCTGCTAGATGAATAAGAATACTTACGGTAGTTGGGGAGCTGCATTCGCTGACCGACTGGCAGGTTTCTGAGGCTTCCGATGATGCAGAGCTGGATGACTTCTACAACAGAAAAGCAGGCAAATGTGCACCTTTTAGAGTTGTATTTTGGCACTCCCTGCCAAGAAATCCTGATTGTCATGTGTGTGTATATCACAAATATTTCTCAACAGCTAGGCTACATACACTCCTAATAGAACATGATTCTTCTTCATTTCTAAAGGACACTTGGTGTCATGAGGTTATACTGAGAGAAAATAATAGGCTTCGACATCAGTATCTGCCCATTATATTACAAGACAACCTTGTCCTCCAGACAAACAACTAAATTCTTACTTTTTCCAGACAGCTATCAGCATTTTTCCACTGTTTGCCGCTTAGAAGGCATGAATAAGTGACTTTGTACCTGTATCTGTGCTTGTCTCCCCACGACTAGAATAAAACTCAGACTCCTATCCTCTTTGAAATTTCTGTTAGCAACTGGTTATGTTCTTTGTCCATTATTTTTGCTCTGCTAAATGGCCTCAGCATCCATTAGTGACTCACCACATACATTTGAGGCCTTACCACACCAAAAAATGTACAATTTGTGAGCATGAACGTATATCATATATATATTCAATTTAAATATGGTCTGCTAAATCCTACCAGTCCAGAAGAGAGACAAAGTTTTAAAGATGCTCTGGACATCATTTTATTTCTTTGCTTGTTTACTAATATAAAGTATACCACAGTTAAGGTTCACCTTTATCTGCAAGACATAACTGATGTTAAAATGTAAAACAAGCCATAAACAAGCCTGTTTTTGTGGTAGAAAAGTGGTACCCTGAGGGATATGGCCTCTGCATTCACCACATACATTTGAGGCCTTACCACAACAAAAAATGTACAATTTTGTGAGCATGAACGTATATATCACTGTGCACAATCTTCAATACCTGACTGGTGATGTCTGACGGCATGGGCGACGGAGGCTTGGAGTAGATGTTGGCGTCCTGCGACACGAAGCCCGAATCGTGAGAGGACACGCTGCTGAGGCGGTGGGCGGCGATGCCCCCCGGGGGCGGGGGCTGCTGCGGCAGGCTGCTGCGGTAGCGATAGGAGGAGGAGGAGGAGGTGGGTGAGTGTGGCTGGGAGCCTCCTCCACCGGCAATACCTACGCCTCCCCCCGACGAACGGGAGGCACTACTGTGGGCACTGTTGACGCTGGTGGGGGGGGGGGGGGGGGAGGGAAGTGAAGGAGAACAAGGGGAGGAGGGCAGAGTGATGGAGGCGTCAGCAATGAGAAGTTAGGATGTTTGCGAGACCATGGTCATGATTTCAACAAACCAAATAGAAGGGTTTGATTCAGGGTGAGATTGAAATTAATTAAATTTGCAAGAGCGGTTAGTCAATGTTAAAGATGTAAAATGAAAATGATTGAAAGGAATATAGGAATGGAAGGTGATTGGTTTATACGATGGGTTGAAGTGCAGGAATAGTTTAGAGTAGGTTTGGTGGTTTATCAAGTTAGCGAAAACCAGCAATGCAAAGTCACACACCGCAGTTAAAAGTACAAACCCCAAAAGAGATAGAAAAGCAGGCAATCAGCGAACCAGCAGAGAGAAAGAGAGCAACTTACACAAGTGCACACACACATGTTAGGAGGAGGAGGAAAATTGGCATGTGCAGAAGGGAGAATTACCAAGAAAGGTGGTTGTGGTAAAGGGGAAAGGCGGGGAGAAGAAAAGGGCAGGAGGAGGTAAAGAGAGTGTGTGAGCTCCGGACAAGCCGATGCGCACACATAGACACATAGTGCGGAACACAATGCGAGTGAATCACGAAGAGACTCACGCACACAATGGCATTACTAACGATTTTCTTTTGCTTTTAGCGCAGAAAACCAAAATTACTTCAGAGTTTTTAGCATTCTTCTGATATGTTTGCGCACGTCTTGTGTTTAGAACAAAACTCATTTAGTCTCTGCTGTTTGTTTTATTGAATTCTGTGGTTTATTATCTGGGGATTATAGAAAATGGAGCTTGACAGGAACAGCAAAATGATGGGAACACAAAAGCAGTAGAGACTCGCTTGCGTACATTACTACGTGAGTTGTCGGTCAGTTTTGACTGTGCTTGTGTGTACATGTGTGTGTGTGTGAGCACCTGCACATGCTGCTCTTTCGGGAGCCAGAGCTGCTCGGGGATGATGGGGGGGTCTGATAGGACCAGCTGTAATCTGACCCCTTCAGATCCTTAATCACCTGAGAGAGCAGAAAGGCAGAGTCTGGTTATGGCTTGCTAGTTTTTATTTTTTGTTGTTGTTCTGCCCGCTGTCCGTCCCTTTCACCTGTTCACTTGCGGGGGGCAGTTTGTGAGGATCGGTCGTGAGCACAGTGAGGTCGTCGATGATGGCCTGGAGGTGGGTGATCTCGCCCAGCATGGCGATCTCTCCATTCTAACAAACAAAGCAGAAATAATCTTTATTTTTTCATTCTTCTCTTGTCTTTTTTTTGTTTCATCTCAAAGTTCAAAATACAGGGACCTTTTGTATGTTCTACAGCAATCATAACCTACAGTTTATACTTGCTTCAATATTCTATGTTTTTTCTTATTTTAGTTTGAGCAATAAAAATAATAACGGCTGAAAATACAAAATAATACCAGAATGTGGCGTGATGTTTTGCCCATGACAAAAGGGCTGTTCCCATTGTGCCAGTGTGGTAGTGGGAGCCTGATATGCATAGACAGAACTGTTTTATATACTGCAAAACTAATATGTTTGAACTAGCAACAGTTTATCAACTAAAGAATACAGCGAGCAGTTTTTCATTCCTTTATTAGCCACATTGCTCTACACTGAGTCAACAAAATCAACTAAAGAGAAAGGCAAAACTCTTAATTTGGCTTAAGAAATGCCCAACATAAAACCTGGAAGGATGGTGGGGAACATTAATCTTCGAGGAAGAAATGTGGTCCGAAGAGTATTATGAAATCCAAGCAATGCTTAAAAAGTGCAAGTATTAACATTCCCCTGAAGCACATTGTGAAGAGGACATAATGAACTGTGATAAACGGCCCATGCATTCTGAAAAGAAAAAAGAATCCACATCCGAAAGGTTGTATATGTGTATTTTGGGGCATTGCTAGGACCTCTGATTAAGGTGAAATTTTGTCCCCTAACTATGTGTATGATTGTTTTTATTTCTTCATGGCAGGTTCAATAATATAAGGGTTTAGAAGGGTTAAACTATGAAAGAATCTGGGAGCAGGATGCACAGTTTCCACGCATAGCTACACGAACAACAGACTTTAACCTTACCGAGTATATTTGGGAGAGAATTTTACAAAGCTAAGATTGTTAAAAAAGAACAATGGAACATAGTATAGAAATGTTTTGACTCTGCATTAGATGACTGAAATACTCCCTATGGTGAAACTGTTGAACAAAAGGGTAATATTCCTCATGGAATTTGTTTAAGTGGAGGTTTTTGCACACACAACAGAAAAACATGAAACCAAATGTATCAACTCTGCTCAAAATTCAAGTTTTTTCCTTTTAACCTCAGAACAAACTTTGCTCGATGCAAAAAATGATTTATTGCATAAGCCTTTGTAGGTACTACAAGCTGAAACTTCTACCTAATTCTACTTTTGTTACATCTAATGATCATATAAAACACCTAACACAGACTGATAGCATACAGTGGGGAGAACAAGTATTTGATACACTGTTGATTTTTCAGGTTTTCCCACTTGCAAAGCTTGAATAAGACTGTAATTTTTATCATAGGTACTCTTCAACTGTGAGTGATGGAATCTAAAACAAAAATCAAAGGTTTCTGTACCAAATACTAAGTTTCCTTTTTTCTGGTGTATCAAATACTTATTTCACACAATAAAATGGAAATTAATTATTTAAAAATCATACATTATATTTTTCTGGATTTTTGTTTTAGATTCCAACCCTGAAAAATCAACAGTGTATCAAATACTTGTTTTCCCCACTGCACTTACTGTATTATAAATGATGATGTTTGATTTATTATTTTCCTACACAGACTCTGCTGTGTCCTTACCACGACGGGCTGAAGGAAGCTAATAAAAGTACAGAATCGGCCCCTCTCCTCCACCAGGGCGCGTCGCACCGCCTGCTTCTCCGTCTCCTCCATCAGCAGGCACATGTCGGTCACATCCTGCATGGCGCTGTCCAGCTGGGGCTGCAGGTCCCCGCGCCCTGCGGTGCCAAAAGGTGGTGGTGAGATAAAGCTTCCGAAACGAGGCACAGGAAGTTGTGGAGAAAGTGTGATTAAAAGAAAAACTGAAGGTGCAGGATTATGAATGGGAAGTCATTACATTGGTGAATACAGAAAAGCAAAAAGTTTTGTTTTTTTCTTGGATATCTATCCACCACCTTTTGCTTTCCAGAACATAACGACAGATGATAAAAAATGACGTTCCGCTCCATTGTTTTAGCTCTGTCATAGTTCTGTCATGTACTGCACTAAGAAGTCTCTGTAGATTCATAATGTTAACAAAACATACAGTGCAACTGTATGTACAAAATGAGAGAAACCTGTATTCCAGCTGCTTTTTTGTGGAAACTTTCTAAATGAGAAGAATAAATCATCCCAAAAAATGTCAGAGTGGGTACAGTTTCCACAATATCTCATTGAAGTAGTCCTAATTTAACATAATTTTACCACAGAGCCAAAACAAAAATACAGTTTCTGTCTGAAGACTTAACGTGATTTCACAGAGATCACTAAATCTTAGACATAGATGCACAAGTATGGCGTGTAACCTGCTATCTAGTAAAAAATAAAATAAAAAAACAAAAAAGAAATGCATTGAAAAGACGGCAAGACATGAAATAAATCTTTGTAGTGTTACAGCATGCAGATAAATCAAGGAAGATGTCAGTCCTATCAGGGTCAGAGTGAACGAGAGAGTGAGGGAAGAGTGGTAGCATGACAGAAAAAAAAGCCTGCAGTGTCACTACAAAGCTAATAGCAAGAGCTAAAAGTCATGCAGGAGTCAAAGAGGAAGTCTAATTACATCATGCATCATCGAGAGTGGAACTTATCTAACTGTGAGTTACTACAGAGTCTCAACTCAATAATATGCCACCAAGCAACAAAAACCTTTGATGTTTACCTCCGCTGTAGGAGCTTTTTTTTCCCTTTTTTTTCTAAAGGTCATGTTTGCTGTTTGCTCTAAAAGAGTTGCCGGGGTTTTTTCACAAATTTTTTGTTTTTCTTTAAAAGTCTGATTTTATATCAGACTTGGTGGACAATGGACATACAGGAAACAGACCCACAATGTGTTGGGATTTGGGTTACCTACACCAGTAACGCTTTGGCCTCAGCAGAGGACTGGTCTCCTTTAGTCCCTCACTGTTCTCACACATTTTTAATTGAAGAAAAATATGTGCTACATGACCTCCAGTCTGGGATTAAAAAACATCAAAAGCTTATTTCTTTGAAATCCTTTTGTTGTTTCTTGGCAGAATGATTCTTACGATGAAAAAGGCTGTTATCTGTTCCCTGCAGTGTGCACATATTGATCTGGGCCAATACAACCGTATTCAATGTTTTACATTAGTTTATAGCTAAATTCTTCAGGAGTCATTACAAATTGGTAACTTAGAACTTTGCAAAAAAAGGAGACCCCTTGATTACTCTGTGACTGCATGTCAAAGCTTCAGGTATTTAACCCTGTAATGCCAAATGTATCATATTTGATACATACGGTTTCTGAAATGTTTTGCGTCCGACACCTTTTTCCTAATCTAATGGTAAAACATTTGCTCAAAATCCTAATGTACACAATCAGATATACCTGATAACAGGGGGCAGAAGACTACACAAAAAATAATCTTGACTTATCGCATAGTAATACATTATTTATATTAATAATGTATTTCTGTTTTTTCTTTTTACATATTTTGTTAAAAGGCCAAATAAAGACTTCCACATCAAAAAAAAAGTAATTTTCTGTTTTGTTTTATTCTTGGATCAGGCTTTAAAGGGTTAAGATTGTACTGCCATACTAAAATGTATGTCTTCTTGAAAAACACCGCAATGTAAGCTGGATTTCTAATAAATATATAAAAGTGTCATCATGACAATAGAACGTTTGATTCTAATGGAATTGGCGTAGTATAGCCGAGTTCACTTAAAAATACTAAATCCTACTATCCTCTTACTAATTACTGCTTTTTATTAACCTTGACCTCCACTTTTCTTGAGTCCTGTCACTTTAATATTTCATTGAGAAATAAAGTGTCCTCATGTAACCCTTGAAATGTGACCAAGTCTGCAGAAAAGGTTGCAAATATGAATCAAAGGAATCGATGTGGCATTTAAGCAGCGAGCGGCAGGCCGGTACTTACCCTGCATCTCTATTATAGGGAGACAATTACCACAGGGAAGCAGAGACAGAGTGGGAGACGGCAAAAAAAGGAAGCAAAATAAGAGAGGGAAGACAGAGGGAGGGAGAGGGGGAGAGAGAGCAGAAATAGCAGAACTCATTGTTAAGGTTAGTATAAGAAAGCCATCACAAGACAGCCACAGTGCCACACGTTAGAGCAAAATAATGCTGCAACAACCAAAACCCGATCCAGGAAAAATAACATCACAAAGCGCCAGCCGTAATGGGGTAAACTAAGACATTTGCAAACATAATCACAAAGCAAAGCAACCGCATTGTTTCACTGTCCCTTTAAACATTTGATGCACATGGTCCTCTCTCTAATTCCAGCATTACTTCTAATTCATACAAGAAATTCAAATAGTATTACTGTCACATGGTTCAAATAAATAGTGGATAACCATCTTTTTTCTCCTCAAGATTTCTCCCCTGTTGCTCTTTTTGCTAAAGACTGCATGTGAAGAACTCTTGTAAATATGAATTTTTGTTTCAATTCAATCTGTCAGCTGTGATACATCACCTATATATTTTAGAATCTGGCCCAACAATTAGGACGTTTTATTCTTACAGGCATTTTTAATGGCATCTGCCCTCTCTGCATGTTTTTGCATCAATCTGAGCAATTTCAACACCAATATAGCTGCCAAGTAAAGCAGGGGGCACCATTTTACTCATTAGCTCCATGTGGGTGTTGCTCATTCACAAAAGCAGTGGCAATCATTAACAAAATAATAGTGCTCATGTTGATTTTGAATATGTAAGCATATTTTTTACAGACTAGAGTAAAGCTATAGTTATTGCAAGATATTAAGAACAGTTTTGAAAACACTTGATGTTTCTGCGGGAAGGTGACAACTTGAAAAAAAAAGAAATGTGACATATTTAAAGAACAATTACCATTTTAAATTTCATTAACAGGCTTATTTGGTGTATGTGTTCACCTGCCTGGCAACTGAGTTGAAGCTGTTCTACAAAAAGACACTTTTTTCACTCATTGATTGCAATGATTCGAGACAAATGAAAAATACATGCAATACTACTTATGGCCACAAGATGGCATCATATATCTATTAATCTGAAGTTCTTTTTCCCAGTTATGACTGGTTTATGCTGTGAGTTTCACAAATCAAAAATTGATCAGATTTCTTTATTTTTGTGATGAGTACTGATTAATATTCCTCGTAAATTGATATCAAGAGTGGTGGGAGCTTAAAAACAGACGGTAAAAATAGACGGTATGTAATTAAATATATTCCCAGCAACAGCAAGAGTTACACCAGTGATAGAAATAGACTTGACCTAGAGTGTCTGGGTGAATGCCTGACTGTTTCACTGCTGAGCGTTACCTTTACGAGCCTTCTTCTGCAGTTTCATGGTGTCAGATGACTTCTTTTTGATCTCATGGCGTGACCTCTTGTACTCTTGAAAGAGAAGGAACAGAGAATCTTTCAGGCAAATGTAAAAAGTCTGGGGGAAATAATGGTATCTCACATTTTTCTATAAGCTTGACTGAGAGGCCACTAACGTAAACTCTACTGCCTGGTAGGAAAACCCATTAGAACCTGATAAGCATCAAAAGTGATGATTGGTTTGAGATCTGTCTACCTGGCCAAAGAAATCAGAATTTTGTATACTGACCTAAACATACATACATACATTTGACGTGGATGTGGTGCAAAATGAGCAACATATACAGAGAAGTATGTAAAAATTAGAGATCAGAAATTATGTGTAAATAAAGTACAGGCAAGGATGAATGTAAGTGAGACAGTAATCTATACTTCAAAAAAGAGATGATCTTTAAACTGATCTGAAATTATTGTCGATATTTTTATAAAGTTGAAATTACATTGCACATCCCACAAAGCTGCAGGCATGGTATACATGAGAAAGAATTCCTCCAACAGAAAGGACGTGAGGCCAGAGCTTGGTTAGGGTGTTGTTCCGTTTGTTTGTTTACCTTTGGCATGATCCTTATCCAGCTGATTGGCGGTCTTTTTCCAGTCTTCAATCTTGTCCTGGAGAGGATTGATGAGACTCTCCATCAAAGCACTGCAAGAGAAGCGGACGTGTAAGAGTGATGCTAATCGGTTTGAAAACAATAAGGTGTTGAACCACAAAAGAGATTAAACGCGAATGGCAGTTATCGTTTGACCTGCTATTGGTCATAATTCCCCACATCCAAGGTTATTTTATCATAAAGAAAAAAATGTACAGCATGCATATGGCTGCTGCTGTCAAGTCAAAACTTCAAGTGGAACAAGACATGTGAGCTCCAACTTTCCACGGAGGGTGACTGTTGTAAACCGATTCAGGTATACAGAATATTGTCAGTACTTTTGGTAAGTTAAATGTTTTGACAGCTATTCAATGAACAACACAAGATGTTCTATGGCTGAAAAGCTGAATTTAGAGGGGCAGAGGCATTAGGACTGTCGTTTACTGCGTGAGTTTAAATAAAGACTTTAAATCCGAATTCTTAATGCTGCTAGGATGGGTGTAGTCATTCCCTCCTATGCGCAACGTTGGCAACCATAGGTAGCATATATTTGTTTATTAATATAATTATACAGTGTAATGACATGCAGAAGCAAGGCAATTATCTTTCTATAGAAAGATGATGTGTCTGTTCCATCTTTCTATGGAGTTTAACCTCAAAATTCTAAACTCCAAAACCTACTGAACCAAAGGCAGGATTAATGTGATGAGCAATACAGAAGCCATTAGGTCTATTCATTCACTGGTGTCAGAGTTTAATCTGGCTAAGGTGTTCAAAAGATGCTTTTCTGGGGTGCAGGATGATTACCGGTATATAGAGGAAGGGCTGTTTGTTTGAGATAGTTTGCAATTTGTTGTCATGCTCATTATTCTTCACTTTGGAAGAGGAACATTTTTGTTGCAAAACAGGATCTTGGTGAGGTTTAACAAGTATTCTTTTGCAGTCGTACTCAGTGAGAAATGTACGCTGTGGAATCTTTTCATGTGAAATCACAAAATCGCTTCTGTCCATCCTGATGGGCCATGAATATTTGAAACAAAGGTAATAAAAGAAAGAGAAGATGAACAAACACATCTTACTTTGTGAACTGGCGAAGTTTGGCCTCAATGCTGCGATGTCTCATGCACATCCTGGTCAGAGCTGAACCAATATCTCTGGTAGCCCCTGGAAACAAAGCAAACCCAAGATCAGTCTGTGACACACACACAAACACACACAATGAGCCTTCAACTAAAGTAACTACCACAAAAGGCTGCTTTTTTTGTTCAGCGGTCTGAAATCAGTATTTACATTAAAGCTCTTAGCTGCGTAAGTAAAGGATAAAAAGCATTTGTTTTATTTTACACTCTGCCACCATTTACAAAAGACATCTCTTGGCTTCTTGGAGGTCCCTCACACACACACACACACATACACACTCCTTTTTTTATCCAAATAAAGTCGTGTCTCACCAGTGTGTGTTTGTGTGAGAGACAGGCGCTCAGAGAGCCAGTTTTATGTGCAGCTAACCTGCAACTATAAACATCAGTCTATTTCAAGACCTCGGGTCCATGTGGAAAAAGCTGACCCCCAGAGCTTACGTCGGTTTTAAGCGATGGCAGACACCGCCGACTTCCAAACACGGTCTCAGAACTGTCGTCACTCCACAGGTGGACAGCCAACACAAAAATGGGATTCTGGCTTTGTATGAATATACTGTACACCCCGACTTTGCAGCAAATGTCAGCAGATTCAAATAAAAATCAGGGAATACATAATCTGCTGAATGTAATCGTTTATATTTCAGGCAGCAAAGTCACCAATAGTTACCACTCATTTTATCTTCATTATATAATGTGTTACCCTCCCTGTGGTGGATAGTTTATGATGCTGAAATAAAAGGGATTTACTTCTTTTTAATCCTTTTACAGAATCTGTAAATATCTTGTTACTTACTCAAAAAGGCAATATATTTAGCTACTTTTGTATTTTTCAATGACATTACGATCCAATAAAACAAATCGAAAAGGTAGTAGACCAAGACCTGTGATTCAAAGGGGGTTAATCACTAGAACAAGATTATAACGGTTCACAAAGATAGGACTTTATGTATTTTCTTGTGTCTTATCTTAAGTCACTTTAAGGAAAGAGGAAAAAAAAGGAGGGTTCCATGTCAATTGATGTTTTCTTTTTCTAAACTTATATTTAGGTATACTAACAACAAGAGATTTCATTTGACTTTGTTCTGTGCTAATATAACTGCCATAATTTAACAAAATAACAAGGCACATGGACCCACACTAGTAAGGTTTTATCCAAAAGCTGGGGCCAATAGAACAGTTTTCTCTAAATTGCACCAGCATTTATAATAAAACAACATTATCTATTGGTTGATATCTACATTTTTACAAAATGTGCAGGCTCAAAACATTCAATGAAATTTCAGACCTCCAATCTTGAAAACCCTCCTGAACTGTGTGCATATAAATAGCCTTGCTTGAGCTGTAATATTACACCTTAATTTTAAGGGGTAAATATGCTCCATACTCCATACTGTACCAGGTGGATGAGAGAAAGACTTTTTTTTCTCTATCTCTAGTGACGTCGTTAAGTGCTTTGCTCAGATGCTATATCCAAATGAATCAGTATTCCTCTTTTTTATATCATCACCAGCCGGGATGTAGGTTGAAATGACAACAACCCTCAGAATAAACCAACCGCAAGATGTGTCCTCACTGTAGCTGCTGCATAGCTACAGACCGACAAATAATAAACCACACACGTGCACACTTAAAATGTGTGTCGCTCACATCCAGAGAGAAGCCCTCCATTCATAATTAACAAATTCTTCCCTCTTGCCTCCTGTTCTACCCGGCAACCATTCATTAAAGCAGACCCGACCTCAACTAACACACACATGCATAGACACAACACGCCTCGGATGTATATGTATTCACCATGCACGGCAATCTGATGTGAGTATTTTGATTTGCGTGCTGATTTGATCCCAAATGAGTGAGTCGATCTTGAAAGTGACAAAAGGAAAGAGTGAGGCCAATGAGAGGAGAGTGCATTTGATTTTCTGCATTGAAGGAACAGGATGATATGGGAGAGAAATAAGAGGGGGGAGAGTTGGAGGGAGGAGAGCGAATGAGGATGAGAGGGGTTGCCTTACACATTTTAATGAGCTGACTGCTGGAGTGAGAGCCATGGGACTGCAGTCACAGCCAACTGTGTGTGCGTTTGATCTCTACATTTATGATGGTTCCCTTCCTGTTTGCCTGTTATTAACAGGCCTCTCAGAATCTCTAGGAGATCAACAACAAGATGACAACACACGCTTTTCATTTGTGGAACTACTACATGTGTGTGCGTGTTTGTGAAAGTTTTTTTGTTTTTTTTGTTTTTTTTGCTCTTAATGCAAAGCACCATGTCTCAGCATTTTAATGATATACTTCTCCCAAAGAACATTGAAGAATACGAAGTAATACTGTTAATGGAGCAAGCAAAAATGCACTTTAACTCTTAAATAGTCATGATAACACTTTATTTCCAAGCCCAAGTATTGTTCCCAGGATTATTATTAAATGTAAAATAGAGCAACCTTTTCATACATCAAAAACCACAAGACTTTTTCCTTTCACTCTCTGCCACTCTCCTTTTCTTGCCCTTCATCTCGTCCTGGGTGTAGAAAGAACTGTAGGAGGAACTCACTGAAACAAAGTCCTAATAAACCCATGCCTAATAATTTCCCTAAGGCAAAAAATGATGTTGCAGATCAATAAAATGTAAAAACCCACTGTTTATATAATAGTACATTGTTATTATATCTTTCTTTGAATTGTCCACTTGGTTCAGCAATTTCAGACTTAGCAAACTATGTTTTATGTCATTTTAGTGAGCTGTAAGTGCACAAGGGTAATTGAGGAAAAGGAGTCATTTCAGTATGTACTCATTCTTTCTCTGGTGTTTAAAATCTCAGCGGATTCAAACATGCAGAGTGAGCCTTTCCAGGCAGTTGCAAAGTAACTATTCTCCTCATCACCTAGCAACTGACTCAAGTGACAGGTTCGAAATGGTTTCCATGACAGCGCAGATCTTGGCCTGTTGCTAAGGTGGGAGTCAGAATGTTTGTTGCTAAGGTCAAATTGTCTGCTGCTAGGGAAACGAATATCTGAGCTGCTTTGCGAGAGGGGGGAGACAGACTGGGAAACGGAGAGGGAATACTACACATACACACAAACAAACGCACTGAGTATCCTCCCTGTGAAAGAGAACTGAGTGGTGGGAACAGGAACAGAGAAACCAGAACACACACCATGATTACGTAACTGAACTACCGAGATTGCCACAGATTATTAAATGTTTCCAGAGTCTAACAGTCACTTAAATGACAAATAAATAGATAACTTTTCTTAAAGTTTACATTATGGGATCTATTCAGGACAGTAAAAAAGACCATCTTGGAAGCAAAGCCCCATCCTGGAATTATTGTTTATAGTTTAGGATTACAGCTCCAGTTGCACATAATCTACGTTGTGGTATACCATTACTCCCCACAGGAAATCATTGTGCCCCCTACACTCTAATGATAGCATCGCTCTGTCTGTTTCGTTGCCTGGGGCATCACCGGCCATCCCACCAATGCATCTCCATAGCAACTATTATCTGTAATCTTGCAGAGATATTTGTCAGCTTCTGGCTTTTCCTGTAGCTGAGCGACACGAGTAAACATCCAACTGGACAAGCGCACGGTCTTCCAATTTCAGTCCTCAGTCCATGGGAAAAAGTCAAACATAGCCCTTCAGTCTGTTGGGACGACTCGCTGCAAAATGGCCTCATCTGTAATTAATCATACTCAATCTATGCAACATGTGCTTGAATTCAAAGTGGAGCAGTGGGAACAAGCAACAGTAAAATAGGGTTGTGAATTTTGGAAGAACCATTACCTGTCTGCATGAGAAGGACAGAAGTAAATAAATGGCAAATTTCAAAATAATATACATGAATAGTCAAACAATCTGATCCGGCTTTTCAAAATTTAGCATTCTAAGGGGAGCACTGGACTAATGCAGGGCGGGTTGTCCCTTTGCTCTCAGTTCAGCCGTAGCTATTTGCAGCATGTATGCTTAGGACATTCCTTTGAGATCATGCTCACAAGTTCACATGATTGCATCACATTATTCATGCAGATTTTGTCTGTCACACATCATTGTAGCCGAGATCCTTTTTTTCCCAACATTCCAATGATTTTTTCTTTTAAAGCATTCTGGGCTGGTGACAGAGTTCAGAAACACAATCAACTCAATGTCATGTTCGTGAATCAAGCAAAGAAAAATATTTGCCATGTAATATGAGCCCGTCTAAAGCTGAAGCTAGCCAACAGAATCTGTCCAGTGGAGATCAAGAGAGGATATGGTCAGCAGTGATACCACCATTTACCTTGCTGTGTTATGCTTAAACAATGTGCTTGTACTATTTGTCTGAGAAAAAATATAAATTGATCAGAACATGATTGCCAACCCTGATTGCCTGACATGGCATTCTCCTGTAGCCAGTCCATCACAGGGCCACACAGAGACAAACAACCGCACACACTCACATCCACTCCTAAGGGCAATTTAGAGTGTCCAATTAAATTAAAATTGAATATTAAGACTTTGAGCTTGCTTAAACTCGCTTCTCAACACTTGGATCAATTAATTTTTTGGTTCAATGGTGATGTTTATAAATACTGAACATATATAGTGGCATATTGGGCATATAGTGGCAACTTGAGGCATTGAAATGGGGGACAAATGAAAATGGTGGAAAAAAAAGAAAGAAAAACTCCCCAAAACCCAATTCAGTTTTTCTATCAAAAATTTACGAAAAACAAGCTTTTTATCAGACAATCTTATTAATCTTGTGCCAATTCCAACTTAAAGAAGTCAGTGACTGGTATTTGAAAAAGTAATGAAAGCTAAAGACAAGAAAAACAATGTAGAAGAACAAAATAAACAATAGGCAAGGAGTAAAGACCATCATCATTTTGTGTCTAGGGTGTCATATCAACATGGTAAGGTTATTGCTTGACCAGGTAAGGTAGCAGTTGCCTAGGTTACTGACGTCTGCAGCAACCCCATCTGTTCCCCTGACGCCAGCATCTCATTGGTGACACAGCAATAATAAAACACAGGAAGACGCATAATGAGTCCGAAAGGGAAAAAAAGGATGTGGAGAGAGATTAAAGAGTGCAAGACAGTCAGAGGCATTACTGTGGCACCAGAGCCAGATATAATTCATGAGGTATTTGGATTTTCCTCTCACCATGAAGTCAGAAATTGTGTTTTCCAGACAAGCAAGCAGCCAGTCGGCCAGCCAGCCAGCCTGGCCAAAACAAGCCATCTCTGATACAACAGCATCCGCAGTACACACACAAAGCAACGTTCCAATGTAAACCTTGAGCAGCAAAGTCCCAATACCGAATGCTGAAAGAATGCATTGGAGTATGAAACATTATAACCGAGAAATAAGCTACAACAGTTCGTGTATTGGAAAAATCTTGATACTGGAGAAACTACTGTTGAGAATGCATGCGTGTTACCAGGGTTACCAGCTAGTTATGTAATTAATATTTCATCGACCAAATGGTGTGTGGCTGTGTGATTTGGTAATGACAATGGTTTTCTGTAATTACACGGTAAAGTCTGAGGTTATGGTCACTGTTTGTCCTTTGCCAGAATCCCAGGCAGACATCAATTAGTAAGATCCAGGTCAATCTGACCATTGTTTGAGGTTGTTTTGACTCATACAATGACGTAAATAGACAAATTGATCAGGCATCCATCCACTTGCTATACTACTTAAATAGTAGGGTCATGGGGCTGGAGCCTGGACAGGTTACCAGTCTGTCACAAAGACATGCTCTCGCTCCAAGGAATAATTTAGGATAATTAATTAATCATTAATTAAGCTAACATGCATATTTTTGGACTGTGCGAGGACACTGGAGTACCTGGAGAGAACCCATGGACACACAGGAGGAACATGAACATCACAATGAAAGATTATAGATTCTAACCAGGAACCCTCTCGGTGTGAGGGAACAGTGCCAAGCTCTGCAGCACAAATAAAGCATAGAAAACAATGTTTTTTTCCTTGAACCCAGTTTTAGTCACTGGATCGAAATCACATGAACGGCCAGATGTGACATAAAGAAAAGCGAAGTGTCCAGTGTAACAGCCATTAAAATGCGTTTTGTGCGTCAACTTATTTAGCTCAAGCTTAAGTAATATCCCAGAATCACAAAAACACAACCAGAAGTGTAACTGTCAGCAGACAGTTCTTGAATCAAAGAGACACACGCCACAAGACGATAGTTTAAACCCGCCGCTCCCACTGGACTCATGACATCACTCAAAAGGTCCTGCAGGGGTCACTTCCTTTCAGCACGTCTCTCTTATGCTTTTCAGCACCCATCTCCCTGGTGAGGGTGACCCCGAGTGTCCGCTTTGATGAACTCGAACAATCAATGTTCTGGTCCAGTCTGGTTGATTTCCACGGCCAGTCAGTTTCTTCCCCTAGTGAAATAATTGAATCTGTATGAAATGGTGTGGCCGCCCCCAAACAGAAGGAGAACAAATAGAAAAGAAAAAGAAGGTCTTCATTAAGGGTCTAATTGCATTCCTAAAACTACACTGGTGTCACCTCCTGAAATTGTAGATCTACTCATGAAATCTTACTGTGGTGCATAAGTCACAAAGTAATATCTGGTTATCTGGTTTGGATATTCACATTTCTCATATAACTGACTGATATATTCGGCGCTAATCTACACTTGTTGAACAGGTAATCCAACTCTTTTTTTGACAGTAATTCTGTCCCATGTTTGATTATGGACAAATTAAAAATCAAATTAAATCCACCACTAAACGAGGACTTGTCCAGACAGCTTACTTTGCGGTGATGTTAAATGTTCAGGTGCTCCAAAAATACCATTAAAGAGGTGAATTATGATTGTAATTAATTGTGTTATTTGCAGTTATACTCTCTTCTCCATCCATCCATCCATCACTGGATACATCCTGGATGGTCATATTCTCCTTTCCAAGTACATATAAAAAGAATCTGGATGATGATTGACATATATGATAAATGCAATCAAACTCAATGGTATTTTTGTAAATGTCACAGTAAGTGTGTTGTTCAGTCCTTTGGATGTTATATCTATGATAGTACTGTAGATGTGTTTCACTGGGGAAACGTAAAGAAAGCTAAATGATCAGTCATTTCAGAGAGCTGACTCTGTTGGTATGCGTGTGTGTGTGCATGTTTGTGTGCATTATTGTTTTAGGAGAAACAAGTCATAGTCGACCAGCTCAATGGCTTAGTGTGAAAGTCACAGAGCTGGCACCTCCCTTCCTCTCTGGTTAAAACAACTACACACAGGTTCCTGTCTTCAATTTTTTTTTCTCTTTCCAAACTTTCGAAACAACCTGACAAGACAAAGCACACATCGTCTTGTCAGACAACGTGTCTTTGTGTATTATAAATATCCAAACTGCAATTTCACAAAGATTCAAATTACACAAATAACTTTATCTGTAAGTTAAGATCACTGGTTAGTGATTGAAGAGACCACTTTGCAAACAACCTTGACTTCAAAGAGCATACTTTGCCATCACAGAGGAAGTTCACTGTTGGACCACTTCCCCCCTTATCCAACAGAAAAGCGCAGATGTACACACAAGTGTGGAAAGGACCAAAGGCTTACGATCCACGTTTGTGCAGAACAGTGAATGTGGTGCTATAATGGTTTGAAGTGGAGTCAGCTGAGCCTGGGAAAGCATGTGCACTCTCTGGCTTTGATTACAGGGGCTCTAAATCTCTCTTACACACATAGGCTACTTAGAGATACAAACAAAAAATGGACATGGAAAATAAGAACTGAAATACGGAGACACAATCGTTCCCCGGAGACCATGGCAGAAATAAACTATAGGGCTTCAGGCGGGGCATATTTACTGAAAATGGTGGGTTGTTGCCAATGGACAATTTTAGAAAATACCGACACAAAAAGTGAAACCAGCCAGGCCAGCTTTCCCTTAGAGAGAAATGTTAACATAGAAGAGTTTAACAGGGTTGAAAAGGTTTCCACTGGACTGGACATTTTTTTATGTTATTCAAATGATGTAAAGAAGAAGCAAATCATAGCTTTCAGTGCAGAATTGAACTGTCCTAAAAGAGACAACAATGATTGCTCTATAAAATATAACTACTGACATGAGTACATTTTAAACACTTATACTTAAGTATGATTATAAAGGTAAAGCCCTAAATCGCGAGCCACATAGACAAATATTGTGTTTTAGGATCAAACCAAAGATTTCCTATTTACCGTAAGTTGTGTTACTTTATTGGTTTGTGTCTGTGTTCTATTTTGATATCACTGAGATAGTCGGATGAACGAATCATATACTTCTGTAAAACTATTTCTAAAAATATTATTGGTCCAGTGCATCTAATTTAGTAGTTTTTGCACTGAATATGTTTTACTTGTTAAATGTAACTAAACTGTGCAAATTATTATTTGTGTTTGTATTGCTTCACCATAAAAACATTTTAAAATGTATAGGCTTCTAGCAAAAATGTAGCTTAGCTAACATCAGTGACGAGAACTGTCAAATTTAGTATCTTACTAAATGTATGAAAACACAGGAAAATGTCTGGTCACAACTTCCTGAGTTCAAGTTTTCGACCAACAGAATTTCCAGTCAGTAAATCTACCCAGGAGGTCAAAACTTTGCTTTGCAAAGATACAACAACAAGGCAGATATCCTTTAAGCAAGGATTTTATCTTTTTTATACTTGAATTGGGAGACCGATTGCTATTGACTAACAGCAAAGTGCAATGGACAAAAAGGAAACATTCATGTTCCACAGAACCCTGGGGCTGAAAGCTCGCTGCGGTTTCTTTACATGGTGATTTGCATGTGGAGCACATTCAGAGGCACGATAAAACAATTAACATACATGACTGCGTGCTAATTGGAGAAGCGTTTAGAATTCAATGCCTGTACGCACTTCGCCTCGTCGGTTACATCTTTGCATATTTTCCCAGGATTTCCACGGAAACATGTTACGCAAACCTTCCTCAAGACATCCCAAACAGACACTGTAACATGATCGTGCCACATTTACAAGTTGGGATGCACATCGTGCTAACCTAGGATTGAAGAGATGGTACACACTGTAACATGCAGCACGTTTATGAATAAACTAAGTATATGAGTTCCCTTGGGTAAAGTGGTATATTTATGTAGCCGTGTCAACATGGTAAAAATAAATTAGACCCATGAATGTGTTTAGAAATGCATATTAACCTCTGCTGGAGTAGTAATGTCTGTTTCATATTGGGCTATTACAATAGCCAATATTATGTGACTGGTAAACAAAATAGCCACAAACACAATTGCATAAACCTAAACAGAAGTAGGCTAGAGGTGAGTGAGGTTTAAGCTTTGTAGAGGTCAGCCCTGTATTTTTTTTCTTTTCAAATCTCAAAAAATTAATGGTTTAGCGGTTAAACACCCTTCCACATCGACATTTCCCTTGTTAGCAATTTCACAAGAATAATTCCTAATGTGGATTGAAATTTCTGTTCATAATTTTGACAATTTAGTAAAGTCACGCTCAAAATTAGCAAAATAGAAGAGCTATTTATTAAAGCTTTGGTTTAGTTTGATTTTCAGGGAGACAAAACAAGGTTCAGAAATTAATTCCACTTCAGAACTGAAAAGATTACACCGTCAAATTTAGACAGAAACACTTGTAATTGTTTGCAGGCCACAAAGATGTAACACCTTTTTTAAAAATCTCTATTAAAATGCACAAAAATATTGACTCTTATTCCAAACATAATCATTCAGAGCTGTACCATTCAGCCAGGAGCTTGTCTGTGCTGAGTCATACACTGCAGTGGTCTAAATATAGCAATGTGGATATTGTAGTATTGACATCATGGGTGCTCCTCAGTAACAAGAGGCACCCTCTTGACCCAAAATTTAAAGAAAATGAGATGAGCGAGAAAACAGTAGGTCAAGAATCAAAAAGAAACACTTTTTTTACAGCTGCAGTTTTAAAATAATGTGTGTGGACATATGAGGAGCAAGACAGAGAAACCTTCATAGCATCATGATGACATCTGTGGCTGCCACTGTTGTTATGACAACGTATCCAATGGGAGGGCTGAATGAGAGGGGTGTGAAAGGTAGGCAACAAAGGCCAAAAATGATTGGATGAGGAGGAAATAATAATCTGTGCACGGACATTGCTTGGTGAATTCTGCATTTATCTACCAATATATACCTGAAATCATACAAATATACATGGCAATCATTGCATACGAATATATTGGACAGGATTAATCTATAACATCAGCAATATTGGCTGTCCTAATTCTTTAAATGTGTCCAAATAAATTAGAGCTGTTGAGTTAGCTGACTTGCGTTGTTATAAGCATCTTGGTTATTTGGAGGGGCCCTAAGAAGAACAGCAGTAAAACTGCATGTGCGTACAGCTGAGCCAGCAGAAGCCTCACCGGTTATCACGCCTGGCTGCAGGCCGTTAATGCTGTGGATTAACACCTGACTCTGATCACACACACTAACATACAAGGCTCTCCCTCTGTGCTCTAACGTCGCTTCAGTATTTCACAGATTCCTCCACAAATACAGTGGAGGAAATAAGCATTTGACCCCTTGCTGATTTTGCAGGTTTGCCCACTTACAAAGAATGCTTATTTTGCCTCATCAGATGGTTATCAATTTTTATAAATTCATATGATGTGATTTTCTGGAATTTTCTTTGGGATTCTGTCTTTCACTGTTAGAATGTACATATTATTAAAGTTATAGATCGTTGTATTCTTTGTAAGTGGGCAAACCTGCAAAATCAGCAAGGGGTCAAATACTTATTTCCCCCACTGTATGACAATAAGAAGTGAAAAAGAAAAAAAAACTGCATTAACAACATCACCGAGTGGCCTACAAAATGCGTGCACACACGGTCTTTCTCGCGTGCACGGCGCTCCTCAACCCAGGCACTTGTCTGATTAAATAGCTTTGGCCCCGAAGCACAAAAACTCACTCAGCTCAACTTCCCATGCTCAGTGAAAAGAGTGCGCTGCCTGAGGATGTGTGTGTGTGTGTGCCCAACAGAGCATGGTTTGTGTCGTTGACCTCAGGGACAATGGTGCTCTGTGACATCAGGAAATGTCCAAAAAAGAGCCGCCTGAGACAGAAACATGGATAGAAGGAAGGAAAAATGCCAAAAGGAGGGAACGGGAATTGTGGGAGACGAGGACTGATGGGAGAGACGTGTGGGGAAGCAAGGCCAAGCACATTGGGAAAAAAGGAGTGGTGAAGAGATGCTGAATTTGGATTAAGTGAAGAGGTGAAAAAGAAAATAGAAAGGAGGGGCGAAAAAGGATTAAATTACAGGCCATAATGTTGTTTTGCAGCACTGAAGAAAGAAGGCCAGAAAATAAATGAGTGGTTGAATCAATGAATTAATGCATGGATATGTACAAATAACTACTCTGGACATACCAAGATTGTTTCAACTGGAATTTAGCTTTTAAAATAAAGGGATCAGTTTTCGTTAGAAAGTCATCATAGGCAAAGACATTCAGAAAAGAATATGGTGGGAGACATTTACCTTTCTGTGGTTTGGAGGTATGCTATCGAGTAACCTGGTGCCATGTATAACTAGCAGCTACTTTAGAAAAATTACCAATCATATACAATTGCTACAATGCTTTTAAAAGACAAAACATTATTCTACCTGTATTTCATGCATATGATATGTGGTACTGTGATTACTCGTGTCCCAGAGAGACTGTTTTGTTTACTTTGTGCTAGCTAGCAGTCAAAGTATCAGCCCTGCCCAACAGTGACTAAATGCAGATATGTAAATGTTTCCAGAAATATCTTTAACTTTTGTTTATCCTTCATGTCACGGTTTGGGGTTTTCTGGAATGTAGTTTTAGGCTTTTTTTACCTTTGTGTTCTTCTTGCGATTTTGTTTATTCTCAAGTTGTATTCTCAAGGTTATTCTTTGTTCGTTCTTGTCTCTTGAACTTTTAGCTGTGTTCTTGGTTTTGTGTCCCCTATTTACTGTGTTTTATGTTGTTATCTCTGCCCCTGCCACCTTATTCTGACCTTCCTCATTCAGTTCAATACAGCTGTACTTCCTGCCTCACCTATTCTGCATCTACTGATGGTCTCTCCCCTATATACGATTCTCTCGTTGATTCGTCTCTCGCCCGTTGTCAGCTGGGATAGGCTCCAGCTGCCCACGACCCCATTTGGGAATAAGCAGTATAGAAAATGGATGGATGGTCAGATCCTTGCTGCATTCAAATGGTCCTGTATGTTATCACTTCCATACCATAGGTTTCTTCCTTCGTCTTCCAGTGTTTTCCAGTTTCAGGTATTTCATGTATTATAGCTTTTTCTTTTTAATTAATCAGGCAATCTTGCAGTTTTTGTTGGTTTGTGTAAACCAACACATGGCCCACATTTGAATTTCAAAACCTCGTCCTCAACTATGTCTTGACACTTTGTACCCTGAGTAGTTTAACAACTGAAAACATTTACCAAGTGGCACAGGGTTCTGACTATTTCTATCCTCAAAGTTTCTCTTCATATCCTTTGTTTTCAGACCATCATTTTTGGCTATTTGAAAAACCAGACGGGGAGTATTAAAATGTGACTCATATATTCAGGATCGGGGTCGAGATAAGGTCAACTGCTGAGTTGCTCTTATTGTGACCCAGTTATGTAGGCTATATTACAAAACACCACTTTAACCACATCGGTTGAATGGTTGACAATCTCAGATCAAAATAATAAGCAGTTGACCGTGAAGGGCGCGATATCTGAAACACAATTGAGCCATCTTCCTCAGATTTGTCCTCTCCACTTGGCAACAACATGGCTATTTTTTCCTTGCCACCACTTCCGTCCCTTTCTCACACTCTCACTCACACACACACACAAATACACACACCCACATACTCTCTCCTTGTTACCAGGCAACCGTACTTGTAAATGTGATCACGCTTGTCTGTGATTTGCTGCCTGTACGGTCCATCTACGTCAGTCAGACAGACAAAAAAGGGGGAAGGCAGTTGCATCACATGCAGTTGTTGCAAATTTTGGTATAGTTCTGGTTTATGGCCTTTTGAAATGTTACATGAAATAGTAAAAAGATCTAATGCTCTGGGCAGTGTCTGTCCTTTGTCTCCCCACCACCCAAAACACACACACATACACTCGCATGCACACACAGGGATAAATTCAACCAACAAGCTCTGAATAGAAGGCACCCCCAGTCCCTGAGTGTATAGTGCAGAGCAATTCTACATTGAGCATGATAATTAATTAGATTATCTGAGAAGCAACATTTCAACTTCAAACTTACCATTCCTAGCCTTCAAATGAAATAAAAAAATTTAAATAGTATTTTCGACCTAATGTTATGTTATAATTAATGGTATGTCAGCAGAATACAAACTCCACTGTTAACAAGTCTTTAAATAACATTTTTCGTGCAAATATTCTTTGGCAAAATTGTCAAAGTTGCTGTGATTTTACCAACTCTGACTAAATAATAAACCCCCACAGTTGACTGAAGGTTTGCTAAGTTAATTTGAAAGGTCTGCATTACATCTAAGGATAGGGTTGAGATGCACCAGTGTTCATATACATCGACAGCACAAGCGTGTCATTGAAGACTTCCTCAATGCGAACAGTCTCTCTGTCCATGCGCTGTCTTTATTGCTTGGCATCCTCACTGTTCTCCCAAGCATAGACTTCTTGTCTTTTCAAACGGTCATCATTTTTTGCTGGGACAATTCTCAACTGTTGGTGCATTTAATTGGCCCACTATTTACAGAGAACACTACAACTGTCTTAGTCCTTTATATCCACAGAGCACAACAGTTTCTCAGACATTTGTTTTCTTTTATTTAAAACAAATGTATGCGAGACATGCTGTGAGTTCACTTTTGTTTGTTTTTAATCCTTCAAAAGCATGACTGCGAATGTGTGTTACCACTGCCTGTACCACTTGCAGCCTCTCTGTCACACCAGAAGTATTATTAGTGGTTGTCAAAATCAAGACCACCTTTCACATAAACTTTACTGCTTCCTGCACACACACACACCCGCAGCTCCCTTCCTCTGGCTTCAATGAAGACAATTAAAGTGTTGGAAATGAGGTTTCCAGCCTCCTCCCTGCCATCTGCAGCTGAGATCAACCTCAACCGTGTTTCTGCTTGTTTAGCCGAAGAACAGCCACTCTGGCTTTTTCTTTTCTAAACAGTCGGGGATCGTTTTCCGTCATTAAGTGTGTAGAACGGCTGAGGTTTTTCCTGTCTGCCGGTCTGCGAGCAAAAAAAAAATGAGCGTGCGTGCATTAATAAGATTTATGATGTTCATTATGAAAGCTTTTATTTGGATGCAGGCAGGCAGCCGGGCAATAAAACCACCAGCCATCCTGTAGCATCAGATCATCATCCTCATCATCTCTGCCTCAAACGCATGCACAAACACACACACACACACAAATGCAAGCATACATGTGGGTGTTTTATTGCTTTATGCATCGCCAAGGGTGCACATATAGTTAGTCCAGGGACTGACCCAGGTTTTACCGCTGCTACCACAGAAATACGGCAGGGAGTATCAAGACCAATATCATGGTTGCAACTATAGTTCACTTCTGGTGGGAAACAGTTCAAACCTAATAAGTGAAACGCTAATAAAGGAATTGTTTTTTGACAGAATTAAAAAGCAAGCGTTGAAAGTTAAAGTGATCCGTTACAAACATACTGTATGCTAAGCTATCTGGCTAGCCAATGATAACCAGAATTTTATGTCCCTACCTGCAAAGAAGAAGAATGTTATTGTAATTTAATCTTTATCTTTAAAGGTAAACAAATAACAATGTATAAGGGAAAGGTTGCTGTATGTCTTGTTGACAGCAAACAATCTGCTCATGCAAGCAAAAATTTAAATAAAGAAAAAAAAAACTGAATTAAAAAAATATCAGTGAGCTAGTTAGAAGCACATTTTAATTGAGCTACAGAGTTAATAATAAATAAATTACAATATCCATCCCTCAGGTTTCATGCTTTATGGGTGAATGAAAATGGAAAACATCCTTGTGTTCGGAGGGATAAATTACATTAAAGGCACACCGAAAGACTTTTATGGACTAAATTAAATCGTATATCCTCATAGCCCGTCATGTCAGCATGCCCAATTTGAATAATAAAAATTCTAATTGTTAAAAAACGAAGAATACAGGGACCAATAAAATAAGACTGATGACTGTGCTATGCTTGGCATGACAGATATTCTGGATGTCATTGCAATATTTGGGTGAGGAAACCCATACACAACTGAATTGAGAAATGGGGTGAAAAATGCAAATATAATCAGTAAAAGAATGCAATTCAAATGGTCAATATAGCACAAATCAGCATAATTTTACAGATTCTTTTTATTATCCAGTCATGACACCATTATCAAAACTACTCTGATCTGATCTAAAACATGCATTTTCAGCCATCAAGTAAAGATATTCTGTGATTCCTGTAGTAGTCTTTCAACAAAGTTGGTTTGATGCCCGAACAAACAAAAAATATGGGAGAGTCCATCTGAGAATGCATTCCAGTTTCACCCAACACCAGGGAATTAACTAGTACACTTCCTGCTGCCATGATTTCCTCCACTTACTACAATCTCTCTATGAAGAACAAGACAAACTGACCCACAATCTATAATGTCCCTGTTTACCTTATAGGATTTAGAAGAAAAATAAAAACCTACATAAGCTAAACACTGAGGATGTAAACGTAATACAGTATATGACCTGTCCATGGGTGAAAGCTTGACAAAGCTGCACTTCTGTAATGCTTTAGCTTCGTTAGTAGGATTAAATCTCCGCTAGAACTGTCTGCGCACCATTCCACACATTCCCCTTATCATGTCCTCACCTGAACCTGGGGATTTTTTTTTCGGGATCTTCCAGATTTTATCGTAATCTTTACATTACCATGTCAAGTAGCTGAAACAATTTGCTGTGTCATGATAGATGTCTCCTCCTTTGTGGTTTATTTCAGTAATTGAGGTGGCAACACAGTTTAAGATTTTAGTAGTGTTTAGAAAAGCGATTGATATTTGAATAAAATCATGAAGGCTGAAAATAAGCAAAAAAAATAAAATAAAAATATATATATATATGAGCAAACTAAACAGTAGGCAAGGAGGAAGGACCATCATGCTTTTGTGTCCTGGGTACCATATCAACAAGGTAAAGTTATTGCTTGAGTAGGTGAGGCAGCAGTTGCCTAGGTTACTGACGTCTGCAACAAATACCCATCTGTTCCCCTGACGCCTGCATCTGCTTGGTGACACAGCAATAATAAGAAGGAAGATGCATAGGGGAACCCTCTTGCTGTGAGTCGACGGTGCTGACCACCACACAACCGCACTGCCCCCTAACCTTTTCATCGTTTGGTATTTTGTTCTATTTCGTGTATATTCAGTACTCCAGCATTAAAAGTCTAAGAATGTGACCTAGAATTTCATTAGATAAGATGATATTAAAGCAGACGTTCGTGTTTGGACTGTTATGAGAGGAGGTCCTCTGAAAAAAACTGAGTTTTCAGGAGTTTCTTAAAGGTAGACAGGGAGATCTGTCCTCTGGTAGCACTTGATAGATAATTCCACCAACAAGGGGACCCTGGATGAGAGTAGTCTGGCGCTAGCCGACTCTCCTTAAAGGAAAGGATGAGCCAATGGCTAACTTGAGTCTGAAGTTGGTTTGAGTAGTCCTGGAAATCATTTTGTCAGCAAGAATTAGTGATTTATATTTGTTCCAAGCGGCAACTTGGAACTACAATTGTATCACGTAAGCCAAGAAGTCTGTAAGAAGGGTATTGCTGTAGTCAGTAATGTTTTTCTCTGAACACGTCCAGGAATGGCAAGCTATTCATAAAAGACTCCTAGTTTAGATATCCTGGTAACTGTGCAACATTATGGCAATAGTTATACCCAGCAATTACTGAGAGCAAAGGTTTGTAATACTTTTATTCAAACAACAATGCTAATTTCCTAAACCATTTAAGTAAATTATTGGTCTGTCCTAGTGTCTATACACTCATCAAATTATAAAACTGTGCTTGTGCGGCCACATTTTCACACTCTCCTGCATCAAAACTCCTGCATAGATTACTTTTTTTTATTGTTACACTTATCCCGACTTCCTAATACTTTGTAATTACAGAGCTTGATAGCTTAAATATGTAAAAAATATTGATAGTAGACAACTGTAAGGCTTAAATAAGTAGTGTGTATATTGGCATTATTTATATATATATTTACTTATATTTATATTTACTTTTTCAATAGCCTTGTTTTTGCTTCATGTTTTCACAACTATAAGGTGAAAAAGCTCCTTTAAGTTCGATCGTAACTTTCTACCGGACTCATTGAATGGCCATGTATGCTTTCACTGAATCCCAGGGCTATTTCTCCGTTATTTCAGTATGCACTAAAGTGATGACAGGACCAATACCAGACCATAAGCATGACTATAAAAACTTTACAAGGAACACTATATCATAAACTTTTTACCTCATAAATTCAGCTGTTTCAATGTCAATGAATTTTATAGTTGCAATGCACTGTTTGTAGACTAAAAGTCAAAAGCTGTTTTTTAAAACTTTTTGCAGCTTGTCAATTCACACTGACATGCAAATGGTAATATTGGAAATATTGCCAATGCATAAATGAGACTGCCAGTACAAGAGAAGAGCACAAGATAATCAGTACCATCGGGCTTGATTCACACCCGACCAAAGAAGTGGCGCATTCACATACTAAATGGCACCAAGACAGAGAGCATCATTATTGGTACCAACTTCTGTGTCCTTCCATTTAACAAATCTACTGGAGAACCTCACACAGTGAAAAAAAGACATAATTGTATCACATTTGAAAAATGGAGTCCAAAATGGAATGACTCATCAATTCAAAAAGTACAGAGGGCCTCTGATGAACAGTGTGCATCATTGTAACGTGTATTTTTGTGCATGGGTGGCAGTACAGAGGTGCATGTGCTGTGAGCTGACAAAGCTCAGTGACTTCCTGTCTCCCCTGTAAAAGCAGCATGAGCCCCATCCTGCATCCTCAGTTAGAGCAGCTCACCTAGGGCTGTTCTCACACACATACACACACACACACACACACCATGATCATCATATACACTGTCTGACATCTGCACGCAATGAGTCTCAACACCAGGAGAAATTTCCTGTGTTGGAGCCTCATTGGTCACCTTTGTCTCCCTCCTGCTGCTCAGTGATACCACGGGTGGGCATGTTTTCACTGACTGCCTCAGTTCTCACTTTAAAAACTGGTCAGACAACTTTAAAAACATTAAGTTCATGCTTACTGTCTATTTACCATTTCATTTACCTTGCAGTTTAATGCAAGATAAATTTAAGAATGCTTGAAGAATTTATTTTTCTGTTTTTTTGTTGTTTTTTTTGCAAGAGGAGGATTAATTGAAGGTCTTAAGTAATTATTAAAAGTAAAGATTAGTCCCTGGATTTTGTACATATTACATATTCCACCAGAGACCCATATAATCTTATCAGCTCTTGCTAGGAAAAATCCAGCAAAATATTTATAAGCAATGTGTTTGAGTATAATCCTGTAGAACACAACATCCCTCACTCTGAGGAGTGGATTAATAGAGTGAGAAAGTTTATACAATCTTATATCATTAGCTGGATCCATTGGATTGGTATTAAGGAAGAAATTACAACAAAACTGGACAAAACCCCATAGAAATAATAACAATAAAAAACATGAATTTCAACATTAGGAAAACCACCAGCATTTCTCACCCAAAAATGGATTCTGTGAAATATCTTCCCTGAATAGTGTTTTCTTTTTCATTGTTGTGTTTTCCAAAATGCCTCTTTTTGTCTTTCCTTTTGGTCTTTCTGTGATATGTGTTGCTAGGGGATATTGCGATGCTGCTCTTCAGCAAAGTCAGCCACGGTTTTAAAGTTAAAACACCAAAAGCACAAAACTAAACAAGCTTTCGTAACATGATAGAAACACTATTCTGAGAATGTGAGTTTGTCATTGAGTCACTAACATACAGGCCTTTATCTAATCATTGATATTTGCATGTTTTTGCATTTTTTTATGCTGCTGGGGTATCATTGCGGATGATACGCTCTGTCAAAACAAACTTAACCAACTTTTCAATAATCAATATTAAGCTATGGTAATGACTAACCATTTACCACTTCATTATTTATGTGATCATGCTTTGTAGTACCAACCCCAGATGTGAGGCATTCTTTTTTCCTACGTGCACCATTTCAGTTTCAACCTTCATGTTCGAACAATCGAAATTGTTTCTCACCTGGAACGCTACAACAGTGTCTAGATGTTTTATTGCGATGCTCGGAGCTGACTTTGTACAACAGCTTCTCTTTTTTTAAAAACTAAGTGCCAACAAATGGCATTTCCCATGTAGGAATATGGCTTTTTTTAGGAAAATTCTGAAAACAGACTAACATAAGTTCTCCAGTTTCAAAATATTCTCTACCCCAACAACAAATATTCACTGAAGAGGTTGGTTTTCAATACGTCAATGTCCTCACATTTCAAATAGTTCAGATTCTGCCAACAAAACGTAGAATCAACCACAGTTGGCGTCAACCAAAATATCAAGTCACCAGCAAATAACTAAGAATAATCATCTCCTCGAACAGCAAAACAGCTTTGAGCAATCTCTGTGAGACTCCAGCGTCTCCCCTCTGTTTCCATAATGAGTACAACTGCTTTCAAGTTCAGGACAAGATGTGCCCCTGGAAATACTTTCATCAGTAGTAATGGGAATTTAGTTGGTTGATGATATCTGAACAGCGTAAGCAAAGATAAGTTAAAAAAAATTCTGCCTGACACGGCTTTTGGTTTTCAGGTGGCATTAGTTCTTCGGTACACACTCTTTCTCTTTCCCATGCGTACACACATTTACTGTTATCTCCTACCTCGAGTGTTGGTAGCCATGTCTGCTACTTTCTGAAAGGCATCCAGGAAGGCCACGGCTGCCAGAACAGTAGTTCTAAATGGGCAGAAAATGGCAATAATTCTATTTAAAAAGTGGAATGATTTCACCCGAACAATAATATTCAGAAATATTACAGAATGCTGATATAACTAGATACACAAAAACCTATCGATGCATTAAATAAAGTGGTAGATTGAATCTTCTCTCAATGTTTTTCCCTTATATTGACTTTAAACTGCTATTTCTTCCTTTCAGGAGTGCTTACCGGAGCTGGGAATGCAGCTTGGTGGCCTTGGCGCTGAAGTCCTCCCACACAGGATAGGAGCACTGGCAACACAAAAAGAGGAAAACATGTTACCTATATAACAACTCTAGCATGAGTAGCTAACCCGGTGAGCAATAGATAAGAGGATAAATAGGAGAAACTCTTTAAATACCACATTTTCCCGAGCCATATGTGACAGAAATATATGAATGTTGGTGGTGGTGACTGAATCTGAAATGTGCAAACACTGATAGTGTGATTTAACATTCAAGGGGCCCAATGCTGCCAAACACAGTTAAAGAAGCTGCTGTTCTAAAATGTCACTATGGTCCAAAACATCTCCAGCTGTAACAGAATGTCAAGTATCCGATATTTACAAAACTACCAAAACCAATCTATTTGCCACTCCAAGTCATTCCACTTTTAGATAGACATTCATCACCCCAAAAAAGTAACATGATAGTGGCCCATTCTAACCTCGCCAAAAAACAAGCGATGAGAATTTTGCCTCCAAAAACATCATAGGATTACTACACATAATGAGGAATAAATAAAACAGAACAGGCCACAATAGACACCAAGAGATCCCTCTCCCTGACGCAGAGAAATCTTCAAATTTTAAGCAGAAACATATGTAATCATGGATCTTTTAGTCCCAAATAAATCGAACGTTGAATATACTCTTGGCCTGATATAGAATTGGTGCATGACATGGCATATTATCAACCAATTGCTCCCTGTCCTGTTCCCTCTTTGGTCAAATCGGAGGTATCTAATGGGTGCATTATAAAGAAAAATGTTATAATATCTCTAATGCATATTTTGTTATGCTCTGAGGCTGAGTGAAAAATTCTGATAGCTATTAATTGAGTAACACTGGACTGTGAATGGACTTAACCTCCTGAGACCCGAGCTTTTATTTGGCATGCATTTTAGCTTTTTTTTTAAAGATATATGAGATACATATTTAATTAAATGTTTTTACAATTTTGTTCTGACAGTCCCTTTGACTTATTTACATTTTTTCTATTACACAATAAGAACATGATTGGATGGAAATGTATAAAACCATTTTACTTTAGATTTCAAACAGTGTCTGATAGCATCTGCTATGAGGCCAAGAGGTCAAAGCTGAAAGAAAAAAAGAAGTATCATGGTAAAGAGAGACAAAAATGCAACGTCCTCTTATGAGGACACAGGGTCTCAGGAGGTTAAGAGATGTTATAGGAGGCTATTTGTTTTTCTCGTCTTTCTATTTTTTCATTCAAAAGAATTATTATGGCATTACATCTTACTGTTATCATTTGCACATCTTTTTCATTGTTATATTAAAATGTTGCTCTCCGACTGACTATATTTTCAAAATGACTGTTTTGATAAATCAAAATAAGGGATGAAAATAATGTCAAAGACCTTTTTGAAATTAACACAGCTCTAATGATAAGAAACGTTTTTTTGTGGCTATAAATACATGATGTTTCAGGACAAATATTTATACCAAAGATATATTCACTGACAAAGATGCACTGCTATCACATAAATTGTGTATATTCATGTTTTATACAGATAAATTATAAATGATAAATAATAATTTTACACTTTTTCTTTAGCCTTGTTAAGCTATATCCATCTATCCTTTACAACCTCTGTTAATCGGTAAATTCCCTGCTGTTACTTACACAAAAACAAAACACAAAAAACACATGGATCCTACTCATCCCCCTCATCAGTACACTGTACCACCACCCCCAACTTTCACCCTCCCATCAGCCCTTCATCCCCCCAAAACCCCTCGATTCCTCAGTGTGCAGTCTCCTAATCCATCTACCAAAATACACACACACACGTATGTGCACGCACAGGATCACACACACATATAAAAAACACTCGGCAGCCACTGGCATCGCACGGCATCAAAGGGGTTTGACGAGAACAGCCAGGATCATTACCACCATCGGAAGATGAAGCGGCGTCTCTAATGGATGCTGCTCCCCCATCCTCCAAAGCACTCCTTTACACTCAACCACTGCTCTCCCGCACACGCCCAGCCTTAGTGCATATTACATTACACTTGATCCAGGTTAACCTATAACCCTGTTAAATGCTCGACTGTCTGCAAGGAAGGGGGTCGGTGGATGTATTAGTATCAGTATGAGGGTCTAAATACATTTAACAGCAATGACAGGCAGAAATCATTTCCATGAAGGCTGAAAAAGAAATTTAGAAAACATTGGGGGAAAACATATGAGGAAAAAGAGAAAGAGGGTCATGAAGATTAACACGCCTGTGTGTGTGTGTGTGTGTCTGCTGGGGGGTGGAGTGTATTGTTGAGATGTCAGACTGGCACAGACAGTAACGGGTGCGTTCTCTCTGATGTGGTGTGTTTGATTTGGCTCGATTTGGTCTGAAATCAGAGTCCTATTTCCCCCTTGGTGCTACTCTGAAAGATACCCCTCCACCACCCAAGACACACACACACACACACACACACACACACACACACACAGACCTATCCCTCTGCAGCATGTTTGAAGCCCCCCTGCGGAGCTGAAGCAGTGCGAGTAGGAGATAACGCAAAGTGAGTCCCCCTCTCCATGCAGACACACACACACACACACACACACACACACACACACACACACAATCCTGCACCCCATTAGCATATTTCTGGTAATTTTATTCAGGAGGAGCCTGAAGGTGGCTGACCTAGTCATGATTGAGTGTTTCCAGGTCTGCCTTTTTTTTCTTTTTTTTTACTTTACTATTTCGTTTTCAAACACCTGCCCTTTGGTTTGAGCTTTATTTTATAGAAATTGATACTTATCTATGATAAGAAATTTGGCAGCATCCGCTCCTGTAGAGTCAACGCTGAGTAACACATTAACTTACAGAGTGAAGGGGAAACCTAAATAATGTTCATGGTTTTGGAAGACATTAACAGGCACAAAACATTAAACATTAATGAGGAATACTGCTGCAATTCTTATCTACTGGAATTTTATACACAAAAGGTTGGTATTGCAAGTAATTTTTTCATCCTAATTATTAATTTCAGTCTTATAATCTCTCACATAATCTCTGAAATGCATAAACATCAAACTATTGAGTGCTTTGGATAATTTGGAGTCTTTTGCTGATCTTACTGCACTACCGCTAACATCTTTAGACTGTCTCCTTTGACATAAACTAAATTCAGTCTGTTCAAAATTCTGCTTTTGTTCTTTGAGACAATCAACTCAGTCTAAAAATTACAGAGAATATTATTTCAGAATGATGGCAATCATTCTTTGAGCAGTTTTGAAGCCATGGATTATACAGTGTAGTTGAAAATCTGACCACTCAGCATGTCTTTGTTGGCCAACATGACCAAACAAAGACCAAACAAAAAATTTGTCGTTGAGAAGCTGCATCTTTTCGTGTGTGCTTTGGATGAAAAATGGCGTAAGGACTTTGGTTCCTGATCTAATGAGTATGACTGTGTAAGACGTAGGCTACAGAAGCTGTCTGTCAGGGCTCACAATCTTCTGCGATGTCTTGTAGAAAATCGGTTTTGGCTTCACTCTCACCGACAACGTCTTTTTAGCGTGCGCTTGTCTCAGCAAGAGAACTCCATAACCACCCGTCTCACATGATCGTGGGACTTGGAGTCTCATGGTGGCCGGGGGGGTAAATACATCAGCATGTGAGAGAGAGTCGGAACAGGAGACAGTGAGTGTGTGAAAAAGCCTTTGGTTTGTGTACTATAACATCAGCACTTCCTGTGTCACACAAAAAAAAAACTCAGCTCTGCATGGATGATTACCTCTGGAGCACACACACGCACGCACACACACACACACAGACTGAAAAACACTGTACAGTCAATTCCAGAGTAAACATACCACAACTTGAGTAAACATGATATCATAGCTCTCCCCCAACCTTCTTCCAAGTAACTGATTAAAACTTAAGTAGACCAACTGCAAAGCACTCAGTCTATAATATCAGCGTGTGTGCCGACATGGAGACAGAATATTTTTGTGTTTCACTTTTTGCGATACAATAGGGGAAATTTCCAGCTCCATGCATTTCACCTTTAGACTCTGCTATTTGTTTTCCCGCATTGCCTCCCTTCCTTCCTGTTTCCTGTACTGTAGCTATTTTTTTAACTATAAGATCACTGGAAGTGTGGGTTGTTTGAAATTGGATTTTTGTATACATGACGTCAATTACTTTAAAGGGAACAGAACAAGCACTTCAAATTTAGAGATGGTGATGGTCGAGTACCACAATATTTTCCAAAGATAATCTCAAAGAAAAAGAAAAAACATGATATAATCATAGCATCGGCCTGCAGATATTTTTTTTAGCATAAAACTGACAGCTAAACAAGCAGCCAACTGCTTCTGGACTAATGGATCCACCCACAAGATGTTGGAAGAAGAAACATTCTTGGTCTGGCAGTAAGTTTAGTTCCAACCGTCTACATAAGACTCCCACCTCTATTTTCTTTGCTTTCTTTCCATCGATAGCACACAGAGCATAACATAGATTATATTTCTTTCCCTATTTTTGTATTTGCTTCAGCAAAAAAGTGTACTATACTGTTTCTGAAATAATCAAACATTTAAGTCCCACATCGATATAGAAAGGCACAAAAAGGTTCAGAGCTGGAATGCAGAAGACATTTAGAGAGTGCGTGAATATTAGAATCAATTCTATTTTACTTTCCAAAGCATCCACAGTTTTCAAGCTAGCTGCATATTATTTCAATCAAAACTTAGGAAGATATCTCTTCTTACAAAGTAACTGTCCCAGCCAAAAGACTAAAACTCTTCAGGTTTCACATGACCGAAATGTACCTTGTCACTCCGTTTTTAACCAAAAACTTTGTTTATCTAAATGTGTGTTTGGAAATAAGTGACTTATGAGAGGGTCTAGTTTTTCCTTTAATAGCAGTATGTCCATACAAAAATAAGGAGGCCTTAAGTATGAGGGAGATGTTGCATTTAACTTCACCGTGGCAACCTCAAGTGCTGTTTGGGACTTGGAGCTGATGGACGTTAGGGAATCAAAAGCATTTCTGTACTTTTAGACACTATAAGCTTCAGCCTTAACCTTACTTGCAGCAGAAGATAGGAGACAACAAATGCCAGCAATCTTAACGCAGTTTTTTTTTTTTTAAGAACAGCCATGCTCGGTAATTAATGTACTTTAATCTATTAAATGTGACTTTAGTGCATTTATCTTGTCAATATGCAGGGGACTGAATCAAAGAAAGTGAAAAAGTAGACATCTTTGTGTATCATTGCTTCTGTCATGCTTTATGTTCTCATGACTGTAAATTAAATGAGGGGAATAAAACTCATGTTTCTAAACTTGAGAGACTATATTTGAGTGTCTGAAGTCAAGACCAACTCAAATCCTGCCTTTTTGTTTTTGGATTGAATCAAATCACGCAGTTTATGGTGCAGGACTATAAAATAGGAATTTAGATGCCATTTTACATAGGTGTTACCAACCCTCTAGGCCTTTGTCATGTGCTAGTGCATGTTTTACAGGATTGGACTCTTCCACACATGACATGTAGAGAGATGGAACTAAAACATTTTTAACTACAGATCACAAAAGACAAGAAGATGAGAAGACTTGTATTGAATGTCTCACTTCACACCCTTTATTGAATAGGAATAAATAGCTTGAAGAAAAACAAAGAATGACATATTAACCATGATTACTTTGTCTTCAACAAGGAATCTCTCTTTAACATTTTTTTTTCTTTTTATGTCGGTATTGGGTGAAAAAAATCTGAAAGTGGGACTTCATAAATATGACCCAGATTGATGCTGTTATCAAAATCCTGATTTCCTAAGCACAGAATTATATTAAAAAAGTAGCATACTTGTGAATGCAACAAATCAATTAAATTACATGATGATCACATTCTCCAAACTTGTAAACAGTGGCAACGTGAAAGAATTTGACAATCATGGCTCAAAGCAGGGATCCTCCTCTAGTAGGGATGTATGTCGTCTGTGTGGCAACATCTGGACAGCAGAAATGTTTAAGGCAACTGCAGAAATGACATTATTGCTGATGTATATTATATATTAGGTAAGCATTATGTCATATTTTCACATTTTCACATTAACAAGGCGGGTAAATTAGTGCTGCATAGCCAAAAAATGTGCTCAAGCACATTTTCTACAGTGCATGAGGAGCAAAGGCTTTTCTCAAAACAAAAAGGTCGTGAGCCGAAAACATAATCCAGTCTTTTCCAATGTTTTATTCTCACGTCTTGATCCACAAGAGCCATAAAAAATCCGTTGACCTAAAGTTGTAACGATAAAAACAGTGGTGCCACAGCTACAGAGTGATTCCGCTCACTGAGTTGAGACTGCAAAAATAAAGCATTTAAATCAAAGCCATAAAACCTTCATCCCTGATTGCCTCACATTGCTTTACCTTTAAGGCACAACTAAAAACACCCAAAACCCAGAAACATGTAGCATTAGTTATTTTTATGAGAGGAGCTGACAAGCTCTCCCTGTTGACGCCAAAGAACTGGAGAAAACTGAGAAAATACACCACATGCCTCTACCTCCTATTTCAAGCGTGCCTCAAAAAGTAAAAATACTGTGACAAAAAATTAAAAGCTAAGACATCAAGTGTAATTCGCAATGGTCATGTTCTTAAGAGTCTAATAAAAAATTAAAAAAAATGTTGTTTTTAAGCTTTTTTAAGGTATTTAAGTTCTTGGTGCTGCTTTTTGAAATGCAATTTGTCCGAATATTGTATGCAGTATCATATCTCTAATGTCTTTTTTTATGTCTTATCTGGAAAATTGAACAGGATAAACTAACATATATCTGGAATTGTCACATTAAGAATATAAACACAAAAAAACCCCAGAAAAAACAGGGATAATTCAAATCGCATTGTATATATGCGACTCAAAATAACTGAACATTGTCTAACTGAAAGGGATTCACCCTGTAGTTTATTCTGGGTTCATCTCAGTCCCAAATTACCCCTCCATGTACATTTATCCTGCCAATAACTGTCCCGAATATGGAGAAATATTTCTGACACTGTTCCTTTTTCCCTGTATGCTTTTCTCTTTCTGTAATCCTTCGTTTCATCTCATTATCACTCTCGACTCTGGGTTGGTGTTAACAGTCCTCTGGCCTAGTTCTCATCGCACCAGTCCACCCAGTCTACCCAGCATTCTATTGAGAGCCCCACTCCAGCACTCACTACAGTGGACGAGAAGCTTACTGTCTCCCCTCGTTCTTTTGTTCCCTTTGTTTCCCTCACAGCAAGACAGAAAAACAGAGGAAATCCAGCAAGAGAGACAGAGGGAGAGGGGGAACGGGTGGAGGCAGGGAAAGAGGGATGTAAGGATTAACTCGTTTTTTTGTCGTTTCATTGAGCCAATTCACATTTTAAAAGAGAAATGCAAGAAGCAAACAAAGGAGGCTAATTTCACAGTGCTTCGTGAGAATAATTGACCGGCTGGGAGTATTCAAAAAGAAAGGATCAAACTAATTTTTTTATCAAAGTTGGTATTGGATTTATGACACACTAAGAACAAAAAATCCAATTCTCCCAATGTCTCACAATGTTTTCTCTGCTATGTGGTAAAAATGTAGCTTAGATTTGCTGATATTGCAAAGTGCAGGCCGTCTAAAAATAAATGGATCCTTTATTTTAATGGTGGCATTTACCATCCTAGCCATTTCTAATTTAACAATTCTACCACCAATACTATATTTTAAATATACTGTAACTAAGACTGCATGCGTAAATGTTCTTTAAAATATTGATTTAGTTACCTATGGTGATTTGAATTTGGAGTAAAAATGTCATCAGTAATTCTTAATGAGTAATTCTTCAAAAATCCCTCAAAAAACATGCTTCCCACAGAAGAAAGGGCACTTTTTTACAGGTTCCCAAAAAAATGCTGTCCCTACACTATATAGCTAAGGCAGCTATACAACTGAACATCTAAAATAATTATTTTTTAAAGGCTGGCATACATCTGACTATGTATGTTTTTAGATGTTGATATATTATACTCCTCAATTGCCATGTTGTTGTTTCAGTTTTAGCAGTAACTGGACATCCTGGAACAAATAAATAAGTGTAACTAATTGAATTTGTGTCCCATGAAAACATTCTAAATATGCCCGTATGCCATTTCTTGATAATAATTTCCCCACCTGGGCAAAACACGCTGGTTTGGTGGTTTGTTTCAAAGGAAAAAGAATCAGCGTGACGATGATGAGACAGAGGATGCTTCGCTGCATAATTGATGAAGTGCAGCGGTTAATTCCAGCCTAAACAAAGTGATGAGAGGAAAGAGGAAACCATCTATGAGCTGCTGTGTCACTGAGCTGCACGGCAAGAGCTCACAGAGGCGTTCTCAGACACACCATCCTAGCACATCTGGCTATGAATGAAGCAAAACATCACCACACTCAATCAATTGGTCTTTGGCAAATTAACTTCTTACTAAACCTAACTTAGAAAATCTAACCCAAGAGAAAACCTTGTTAGGATGACTAACAGGTAATAATAATAAGGCCTTAAGCTTTCATCAGTCAGAGGCTATTTGATATCAAACATTTTGCAACTTCTTGGCACTATCCCTTTTCAAATATGAAATCATATCTTTGAGTTTTCAAGATGAACAATTGTCCTATATTGGTCTTATCATGCAGTGCATTGGATGTGCACAGAAAATCCCAAGTTATGGAGAGAAAGACTTTTGGTTAGGGTTAGGGACACCACATTTGCCCTCGAAATCTCATTTTATCACAGTTTTGACAATGTTTTCTTAGTTATTTCTTGTCGTTCCGCTTCCTTGTATGCCCTCAGTCTCTCTGGCTGTTTGGGTTATTTTTGGGGTTGGACTGGTCAAGTTTCGAGAGAGCTAGTTGGTTAGGTTTTGGAAAAAGTTAGGAAAATGTGTACTATTTTGGTTTAATTGAGTTTATAGTTCACTTCGCTCCACTTTTAATCTGCTGAGTTAGATAATAATGCAGAAAAAGTGTGAACTCTCTTCACTCTTCATTCTATTTCAGTGAGAGTCGATATATAAATATTACCTTGGCATTCATATTAGATGCCCTGAGAGAAGCATAGAAGATGCCGTCAGAATGAAAATAGTTTGTAACACTGTAATAATTACACATCACATATATTCCCCAGTCACACTGATAAATGCACACAAAGTTAAATCCGATTCAAACTTACATCTCCTATGAAAAATGGGATATATAGAGCATGATAGGATCTTTCTTTTCATCCGGTCATTTCTTTGGAGATAGTATTGATTTGGCATATTCATTGTTACTCTCTGTGTCAGTATCTGGCCTGTTCATAATGATCAGTGTGTTTTACAGTGAACAGCTGAGTCTGATGAGAAGGCTTTGACAGGCCTGACAATGGGTTCACTGAGTGAGGCTGTCTTGGCTGAGTCCCAAGCAGCCTCCATGCTTTCCATGGCCAGTCCCTCTCCATTCATCTTTACTGGCCCTAACGAGCCTCGGGGCCTGAAGGACCTCTGAGATTTTAACCACCTCTAATGAGGGGGATGCTCCTTTACTCGTCCTACGATTTTACTGGCTCGCCGGTATCTAACGGGATGACCAAAACGCTTTACAGGTTATTTCCAGAGTGAAGATATCCAAAGGTTAAATTTGACACGATCCGTGAGGGTGAGAGCAATTTGAGGTGGACAAAGCCTTGCAAACCCAAAGGCTCCACTCTGATTCACCTCCGCGAACAAGACGTCTTGCTTGCCTCGTATTGCAAATTTGTCATCCGACTTTCAAACAAAAATCGATTTGCTGAAAAATTCTTGAGATACAAAGAATCTTCAGTAAATATCTTGACTCTTAAGGTGTGAAATCAATGTTGCATGACATTTCTTTTTCTTTTTTTAAATGGTGGATTCTAAAGGGACTGAAGTAAATCCATGTTTTACACATGTTTACATAACTATACTTTAAGATAAAAAACTTTTCTTTAAGGTTTTGAATTCTCACTATTACTTACTATATACTCTACTCTAAAAATAAAGCTATTTAGATAATAAAAACAACCTTTGGCATACTAGCTACACTGCTGTATGAAATCCTGAAACAACAAATTCTGAAATAGCTGATCTTTTTCACAGATATTCAGATTTTGTCATGGATGTACAGGGTGAGAAAATGATTTTTTTTTTTCACATCTTCTCTGTTGACATGCAACTGAAGCCTCAACAACAGCTATTTGGTGGGAAGTCCCCTGGACCGCACAGATACAAAAAGCCACCACAGATGGGACTGATAGGCTTCCTCAGAGGATCTTCAGTTCTGAACATTGCCCAGAGTCATGACACGCGATTGTCAAGGGCTTTTAAAAGAGGTGGGCAACAATGTTTAGTGTGAGTGAGAGTACCGACCCATTTACAACCAGTTTTCCCGGTACATTGTTGTCCTGTCTCTCTGATTCACTCCTTACATGAGGGAACACATAAACCACTTCGCCAACGGAGCAAGTTGCTAATTTCAATTCAATAACTTTCTCTATCATCCATAAAGCAAGAGAGACCCTACGGGACGAAGCAATCCACGTCCTAGAAATGCTGGGTTGTAAACAACTCAGTCTCCCACTTCTCGGTAACTACTGCATGAATGTAACGAAGAGTTGTTGTTTTCTTCAACATAAACTACTTACACAAGGGGCGTTTTGCAGGATGGAAACCCAGAAAGATTGTAGAGACAAGTCAGAACCGTCTGGGATTTTGTTGTCAATTTCAAGGAAGTTTGCCCTTTGTTATCAAGATGGAGTATCGTTACGGCATGGAGTTACTGTTTTGGTCTGTTGTTTGTCTTTCAGCAGTTTTGTTCTAATTTAGACTCATTTAAAAATGTAATCTGAGGTGAGACGTGGCTTGATGTTTCCATTTAAAGAGGGTCTCCAAGATGAAAGCTGCAACAGCTGTCAAGATAAGGTATAAAGTTACACATGAGGACACAAACACACTCTGTGCTTATATATAAAAAAAAACTACTTTGAGGGCATTGAAACAGGAACAGTTATCTATAACTGTCCATTAAAGATCACGGTAAGCTAAGTAAGAGCTTTGAAGTGATACATTTTTAGGACTGATTCTCACTTGAGCTTTTTTTTTCCTACATGAGTTAAATAGTTTGAGTGGGTGTACCTCGAGTGAAACTCTGTAATAAACACATAAAGCCAAAGGACGGAAGAAACCCAGTGAGCATAGCAGGTGCTCAGTTCATTTGCCATACGCCAGTAATTCATGTCGCAATACGCCACAGCTACAAGCGCTGTCATTTCGACGTTGTCGCTGCAGTCTGATGTGGACGTAAGGTGGATGCCACTGGCTTCAAAGAAATATCTGACCGTCTGTGCATTTGCATTAGCACCACTGTTTTACACATTAAAAGGACGTTTTTCCTTGCCTGTGTCGCCTAGTGCTTGCTCATGGTGGGAATTGTTGGGTTTCTGTAATTAACTTCAGAGTAGGGTCTGACCTGCTCTGTTTGGAAAGCGCTGTGAGACAACTGTTGTTTTGATGTGGCGCTATATAAATAAAATTGAATATAATTGAATTGAATTATTTCTCTTGTCATTCAAACTTTAAAATGTGCCGCCTTGACAGTTCCACATGTGTCGAAAGGCCACTTGAGTTGAATAAAGCACTGTAAAATAACAAAAAAATTTAAAAATCCCAAGTAAAATTGCATAAATGTGTACATGAGGTTGTGTGTATGCTTTGTTTTGTAATATGGGAAGGAACACAGTGTGCTGTGAGACATCCATGGCTAGGGAGTTAATGCAAAGCAAATGGCTGACTGACATAAGCCACCGACTCTTCCTGGAACCAAGACTTTACTCTGGAAGTACCTCTGCACGAATTCATTTTCAAATTGGTTTTTGTTAGTTCAATTGCAGTTCTTGTCAAAAACTCTTGTCACCATGGATAGAATAAACAGAAACAAAATCCAATTTTCTGTATTTTAATCAGTTTCAGCCAAGAAATTGAGGAATGTCTCCTTGAAGATGCTACTCTTTTTCTTTTATTTTAGCTTTATAGCATTCATGACATGTGCAAAAGAAAAAATCAGCTACGAGCCATTCATCTAAAATACAGGCTACTTTTTTAGTTTAGCTGAATAAGATTATCTAAATAAGATAAACACCATTATTTTACTACTTGTAAAAGAACACCTGCATGTATGTTTCACGATAAAAGGCAGTAATAACAAAGAATAGAGGTGAAAAGAGCATCCGGATGAGTAAATCCTTTCAATCCACTGCTGAAAAAGGTACAAATTTGTGGCCATATACATTGTTTCCCTAATTTTTTCTTTGTCGTGATCAACCGGAAATACACTAATACTCATTAGCAGAAAGGATTTATATCACTTCTAACTGAGCTATACATTCTTCATTCAGTGGATCAATTCTAGTCCTTTCTGTAATTGTGCGAGCCGTCCAATTAAATAACCTTACCTTGAAACTAACTGTGTATGGAAACAATTGATTTAATTGATTGATTAATTGTATTCTACGTTTCTATGATCTAACAGACACCAAAGCAATGTTTTATCTTAACAACTTTCACACTGTGTGTGACGGGATTAAACCCGCAAAAGCATTAATCCATTTTGCACATGGGTTTATGCAGCCTTGCATTTGCAAATCCCTGACATCGCTAAAACTATCACAAGTTTTACCATCTTACAGCCACTCATGCGATAATATTCTTCACTGTCCACAGATGTTAGCTGGTTGTGAACTGCAAACACGACCACTTCTTTTTACTCTGTGACTGGAGGCTGTACATGTAAATCCCTGCCAATCATCAATAGTTATTATCTGCATAATGTAAGGGCATAGAATTGACTTAATGAGGATGTACAGCTGTATGGTAAGACTTAAAACATGTACAAATAATCAAGAAGTTTCTTTTTCAGCACAATTTGTAGAATCCGGAGGGACAACCAAACTGCAATGTTTTGATAGTATATTAGATTTCTTTGCACATTCCACCATGCAACCTAAATCCATTTCCATTATTAATAAATGTTGTTTTTTTAAAGCCAGGCTGTCGAAAAACAAAGACTACAAATATGCTAGTTGGAAGGGTATTTGGGTTGGAAGACCTGCTGAGGGAAGAAAAAGGAAAGGAGGAGCAGGAAAGGAAAGAGGAAGATGACAAGAAAGAGGAACAAAAAGTGTGTTCTAAACCCGGTCAATCCAATTTGATGCTGATGCTAGCACATAATAGTTTAACTATAGTTGTGAATTCCGAAGGATGTCTGAAATTTAGCATGAGAAAAAGCAAATACCTTAAGAGGTTAAACCTTCCAATGGTTGTTCCTTTAACCTACTTCTTATATGCGGACATTAAAAATCGACCATATTTCTTTAGAAAAGATGTGATGTGATAGGCATATATGCCTATGTGCATACTAGTTTCACAATCAATGGTTGCAAATTGTCAGAAGGTTACATATCTGAAGGTTGTTCTTTTCTGTTAGGCAGTGTCCATGTGACATGACACAAGAATTCTCACCCTTGAAAAGGAAAATGTGTAAGTCACAAGTATTTTTCGTAGTAGATTCTTACTTATCGACGTCGTAGTTTCACCTTTCTAGATAATATTCAAGATCCACAAAGTCCAGTTGTCTTTATTTAAGCTACCACTTAACAAAGAGCAACCATTCTTAATTAACATTAAACTTGTGACATAGGCTATTGGTATTTTGGTATTATTTTACCAATAATTACAGAACAGCTACTTTGTAGGCTTATTTTTTTCTTTCTCTGCTTATTATTTTGCAATTAACAACTGTAGTTTTATATCACAATATCACATTCAAAAAGCTAATTCAGTCTACTCATATGTTGTCAGTAATTTACCGTATAAGTCATTGGAAATATAACTGAACAATCTAATAGTCTTGGCAAATAGCTCAGTCCTGTTTTTGTTTTGTTTTTTCAAAATGTATTCTTAGCTTCCTTTTTCATAAATTTGTCCTTTTAGTTTTTCTCTGATTTGACTCAATGCATTATGAAAGTGTAAAGTATATATGACATGCTATCTCGGTCAACAGTTTACAAATAGACAGAGTTGTTAGCGTTATAGCGTGTTATACAAACCCTTTTCTATTTGTCATCACATGCTTGAGAAATTGTTTCCTTTGGACACTTTCAGTTTCCTGGTTTTGTTTTGCTCTCTGTGAAAATGGCTTAAAGCCAAAATAAACCCAAAAAGGTGATTCCTGTATACTATTTTTTTTTTTAATGGGATCTTCTTTGACTAGCAGCCCCTCCGCACCCCATCCTGTAAAATCATATTTAACATTATGTTTAAAAGCTATGACTAGATTGAGCTAAATCTGTTTTAAAAATAGTGTTGTGGTTAGACATAATCTTATTTATGGGTTAAAGGCTGGATTGCTTAACAGAGTGGCCTGTGTAAACAGCAAATGGGACATAAATGTCTATGTGTAACTGAATTATTATCAGCATTTTGCTGAAAGCTGTCTAGCAGATGTACAACATAAGTATATAAAGAGGTGAATATGTGAAATATACAATGTTACAAGCAGAAACAGTGCTTTTAACAGTTATTGCATTTTCCACTGCATTAGAACCACAACTATCAAAACCTGTTTCTATGGTACAACAAAGAAATATCATTCATCCATCCATCCATTTTCGTGACCGCTTATTCCCTAATGGGGTCACGGGGGGACTGGACTGGACAGTCCGCCACTCCATCGCAGAGACACACAGAGACACGCAAGGACAAACAACCACGCACACTTACACTCACTCCTAATGACAATTTGGACTGCAGGTTTTTGGACGATGGGACGAATCCGGAAAACTCCACAACGAAAGGTCCTTGGTCCACCCTTTTGCTGTTAGGCGATGGTGCTAACCACCACACCACCATGCCGCCGAATATCACTCCTTTAAAAAAATAACTTATTATTTGTTGGGATGCAGACAGTAATTAAAGACCCATTGGTTCCTGTTGAGGAAAAGGGACTTTAAGGGCTGATGACTCAATGATTCTCTTAACCCTATAATACTATAGCCTATGTATCATATCTGATTCATATTGTTTCCGAAATGTTTTGCATTTGAGAGCTTTTTTCATAATTCAATGGTAAAAACTTCTCTAAAAGCCCTGTTGTACACAATCAGATATACCTGACAACAGCGGGCAGAACACAGGAGTCAGGAGAAATTACTTATTATAGAATTATTGTAAGACACAGGAGACTAACGATCTAAAAAACGGTAGAACCTGGAATTATGTCTACAGTACATGCACTCACAGAACTCGTCTTGCATCCATATTCTACAATTTAGCAACCCAAAAAGAGACAAATCCTTTTTGTGTTATAACCAGGTTATAGAGCAAGCTTCGCTCTTCATGTAAATGTAAATGTTGTGTTAATGAGCATGTATCTACCATTCCATGCATACACACTAAAGAAGCCTTTCAGATGAGAATGAACACATTTTCATGATCCAAGTGGAAGACTAGTAGCCTCAACTCAAGCTCTTAGGATTGATTTTTCTAAATTAATATCTTCCACTTTATTAGATACAGATTTATTTTCTATCACTAGTGTTTACTTTGGCTGAACATGGAGCTGGTACAATTACATTTATAAAATGATTGAAGGGACTAATGCAATTTTTCTTTAGAGATTTTTTTTTCCCTGGCCGTATTTTCTCTTTAGTCAGGACCACTGAATTGGTGTGACAGCCATCTGGCAGATGTTCAACTAACTAGAATCAAATCTTAATTCCTGTGTCATATGTAAGGGCATTAAACCCACGTTTTCACTTTTCATTCGCCTGTGATTTCATTCAAGTTCAGTGGGTAACAGCCATGGCTTGTGAGGGTTTTCACATTTTTTCCATTATGGAAAGTGAAAGTATTGGGTTCATGTCTTTGACTTAAAGTTACATTAAATGTAACTTACACAGAGAAAACTACAAACTTTGATTTAGGTAGAAAAAAAAGACCTCACGGACAGCAGTTACATGAACTACAAACCACTTTTGTTGATGTGGGATCCAGTTCTTTTCAAAGACTTTATTTGCGCTTCTTAATATCTAACTTAATATCTAAACCACTAATTGGTCGCGTAACTTTATAGAGACAAAAGGCAGAACAACATCAAATAGTTGATGGTTAATCTGATTGTGTCTGGAGAAACGTGAGGTCACTGAAGGACAGGATACTTTTTTATCGTTGCAATTGTACAGAAACCTAACTTACATAACAACATGAAAATCATGTACGATCTCCTTCATTATACTCTTCAAGAGACTTGTTTTGAGAACATATGCTTTTACGGGCAATATTCTCAAGCCACATACAAAGTTTTCTTTCTCTAACAGTGGTGTTACTCTCTTCACATTAAACCATTCGCTATAACATCACAGATTATTCACTTCATGCTAGTAAAGTTCCTAATTTGAATTAGGACCCTTTAACTAGTGATCCGTGAATGGGTTAGTGTCTAAATTGTTTTCCCATGTCATGTTTTTGCATGAGGAGCTTTTATTGACAATTCCACCATGTAGCTGTGAACTAGTCAAACTGTAATGAATCTGCATTTCCTACATGACGTCTTGATTAGTGATTTGCACCGATGTCCAGTATTACAGTTTCTATAATGTCTGCTAGTGCCAAAAAGCCAATGATTTGCACTTAGAACTGAATGGGAGCGTAGCACTGGCTGTGACCTGGACGTCTTCAGGTAACAGACAAACTGTGCCACGAGAAAAGCAACCCTTTCTAGAAAAAAACGAGGGTATATTCTCTCGCTGATGACGAAATTTTCTGAATTTAGAGAACACTGGGAGCGGAACAAAAGAGGAGATGTGACCAGGCTATTCCTGATCAGGCGCTCGGGGGAATCTTATTTAAAGGCTGTATTTTGAAGCATTTGACGGATGCTTCCATCCCACACGACCTCACGGCGGCTTATAACTTGGGTTGGATACTGAATCACTGAAGTCTGAGTGCACTGGTGGAGCCATATGCTGCAGATCCAATGACTGACAGACACACAGACAGACACATAGACAGAAAAACAGACAGACAGACCATACCAGCAGACAGGCAGAGAAGCAAAAAAAAATAGGGGCCTGGGGAGGGCTCTGTGTCTGGTGAGACTGCGTGGGCCCCCTCACGCCTTCAGTGTTTTCCTGACAGATCGGCCTGACAGAAAATCAATGACGCTGCACTCTCACGTAGACGCACAGTAACCACTGAGAAAAAAAAAAAGGCGAGGATGGTACAAAGACGCTCGAGTCACGTCGTACAGCCGCAGATGTTGGTCTGTGGGGAAGGGGGGGACAAAACCATATTGATGGTGATGGGGCATTAATGGCTCACACGTGTGGCGGAATGTGTCAAAGCAGAATGTCAATCTGATCTGACTTGGAAACGGGTCCGATTGGCAAATCCGTCCCATGATAAGGGAAGCTTTTCATCCATAAAGCGCGGAACACTCACACAGGGCCCCAAATGGGCCCCAACCGCTATTCAATTTGGAATACGACCACAATTATGAGCCTAATCACGAAGCACCAATGATGCCAACCGTGGGTGGAAACATGGTGATTGTGTATATACAATGAGTGGGTTATGTTTTTGGGGTGGTGGGGCACGTCAAAAAAAATGGATGCATTGACGTTTATGCGCAACCGGTAATCTAAAGGTGAAAGAGGCGGATGATGCCGAGATTGACCAAAATCCCACCCGCACCACTGTTTGTCCAGCTGAGCTATGCATACAGCGATTATAGCCTATCCCTGCGTCTCCATAGACTGCCTCCGTGCAATTTCAGAGTGATATACGCATACGCCGGTGCCAAAAAATGACCGAGACGCAGGTCACGGAAAGCACGCCAGCATGGCCCGCTAATAACAAACTTTGAAATTTACCTTCATGTCGTTGACAATCGCCTGGAATAGACCCCCGAGGGCCCCGCATTCCTTCTCCACGGTCTCCATGTTTGCCAAATCCACCATTCACCGGAATTTTTTGCGAGAGCGCACACCAAAGCTGCGCGCTACCAACACCCAGCAGGGAAAAAGAAAAAAAAATACTAAATGTATTTCCACAAAAGCGCGTTCCGGGGTTCTCCGGTTTTCTCCTTGAGCCCGAGAGACCGACCGTAACGGGAGAGGGGGGGATGCAGAAAGAACAGGATGAGGAGGAGGAGGGGAATTGGAAAGAGATGCCGAAACAAACGGCTTGCCCTCCGGTCTCCGGTAAGGTGGGTTTTTGAGACGGGAAAGATGGTGTGTCTCACTCTCTCCCTCTCTCTCTCTCTTTCTCTCTTTCTCTCTCCCTCTCTCTCTCTCTCTGGTTCAGTCAGGCGGTGGGTTGGTACCGTTTGGATGGTACCGGGGTGACCACGCTCATCTTGGCGCAGCCAGCGCTACGCGGAGTCGGTGGAGACGCATGTGAGAGGGGAAGGGGGGGGCAGAGTAGGGAAAACCGAGTGCGTGCGTGTGCGTGCGCGGATGTCAGAATGTGTCCGCTCGCGCACGCACGCGCTCACATGTGCAGGCAGGCTACGATTGGCGCAGAAGGCAGTGGGCTCAGCGGTGCGGGGAGAGCAGCCAGTAATACGATCCACGCATCTGCAAGCCAGTTAAAAAAAAAAAAAAGAGGGGGGGCGACAAGCGCGGACGCGCACAGACGCACACGCGCGCGCTGGAGACCCGCTAGACGAAATAAATCAGCTGGAGGAAATGGGGGGCCCGTAGAATGTATGTATCAGCATGTGTCCTGGTAACTCTGATTCATTACTTTTAGACACAAAGAAATTAAAAAAATGATCATCTGGGACATGTACGAAAAGATATCTGTGTCATTGTGAGGATTTTTGAAATTCCAACACCAGCCTGAGTTCACCCATGAAACAAAACACCGTCAAATCCAACTGCACATTTAGGAAATTGTCCACAGACCTCTGCTTAGCCACTAAAAGGACTTAAGAGACCCCTTTATATGATGTAGTCTGCATGTTGGCCTATAGTTTTATTGTGATTTGACACAACCAGATTAATTTGAATTTACTGGCCTGCTGTGGCAGTAAACACTTTAAACCTCCACTCTTTCTGAGTGGGGGTGAGGACCACTATGCCAGCAGTGCGTTTGTAAAAATTTAGAGTTTTCCGGTTGGATAAAAAAAAGCATGAACACTGTTACAACCCAAAAACCATCAACCATAGGACTTGTTCTTAGCCTTTATGGTAGTATACCTCATTATGCCATCTTAATTCAGATTAACAACTGGAATACTGATTGGACTATCGTGCAGCACGTGTTGTTCCATCTCAGACTTCCACAGAAGTTGTGGATGAGGTTAAAATTCTGTTTCATTTTTGCACAGTTTTAGGTACTTGCATTTCCCAATATTAATCCATCGTCTATGGTTATACTGGTTATTGATAAATTATGCTTCTTAATGCAATATGAGTTACTTGACCTTACCTGTCCAATTTATGTTTGTGATTTTTTTTATCCATGCCTTGGACTGTTTAAAGATATAATGCCCCACAAAGCGGGAAATATGTCAATTCATTACAATCTGCCTAAGTAGATCAATGTTGAGCAAAAATGTTGACTTTTTTTTTTGCATTTTGTTGTGGAGAAACAAGAGATCTTCCACACTCTGCTCTTTTAAAACTCATACTTTTCTGAATTAGGCTCTTGTTTCAATACTTGCAGGAAATTATAGAATTATTTCTTCAACAAAGATGCTCCCTACATATCATCAATTTTAATGGTATTTAGAATATCTAGAGGTCCAACAATAGATGTATATCAACAAGTAAATGTTTGGCCTTGATAATGTGATCGTTTTTGTTATATTATTGCTATAATTGTGAATTTTTAACACTATTCATCCTTTCAAGTTCTGATTTGAGGTTGTAGAATCACACAGCCCAAACAATTAAATTTAACCCTTAAATCTCCAAATATACCACCCTGGCTATTTTCTATTCTCCCAAAAAGGTAAGCACCTTTCAGCACCCTCTGTACCAGGGATGTGATCTGAAGTTGAATTTATAGAGTTATGAAGTTTAATCAATTATTTACCAGATTTATTCTTTACTTAAACAGTTGTTGCTGAATTTGTGATATAGCATGTCATATTTAGATGCTCACAGTGTAATGATGTATCGGTTGATCACTTTAAGGATTCACAAATACAAACAATCTGTATGTTTTTAGGCCGTGCAATCTAAGAGTTTTTACATTTTGTCACAAATGCTTCGTGTGGAGTTTTTTTGGTGCCTAAACCTAATCTGACAAAGGCCTTGTATGTTGTTGTATCGGATTCGGACCAGGAAACCTATTGCTGTGAGGTGATGGTGCTCACCTTTTACGCAACAGCCATAGGCCAAAAAGAAGATGGCTGGGAACATTTCACTGAATTAGAAGAATTCCTGAGAGAGTTGTGCTATGTAGACGCTGGCCCCAAAAATAACCCATGTTAACATAATAAAAAAGCTAATATATAAATAATTTTATCCCACGGTATAGGACAAGAACTACTCTTTCCACAAGCCAAGGGTGTTTTGAGCTATTCTAACAGTTATTTGCTGCTGGTCCATCTGAAAGACATCCCTTGTCAATTAGATGGTCGTCAAAAACGAGAAGTGTGTTTGTCCGTCTGATTTTTAGGTATAATTAAACAGTAATAACAACAACCTATGCGTCTGTTCTTATTAGCCTATTTGTTTATGTTGAGTAGAAAAGATATAGGTCACAATATATTAACAATTCAAAAGTAACCAAACATCCTCATAGATCTGGTATTACATCCAGTAAATAGTTTTATTTACCTGACTAATGTGCAAATGGCACAGTATTTACAGCCTGCACATCCATTTTACACTCATTTTAGTCAGAACAACATATCCACCTCAGGACCCTCATGAAATTGGGAAGATAATGAATGTAGTCTGATGAAGACCAACGCAGACAACCGTAGAGATCTTAATCACACATTTATAAGCATGATACAAAGTTTGTTGGTAAGATTCCAAAATGCCAACTAAGAATGGAAAAGTCTGGTTGGTGACAGTTATTGTTTAAATCAATATGGCAGGTTACAGTGCTAGATACATGTAATGTTAAAATAACATCTAGTTATGTGATCCCACTTCTAAAGTTAAACAAAAGAAAGTGTACTTCTGCGTCTGTAAAGAGAAAAACTCTTTAATATTTCCCTGAACTTCTGTCGAGGACAATCCTGCAACAGTAGGCCAAATAATATAAGAAATGTTTTCCCTTTGTGGTCAATTGTTTGGACAGCCTTATAGATCCCTTCACATATAAAAAGCTTTTGAGTTGAACGTTGCAGGATTCTGTGTGTTTGTCTTGGTTTTATTTTAAATGAAAGTCAAGAACCTCAGAAGGAAGTGTTTACCTGTACGTCTGGAGAAAGAATGCTATGTGGACTGTACAGAGAAAGTCTACATTTAACTCGATGCAGTAGCCAACCATAACGGTGGTTTGACCACAGATGGATCGTATCAGCGAAAAGCTTGGAAATGGGACAACACTTGGGTGTTTGACAAAATCTTTTCCTTGAATTGCTTTCAGGCAAGGAGACGCTGTCACATGATAACCTCATGACGATTTTTAGAACACAGCACTGACACGTTGACCTTCCACAGAAACAGCTTCTGTTTCAAACTCTAAAAAAACTTCAAGTCATAAACGCTTCTAAGAATAAATCCAAACCGTATGAATAAACCAGAATATCTATGCATGTACTTACAGTATATCCCTGTAGCGTTACCTTGAAATAACAGAAACATCAAGGAGTCTTTGAATAGGTGTTGACCAGGTGGCTACGGAAATGCCACACTGTGTAATGCGTGTGTGAATATGGGCACACATGCTTATCCCCAAGCTCATGCCAAATTTCTAGCACCCTAAGACATTTCTCCTGTGGGGGGAAGACACACTTATGTCCCCCCTATATATTGATGTAGTTCCACTGGAGATTCTGCATGAATGACGGAAGCCTTTCATTAACTACTCTAATTACTTCCTTCGTGTTTATGAGTGTTATTAAAACCATCCATTGTTTCATTTGTTTCCTTCATCCCTGGATACTTCCAACAGCTCCCAGCAATTTATGTTACTCTTTTGAGCTTTGCCGAAAAGTGAAGGGCGCATGTTCAGGAATGGTGAAAATCCTCCTTTGGTTCCCATTATCTCCCACGAGGCCTCCACTGAAAATGATCATAGGAGCGTAGAAATTGATATAACTTCAAAGGGTCACGAAAACAGTGTGGGTGTATGAACAGCTGCGTGTGGTGCGGTGACAGATTCCAGCGAGATGAAATCAATTTGACGAGGTTTTTTTACTGCATTCCTGGAAGTGGAACTGATTTGTTCTTTAAGGTGTTTGACACTTGTTTTTTTGTGTGTGTCTGCAAACACACAAAAAAACCTGGTTACATTTTCTAAGTTGTTGCCCTTTCGGTATTTAATCAAATGCACAGAGTTCTAAACACATCAATGTATTTACATTCATTCCCCACATAGAATGGGGATTAATGACATGTATTAGACATAATTGTATCATTAATAAATTGGTGTCTGTCAAACTTGTGTATATTTGTCATGCACATAGTCCATATTTTTGTGCAATGCAAAGCAGTTGACAATGGCACTTCTCTCTTGTTATTATATGACAGTGGATTGACATGGCATGGTCTGACAGCCAGGGTTTTGTCATGGCTGGGACCTTCTTGCACACAAGAAGATACCCAAATGCATATGGAGGAGGATTAGGATTAAATGAAAGGTGAAATAATGTTTTATTGTTCTGGTCGCAATGAGGTCTGACGGAATCATCAAAATTTGGTCCAGGTACTTAAAATGATATGAAAAATTAGCAATTAGCAACTCAGGTGAGTTTGTCCAGTGATCCACACACACAATCCAGGGTGGAGGAACCCATGAAGGGGCGAAAACTGGCAACAGGAAAGCAAGTTTTTATTATTTTGCAAAAATACTAAATGTACCTGTGTTTCTCCTGTGGGTCCTTATAAAGCAGCCAAACCCAAATCCTGACATGCTTCCCTACAGAATTAGTATTGGCGACCACACCTGGCTCTGTCTTAAGGTACTTAAACTTGAGCATATCCCAATCAAATGTCCGGGGGTAAGATGCTTCTAATTCCCAGGGTCAGCATTAAAACATTAACTTTGCTATCAATGGGAAAAGCCACAGATGAAAATGATTAAGAAACAGGTACATTGTCTTTCCTTTAGTGCATGTTAAACAGGTTTTGCACAATAATCTATCATTTTTGTGGTCACTGTGAATCTTTACTTTGCCCGTTCACATTGTGTGCTTCTGACTTTCAGTCATACATCGTTGCTCATCGTGGTCATTTTGTGTCAACAAGTCCATATCAAGAAACGCTGAGATGTTTTACTCTGAAGTTGTCAAACTTCACAATGGATCTCCATCCATCCAAAACTTTTCATGAACAGGTCTGTGGGATTGTCGGGCCGATCCCAGCTCTCACTTGATGAGAGGCAGGATCCAAGGCAGAGTCACTAATAACAAAAACTTGAATCAGTATTAAAAAAGTTAAACAGCACATTTCAAGAGAGGTTAAATAAACTGAGAACTTGAAGATATAGTTCATTCAAAACATGTTGTGGAGGAAGCAAATAAAGGAAGCAAGAATTAAATAAAATAATTTGGAAATTATAAATAGCACTTAATAGGAAGTATCTCCAATCAGCAGTCAGCAAATAATTGGAGAAAGGTGATGTTGTAAGCAGTGATGTTGTGCTAAAGCTTATTGTGCTCAAAAGAATGCTTTCAATATTTGATTCAATATGGAAATAGAACATCTAGCATGCATATATTGTGCTTCATATTACAAGATATACAGAGCCTGGGTAAGTCTGTGCACAGAAACCACAGTTGGATCCATGTGACCTTCCGGTATTCACGTCGGTTCAGCAGGGCCTTAGAAAACCACTGCTAATCACTGAATCCATCTCACATCGGAGGAAAAACAAGGTGAACATGTGTGGTCAGATGGCATAGCTGGTTTGCTCATGTGTGAAGGTATTGATGTGAATGCATCTAATGGAAAGACATCTGTTACCACAAAGGTGACGTCTTTCCCAGGGAGGTCGTGGTTATTACACCAGGAGAGTGTCTGACCTCATTCTGTTTAATTTTTTCTTTTCATGATGCTTTACTAAAAAAAGATTAAAAACATGAAACAAATTTTAGATTGAGGGTTTTTGCGTGATCATACTAAACAATGGAGTTTAGTTTGTTTTTGGTCATTGCGATTCGTACCGTCTAGTACTTGCCTGTTTGATGTTAAATATTGTAGATTTTAACATGTCTGTTTGTTAAGATAGAGTCTGAAAACCATTTAATTGAGTTTAATTGAATTGATAATAATGGTTTAATTTAATTCAGTTTAATCTGTTTTGCTTTTGTGTCCATCCTCTTTGTTTCTTTTTTATTTTTCCCATCCTGTTTTTCCTTGTTTGACCACTAGATTTTGACTAGATGTGGTTTACTACAGTGAAAATGCCAACATAAATAGTCTGAGCCTGAGCCCACAAAATAATGAATAAATCAAATGGGAAAGTATTAAATTCCCTGGAAAAACAATTGATTTTCGGGTTTTTTCCCAACTTAATAAATAAAGACAATCACTGAAATGTAGTATGATTTCTTTGCTTTATTTTTGATGGGTTCAACTAATTAAAACTAATTAAACCAGATGTGAATTGAGACTGTTTATTTTTTGGATCAGTCGGATTGGTTTCATATAACTGAGATTTATACAAGCAATACAACATACTTGGTCCAAATTTGGAAATGTAACTTTGGCATTTAACTGTCCTGCCAGTTCGAAAAGTACAATTGACCTATATCTCATCATCCGACTTCTTTCTCACTTGAAATTTGCTTTGGAAAAGAATCTCTGCCAAATTAATGTCACGTGACGTGATTTGATTAGAATGACTTTTTGTTTTAGTTACACTATTAATTGAGACTTAATAATGGAACACATTTTAGTGATGATTAAATGTATTTATATTTCCTGCAATCTCCTTAAGTAATTTGTATCATTTTAAGATGAGTTAAACCATTACGATTGATATACTGTAGATCCTCATAAGAAGCAACCAAAGACTTTGCAACCCACTGAGCTGAAACACTAAAACTTTTAAATACTGAAATAAAGATGAATTGAGATTGTGATTGATTGTTTGTCTTCTGTTCATTCAACTGCTCATTTATTAATTTACTGAATTTAGATAGTTAGCTTTCTATTGGGAGTCAGTGGCGAAAAAGGTATTGTCTACAGTGGAAATGGTTCTTTATCAAGAGATATCTAATAAAAGCTGAGTCATTTCCTGCATATGGAACACCTCAGCAGTTGCTGACATTGTGAAAGTCTGGATTTGAATCCAGTGACTGTGGTCCCTTCCTGTGTAACGTTCACATTTTGTTCCTGCGGCTGAGTTTTCTTCATGTTCCTCTGCCTCCACCATTCGAATGTATGGTATAGGTCGAATTAATGTATGGTGTTATTACACTGTAGGTATACATCCTGATTTTAGGGTTAGCAGTAGGGTAAATGGGAGTAAAAATCTGCATATCTATGTAATAAATAAATATATATTTTTTTTGCTTTCATATACCTCAAGTAATATTTCCATTGATTTATTTAGCATTTCACATAAAGTATATCTTTAACAAAATATTTTTGTGAGAGGGAATTGTTAATACCAAACCCATTGAATGAGTAACCGTTGAGTTTTGAATTAATTTGTCTGCTGTGTAGGGTGTCCAAAAAGACACACAAAGCACACAGATGCAGAGCAGAATCTGCCAGACCAGTATTCTGAAGTGAGGTCATGGGTAGGCTGACCTTAAAAATGGAAAACTCAGCATTTCTTTTGAGAATGGCTGGGTGAAGTTGAGCAAAAACGTTTACCGACGACTAAAAGCAGATGAGAGTCGGTCTGATCACAGCAGTCTTTTGGCATCCTGAACTTGTATTTTCCTCGTTCGCTGAGTTGTTCATGGTTTTCAGAAAAATATTTGATTATAAATCAGGGACTCCTTTCAGGACAAGAAACCAGATCTGTGAATTTCCATGTAGAAACAAAAGTAGCAGCTTGCTTCTAACAGAAACAGAATGTAAGAATCACTTTCATGAATTTCAGTTAAATTCATTCCTAAAAGCTGTGTTATTTCTGTCATTACCAAACCTGATCTCAGCTTGCTGTCATCCTCTTCTGTTTTCTCTCCTTCCTTTTCACGCTCAATTCCTCCTTCCTTTCTGTATGCTGAGTAAGACCCCATGATCTCAAAGTGTCATACCAGGCAAAATAAGAAGATGTAGGGAGGCTGGAGGAGAGGGAAAGGAAATGGAAAACCAGGGAAAGGCTGTGAGGGAGGTTTGTTATATATTCAGAGAAGTAGGAGAGGAGTACAGTGGAAACCCAAATTTTCATTAATCTCCTGCCCACCTCCCCCTCCTCTTCTGTGTGGCGGAGCAAAATGTAGGTCTGAGCTCTGCCTACAGCCATCAGCAACAATCAGTTCTGCCCCAGTTACTGACGCATCTCCCAGACAAAACACACACAGATCACAACAGGCAAAAACATACAGATGCACACGGAGACAGCAGCAATATGCTCAGAATCCCGCACATGCATATACAGACAACAAAGATTCACCTGCTGCATCTTCAGCTGGACTGCAGCAATTCGAACGAATATTTGGAATTTATTATATTTCATAGGTTAATAAGAAGACAGCCTGGATACACACCCATCAGTGTCTACGGCGTCATAGTTTAGCTCTAAGCAGAAGGTTTGAAACACATTGACAGTTGATTTAACATTTTTAAGGGGGTTTACTTCTATTGAAATGTTTTCTATTGTGCTTGTTTCTTTTTTTTATGGATTGTTTCAGCTGTAATGGTTTAACACGCTCCACAAGAGGGCTCCACAGGTATGTTGAGTTATACATTGATTAGTTTAATCAAATTTTAACAGAGGTAACATAGATTACTAAGTAGCATATAACAAACAACATGTTATGTGAAGCATCTATCAAGAGTACACAGATAGATGTACTCATCCATAGATTTAAATGAGTACACCTCACCTAACTTGATAAATGAGGTTTCACCAGTCACTTGAACTTAAATCCAATAGAATTTTACATATTGTATGCCTTTTACATTACCATGCTGTAGTCACTCTTCTCCAGATAAAAAATGAATTAATAAATTTGAAGCTGTCACGCTTAAACTTTTAGTGCCATGCCGATATGACCCAGTTATAATCGACTAACATAATTCAAATTGGAATTTCCTTAAATAGATCATTGTAAAGTGAAACATCTCAGTGCCCATCTGGGCAGCTCATTGCATGCCCCACAAGATGATTGCTATTTCTGTTCATCACATCCTCAGTGCATGCTCTCCCATATTCTATGCCACTCTTAGCATATAATCGTATTATTCCAAAGTTATAATGTAACATATTTTGAGAGAACCATTTCAAAGCAATGTGGACATTGTTTAACTCAATGTCCACCCTTAAAGGAGTAAGTTGTGACACAAACCTGGTCTGAAACGAGTAGGGAAGAAGAGACTGAGGACATCAGTTTAAGGTGGAACCATAAAGAAAATGGCTCTTAATTGATTAGAAAATACCATAGGAAAGTAAAAGAGTGTTGAGAAAAGAGAACTTTGACATCAGGACCGTGGCGGGGAGAGGTGGAAGACAAACAGCGGAGGGAATCTGCTCTCATTAAATTTTCACACTCAGCCATTTTAAATTATTTAAAAGCCATGTTGCATTGCGTCTCTGGTACAGTGTGAGCCCTCAAGTTCATAAAACATCAACAAAGGGATGCATCCACACAATCACGCACCAGCCAAGCACATGTATATTAATCATCTGGAAACATTGCACAAACACACATTCATGACATGCCAGCTATGCATTAAGAAGTGCATGGACAATCCCAGGGGAGCTGATTAGGTTAAAACATGTCAGGGAGTCTCCTTATTTCCTCAATCACACATGAGCCGCACCACCATGATAGTTCTTTTTTATTGTGGTCATGCATATGTGCACTCACATGTGCTCTTGAAGACCATTCTTTATGTTAACCCATTCGGTTTGATAAATAATACATATATCTTAAAAGAGAACTAAAAATCATGTGAGACTTGTTTACATTTTGGTTGTGAATGCAAGGTAAAATGAATCAACATATGCACATATTTGCAGTCTGGTCTATTCGTGTTACAGCCACACAATTCAGCATGTGCAAAGAATGATTGCCAGTTATTACTATTAATTTACCAAAACCGTAACCAGGGACTTGTTAAGGTTTAACTGATATCGGTAAAAGAAAAAAAATGCATTCCATTCACTTTAACCAAATCTGATTTTTTAAATTTTATTTTAGAACTTAGACATGTATTGTTGCAAGGGAAATAGCTTCAAATTTTCACAAGATTGGGGAACATAAATATAAAAAAACACGACCAGAAGTGTTCGACAAATGAACTCCCATAGAGCAGACTTGCATATCTTAAATCCGTTCTTCACAAAAATGTTTAAAAAAGGTACGAGTAGTGCTGAATCTTTTCTTCTCCTCAGACACATTGTCTGCTGCTTGGCCCAGATACATCACACTGTCTGGGTACGGCATGGCAACAAGGCATCTGATGAAAGACTAGAGAGGAGAGCAATGGAAAGACAGAAACAAGATCAGGACTGCAGAGACCAAGGAAACAGGTAGAAACCGAAAACAAGGGGGGGGGGTCGCATGGGGAAATGAATATACACCGAAGCACTTGTGAGGGCGTAAGACAAGTGAAGCAAGGAGGAAGATGGATGTCATTTCATCATGGAGGTGAATGCCATGGGAGGCCAAGGAAAAGCTCATCTCCAAGGAGCCAGTTCACCAAGAATCCAAAGTCTTGAATATTTGAAACGGTGTGTGATCACCGTAGATTACACGAGCAGTCCATGGATAAGTCCTCCCAGCGGAGATGAGCAGAATATGAGGTCGTAAAGTTTGGAGACTGATGGAGCAATATGAGAAGTTTTACTGCATTTGTCAACCTTGGCGTTCCATGGAGCATAGTTCACGGTTGCCCTTTACAGCTCAGTTCTGCTCTCTAGTGGTTAACATGACCACGCGCCTCTGAGAGCTCATGTGTGGAACTGATGTTCTTGATTCTTGATTTTATTTAACCAATTCCTATCATTGAGGGGCTTGAAAAAATAGAAAATAGGAGAGCTCAGTTGAAAAGCAAAACTTTTGCTGGAGGAGTCTTGATGATACTTGTTAGGGAAATTTGTATATAAATTTGGTTGAGACTATTGAAATTATTTAAGAGTATTTTAGTGTCTTGCGTAAAAGCTCTAATATGTTTTTTTTTCAATCAGATTTGGGGTCCACAGCATTCTTAGGAGGGTTTTTTTATTTAGAATTTTATTATAAGTATTTAGAAAAAAGGGCTTAGTCTAATATTACTAAACTGTTTTCATATTCAAGTGACTCAATTCACGGGTGGTGGTTATTTCTTGATATGATATTCATACAAAACGTTTTATATCTGTATATGTTTAATTTGTAAAAAAATATTCCCAAAAATATATCTATTAAAACACGTTAAGAAAAAAAAAACAATGATCCCTTTACAAAGCTCAATATAGTTTACGTCGGTTAAATATTCCTGGGAATATTTATAAAATGTTTTGGCGTTTTATCGAATTTTACATTAGAACCTACCCAGCCTAACCATGACAACCAGTCACCGAAAAGCCTCCGACCGTATTGACCTATCACAGCAAACAATTTTTTTCCCACTCTTCCGCATCTCCAGTGCAATCTAGCTCGGACCACATTGAAACTCTTGTGAGCTAGTCAGGCGCTTGTGGCTCCAGTCAGCGTCCGTCCAATCAAAAGTCAACAAACCACCTCTGGCCCGCCTCTTTGAAAATATGATTGGTTGAATGCCAAATCGTAATGGCCTTATGGGTGGAGTCGGTTTGGCTGCGCCGTATCCCATGTAGCGGATACAAAGGCGGCGGTTAACTGTTCCTGTAGTTCAGAGGAGGTGTACAGAGTGCTCTCTGTAACGTTACAGCTGGTGAGTGGGACACGGTGTAATGCTGCATATTTGAAAGAATTATTTAATGTCCATAACTAATTGATTCTAACGTAGGCAGCGAATTATAGAAGAATGGCTTTGTTATTGCAGTAATATGAGCAATGCATTTTTTTGCAAAAGATGGAAAAAAACACGTTAATAAAGGATATGGTTTGAGATAATGGATTAGTTTGCATGTTTAACCTAAAAAGTGGGATGATTTATCTCGTTTTGCGTTACGTAACCAGAATTTGCTCCCCTTCCATTTTCCATATGTCCAAAGAAAAAACATCCCCGGGGGGACGAGCATTTTTTTCTTTTCCTTTACATTTTTAAATGACTAATTATCGGAATAAGTGTTTTATGCTAATAGTTTAAATCTGCCCTGCTACTGTGTTTTACGTTTGCTCTCCCAGTTGTGTTTACTTGTGTGTCTCGTGCTGTGGGAACACAAATCAGTGACATGGTCACACTCTGGGGCTACGCCCCCTTTGGGAGATAAAGTGAAGGCTAAATATCTGTTATACGTTGTAAAACGTTAATAAACGCTTGTCTGAAGGTTAAAGGTAAATTAAAGAGATGTTTATGGACAGGGTTATGTAATGTAGCCGAGGGCATGGTTGAAGTATCTCCAGAAAATGAATGTTGAGGGGTGTAAAATCTTGCGAGGAGATGGTATCAAGTCTGTGCGTGCATGAACATTCTGCTTGTTACCTCAATGACATGCTGTTTAACTCCCCCTAGTATCATGCTGTTTGGCTTTTATAACAATCCACACTTTTCACATGGTATGCCCAAAAGACTTGGCATTAAGTCTGGAAAAGGGTAAAAGGTGGATTCATTTCGTAGTCTTTTCTGCTTAGTGGATGTTACAGGGTGGCGTGCAAAGTCCAGCACCGTTGGCTGCATAAGAGATCCCCGCTGATAACCTGATCCCTTCACCAGAGTTCGGCGCGGTGACAATGGAGGCAACCAGGAGACGAGCCCAGCCCAGCGCCAATGGGAAATCGCCTGAACAGGTGGATCAGGCGGCGCAGTGGGGGAGGGCATGGTGAGTTGTTATTCCACAGGTCTCCGTGGATTTTTTCCCCTTTTAAAAAAGAAAAAAACAAAAACTTTCAATTGGCGTTCCTTCCAACTTGTGAGAGAATCACACCTATTTTTGCTCTTAACGGCAGCCCAGAATACACCTACTGGCATGTCCAAAGTCAGATATGTAGCCTACACAGAATCTTGAGTGGAAGTAATCACTTGAATGTGGTCCAATAAGACGGTGACATCCTTCCAATTAATTTATATGACAGAACATTTGACAGAAATCCCTGACGTCGTCAGCTGACTGATTTTTGCTCATATTTGCATGTGAAACGAGTTCTCAGAGGAGAAATTTCCATGTCACTGGTTATACAAAACTGAGCATTTCTGATCATTATCAGTAGCATCTCTGCATTTAGAATTTATGGCTGATTCAAACACATAATCCTTGATACACCGAATTACCTCTCGATTTGCATAGACAAGATAGCGACGCAACCTTATGCAATCGCAGGACACCCTGAGTTACTTCATTTATAAGTGCACAACTTGGCTGACTTCACATCTGTAAACGATGTTCAAATTCACCAACTTGATTTGTGTACTATTAAATCGTTTTGATGAGGGGGAGTTTATCAGCAGGCAGCTCAAGGTTGGAATTTTTGTAGAACGTTGTTTACATCATACCTCAATGATTTGTTTTTTTTCCTCCTGAGCCGTATTTGCAACATGTAGATCTTTCACGCTGATTGTAACTGGAGAAACATGATTTGTGAGCTCGTGTGAATAATCTCATCCACAGCTGGAATTTATACTTATGTCCCGCCCTCACGCCGTGCGTTTATCTGCTCCTCTCTCAGGGAGGTGGACTGGTTTTCCCTCCTCAGCGTGATCGGCCTCCTGTGCTTCGCCCCCTTCATCGTCTTCTACTTCGTGATGGCCTGCGACCAGTACCAGTGCTCCATCAGCCAGCCGCTGGTCGAGCTGTATCGGGGAGAGACGACCCTGCTCTCCATCTGGACCCGGGCCCCCTCCTTCACATGGACGGCTGCTAAGATATATGCCATCTGGGTGGGCTTCCAGGTAAGAGGAGAGGAGAGAAAGCAGTGGGACTCAACCTTTGCCCTTTGTCATTAACTAAAGCAGACTTGTCTTGTCCTTTCAGGTGTTCCTCTATATGTGTGTTCCAGATATTACGCACAAGTTTATTCCCGGTTATGTTGGTGGAGTACAGGATGGAGCGCGGACCCCTGCTGGTATGTAAAATCTAATCATTGAAAATACATTTTAATTCAACATGTTGTTTTATGAGTGATTGACTTTAGCCTATTCGTGCTGTATGTTCGTAGTTTGTCTTCAACGTTTTTCTTTTCTTTTAAAAAGGTCTCATTAACAAGTATGAGATCAACGGGCTGCAGTGCTGGTTGATCACTCATGCCTTGTGGTTCCTCAACGCCAAGTACTTTCACTGGTTTTCTCCCACCATCGTCTTTGATAACTGGATCCCCCTGATGTGGTGCACCAACATACTGGGCTACGCTGTGTCCACTTTTGCCTTCATAAAGGCGTACTTGTTCCCCACCAATGCTGAAGACTGGTGAGTTTTTCCGTCCCGTCGTATTTTCTGTCATTTACTTGTCGTATTTTTCACTTTTGGGTGACCTTCTTTTTCACTTTTCGGGGGGGGGATTCCTCAGCAAGTTCACGGGAAACGTCTTCTATAACTACATGATGGGTATCGAGTTTAACCCGCGCATCGGGGAGTGGTTCGACTTCAAGCTGTTCTTCAACGGCAGACCGGGCATTGTCGCCTGGACTCTGATCAACCTGTCCTACATGGCCAAGCAGGAGGAACTGTACGGCCACGTGACCAACTCCATGATTCTGGTCAATGTTCTGCAGGTAAGGTGGAAAATGATGTCTTTTAAAGCTGTGTGAAAGGACTTATGTAACCAAATTAATTTAAGTCATTCAAATCCCTTTGGGAGTAAAAACGCTGTAAAAATAGAAATGTTTTTTTCAAAAATTCAAATTGTGAAAATAAGTATTTACTTTAAAAGCAGTCAGACAAGTTCTTAAATTTGGAGCTGAAAGAGACCTTCTGGTGTGTCAAAGGTTTAGATCCAAACATGTAGTGACATTTTTTTTTTTTCTTGTTTTCGTGTCAGGCTAAAAACAGACTTTTGAAATACTGCACTAAATCAGAAATTTCAAACATGGATGGACACATCAAGACAATGTGTCTGCAAGTGGAACATCCGTCTTTACGCACAGTGTGACTCAAACTCATTTCAACTGTTCCCACTCTGAGCTTTGACCAGAGAATATTAGGAGAAACCAGCTGCCACCTCGACTGTTGTTGACCGTCAGTTGTTTTGCAGTGGGAGTAAATCCCTCTATTTAATCAAAAGCATATGCTTTAGATTTGAGTGAATTCCTTGCTTTCCTATTCTGGTTTAGCTCTGCTCACTCTGCGTCTGACCTTGTCCCTCTATTTTATAGACACAAGCTTCTTTAGAGTCCCAACCTGAGGCTGAGAATGATCTGAATTCAGATTTCATATAATGTTTCGTGTCTCCTCTGGGAATTATGGAGTTGATCCGATTCTTTGAAAATATAAACTGGAAAATCACAAAAGAACTATTTAGTCCTTTGGTGACATGCTTGTGGACTGTAGGGGAATTCAAAATTTGTGATCACTAAAAAGGAAACCATGTTACACATATAGGTCTCAAATAGCAGTTTTGTCTGTAATTTACAAGCACAGAGGAAGAACTGTTCTCCTGTAAAAAGATACATTCTTAAGAAGAGCCAATTAAGCATTTAAACAAGGAAGTGTGTACTTTGGTTTTTGAGACAGTCGGTTAGTTAAAAAAGCCCTGTACTGACCTGGTCTAAAGGGGGATATGCAGCCATTGTTTTGGAGTTTGGCAAACATCAGTCACTAAAACTGGTTCACCTGCACTACCTGTATACGGCCAAAGAGACTAGTGCAGTTAAATGGGCCTTTTCAGGACAAACCTTCAGCTAGATGTCAGCGAAAGGTGTGCAAGTCGTTAATACTGACATCTTGTGGCCAAATTGGTGATGACAACTACCTCAAAAAACGACTGACTGGCAACACATTGTTTCTATATTCAAAGGTTAAATCACTCATTTTGACACAAACTAAAAGGTGGAATCTAACTACATGATTATTGATCATGCATGTTATATATTTAATTTTTTAATTATTATTTATTTCATTTTACACTCTGTAACTTGTCATTGGTGTTCTGTAGTTGCTGTAATAATCTGCATATAAATCCTTCCACCCATCCATCCATTTTCGTAACCGCTTAATCCCAAATGGGGTTGCAGGGGGACTGGAGCCTAACCCAGTAGTCAGTGGGCGAGAGGATTCTGTGAAAAGTAATGACTCATCACGGCCTGAGTTTTTTTTTTTTCCACCATCTTTGTTAAGGTAGTTAGCTTGTAGTTTTGATCTCAGACCACTTGGGCAAAAGAGCATCTTTCAACAGAAAAGTTGTATTTGATCAAAAATACGGTATTGCGCAGTATTACTTTAACTTCACAGGCAACTCTTTCAACTGAAGACTTTCACCACTCTTTGCATTTTTAAATCTTTCATGCCTCTTAGCTATTAAGAGCTGATTTTTTATGCTACTGTTTAAAAAAATATATGCAAAGAAAATATTCTATCCAGCTATCAGCCACACTTTATAAATTAAATCTGAATCTAAATAAAAATCTCCACCAATAGGCTCCTGTCTTCATCTTCAGGGGAGACATTTGGTGATTTGAGTTGGAAGCATTGTAACTTACTTCTGATTATTGGGTCTTCTAAATACTCTACACTGACTTTGTAATATCGGAATGTTTAGTTGTTGCCTCTTATTTTCGGATCCGATTTCGCCTTGGCTTTACTTCGTATGCTCTCTCTGCAAATAACCAGCATATGTTGAGATATGCATCAGTTTGTCAAGTACTGTACATGTTGTACTAATATTAGCAATATTTGACACATGCTGGTTGGTTTCGGACATTATTAAAAGTATTCAGGGCATAACAGGATCCTTTGTGCTGTCTTGTAGGGTATTTACGTGTTGGATTTCTTCTGGAATGAGGCGTGGTACCTGAAGACCATCGATATCTGCCACGACCACTTTGGATGGTATCTGGGCTGGGGGGACTGCGTCTGGCTGCCATACCTCTACACTCTGCAGGTAAAATACACGAACACACGTCACATCATTAAGCTTAACAACAATTGTCTGGCATCAGACATTTGCAGGGTCACATTGCCAGAAAATACGAGCAAAATCTATAAAATTCAAAATGTAATAAGAAAAAAGTAAAGCAAAGGTGCTTATCAAAACCAAGACAGCTGGTAATAAATTTGTGGTTTTTAGAAAGTTTCAACTAAATTCCAAATCTAATGTCTCTGACTTAAAACGTAAGATGTTTAACAGTTAACAACCATTTGTTTTCAGGGCCTGTACCTGGTTTACCAACCCGTGCAGCTCTCGGACACCCAGGCTTTAGCTGTCCTGGCGCTGGGCCTCGTGGGCTATTACATATTCCGCTCCACCAACCACCAGAAGGATCTGTTCCGCCGCACCGAGGGCTCCTGCTCCATCTGGGGCCAAAAGCCCAGCTACATCGAGTGCTCGTACCGCTCCTCGGACGGCGGCCTCCACCGCAGCAAGCTGCTGACCTCGGGCTTCTGGGGCGTGGCCAGGCACCTGAACTACACCGGCGACCTGATGGGCTCGCTGGCCTACTGCGCCGCCTGCGGGTTCGGCCACCTGCTCCCGTACTTCTACATCGTGTACATGACCATCCTGCTGGTCCATCGCTGCGTGCGCGACGAACACCGCTGCAGCAGCAAGTACGGCAAAGACTGGAGCCGCTACACCGACGCCGTGCCTTACCGGCTCATTCCCGGAGTGTTTTAGACAGGGAGGGAGGGTCAGACAGAGAAGGGAAGGGAGCAATTATTAAATATACATTTATATTTCATATCACCACATTTCATTAGCCACCTTTCAAACTTCCTTTTGGTACAACTCCTACATGAAGATGCTGTGCATGTGTATATGTAGTTTGATTGAAATGAAGTGTAGACAGTTTGATCTTGTCTTTTGGTTTCTTGCTGTCTGGAAGTTAAACCTTAGTTAAAACACACACACACACACGTACACACACACACACATTTAACCGTGCAAGGTGCTTACCATCAGTTTTTATTTGAAACAATACGGTGACACCTCCTTCGCTGTATCGGAAGTATTCAAATAATTCAATATTGGACAGATTTTTTCTTAATTTCAAACTCATTCATCAACAACAGATTCTGGATTATGTTTCTCATTATTCTTACTGTAGCATCTATGGTTTGACGCTCAACACTCAGGTCAGTTCTAGTCTGTGGACTAAATGATCTATTGTGATGTGTATATATTAAGAAAAAATGTGTTACTCATTAACACTGACTGCAGTGGGGTTTTTTGTTAGTTGGTTTATTGGACCAGATCTCATTAAGTGTGAAACCTGCAACACAGTAATGTTCTCGGACCTTTGTACAGAGGTTACCTGTGGCTAATGCCGTACTTGATCAACTTATAAGCCTTCGAGATCAGATCACTGATTTCTACATGTTTCTGTGATGAGAAAAACATATTTTAATGTATGTACTTCATTATAAAGACACTATTTTTATTGCAATATGCTATGAAGTAAATAAACATGAATATATTCTGACAGTTGTCCATTTCATTTACTGACACTGTGACTTTAAATGAATGTCATTACACGTTTTTCACATATTACATCAATACACTCAAAACCGAAAGTTTGATTTTGATGTTTTTTTTGTATGTTTTATGTTTTTAGATAGTATGTTTTATTATAAAACTTTAAACAAAAAACTAATCAGACATTCAATTTAAATGTCTCATGTAATTTGCCATATAGCCACTAGAGGGTAGCAGAGTACAGCGAATCCCAAAGAATGTAGCCTTACCTTTAATGTTGAATGGCTTTTTATTATATTGAATTCTACAGCTATTTAAGCGGTATACACATGCACCAAGCAGCTTTAGCCAAAGTATGATATAATACAATTACACAACATCAGAATTATTTGTTGAATTTAAATTTAGATTTGTAAGACTAACCATAACTGACAAAAAATCCTGCAATATGCTGAATAATGATTTTTTGTGTGTGTGTTCATTAGTTACCCAGTGATGAAACCTTTACCGAACTCTTGCCCTAAAGTTAAAGGTTTAAAAAAAGTTCGGAGTGTTTAGGAGTTTCCAACATTGTAATTTCTGACACCAGAGCTCATTCCAGTTGTTATGACTGAAGGCAATATGCAAAACAACCATTACAGAGCAGTGATGTATCATCTGTTGGAGTATGCAGTATAGTTAATCAAACATTCAAAATGTTTCAAGATAGTTCCCATCAGATGAAGACATATATAAAGTAAATTTTCTATTTGACAGCTTTCATTAAATACAAATTGATCTTATCCACCTGACCATAGGGCTTAATGTACATTTTAAACACATCAGAGACCTACATCCTAAACTCCACCATCAGCATAATGATACACCTCATGGATGAAAATCAGTTATGGGAACGGAAGGCTCATTGATTTCTCTTCTTCCTTTGTTCAAAGTGTAAAAAGCAATTTGCACCCGATTCACCACAATGCATTACATGAAACCAAGTTACCTGACTCGTTTTTCAGGCCGATACACTCTCAGATTACCCCCTGAAAGCAAGTGTAGCACCAGCCTGAAGGCGCTCCACCATGTGATGGCCGGGTTCATTCATAACTAAGTTGACAAATAGCTCTAGGTGAAAGAAATAGAAATCTGAAGAATAGGATGATCCGTCTGTGATGACACTAAAAGCTACAGTATTGAATTTGGCCAAGGGGATCGTGAACCCATCTTTATAAACGTCCAGCGTATTCAGTCACCATTTTGTTGAAGCCCAGCTTTTTTGCAGCTGCACATTCCTCTTCACTGAGGGCCAGGTGGGGGTCATGAAGTGGGAAGAAACTCTTGAGTGGGGACTGCGAGTGAGTGGCAGACATAATGAGCGGCAATGGCGCGGCGGGTAGTAGTTGAACGAGAGATACAGAAGGCACAATGGGATACTTAGACCCGGTGCCACTCCTCGACAAAAGTTGCCTTGATTTCCCGAGAGGCCAAATTAGTTTTTATTGGAGGTTTGGGGCGGTAAGAGACTTATGGGCGAGTTGTAAGCCAGGAGGAAAGAGGCACCGCGGAGAGAGGAAAGTACATGATTTGTCAGCAAACTGATAATTCACATGTACCATAAAGTACCGCGGACCACTAAAGAGTGTTCCAGGCCGCAGTAGGCCTAACAATCACATTGTGGTGGGTGAGGTTAGATTGCCTTGCTGCCTGCAGCCAGAAGCTGAGGAGCAATTCTAACCATCATAATGTTGATTTCTTGTACATTGGCCTTGGTTACATTTATTGGACTTTGTTCTTTAAGTTTTTTTTGTTCTCACTCCTAAGCAACAGCAACAACCCACATAGAAGGCCCTTTTACTGTTCTGTGACATTATACAACCACACTGAGGATTAACAGTTTTTCAGGCTCCTTAAGGATTACTTAGACTTGAGAGCTCTCTGAAGAACCACCACTGATATTTTGTAGTTGCACTTGCAGTAAGAAAACTCCGAAGGGATGTAGATGAGGAGCGAATCATCTCATTTTGTCAATGAGACACTGGACACCGATATTAGAAGAAGCAAGCAGGTAAGAGGAAGAGGTCTATCAACCTAAAAAGTAAGCGTCCTAGACACCTTCCGTGGTTCCAGAAGAAAGACGGGAGGTTCTGTGAGTGTGTTTAGACAGAGGAGGTAAGAGTCGAAGAACAGCGACAGCTACTAAATAAACGGTTGAGGCTCAGTGAAGCAGTTAAAACAGCCTGTAAGCTCCAGCCCCTAGGTCTCCTGGTGAGAGGCAGAAACAAACCAGCCTACAGCATAAAGCATAAAAGCAAGCATGGACCCATGACTCAATACTTTACAATAATGTGGTCTGAGTTGCACAACGCGGGATAACCAACGAACAGGCAACGTTTCAAGGTAAGTGCCCAGCAGGAAGACCAGGAGTCACATACGAAAACAAAGGAAGTCCAAAAAAATTGCGTGTCAAGACAGAAACCCGGACAGATTGTAGCTCCACAAAGCTCCCTCAATGGATATTCCAAGTCAACTTCAAGTCCGGAATGTCCAAGTTCACTTTTTTTGTGCTAAACACCACTGACCTATCTGTGTGGATCGATGAGAGAGAAAGAACTGCTGCCAATAGCTATAGAGCAATAACAACAACAACAAAAGCTTCTCCTAAAATTGAAATGTATTTGAAGCATTTTACAGTTGTATAGAATTACCACATAGTAAAGATAATTAGTGTATAATAGATGATGAGTGGCAGAAATATGCTACAGGTACATGTTCAGAACTTGATTTATGTTGTTGTGCATGTGCTTTGCTTAATATAAAATCTTACTATATGTAAAAGTCACAAAGCCAAACACTGAGTTAATACAAACCATAAATTCCACATTGTTTTCATTCTGCTAATGAGAAAAACACGGAATCTTAATGACATATCTTAATCTCAATTCAAGTCATGAATTGAATCGAAAATGTATTTTATCTCATTTTAGATTTTTAGCTCTCCAAACCCATCAAAATTATGTTTACCAAAGTATGGTGACTGAATTCTGTATACATTTGAGCCTCTTCTCTTCGTCAGTCACCCAGAGAGTCAAATTAAAAAAGGATTAGAAGCCGAGAAAGAATTAGAGGGATTAAAAATGATTCTCAGCATGCAGCACAAATCCACAGCTAAGGTGGTAAAAAGTGATTGATGGTAGATTTTACAGCTCATATTAGCTTGGGTTTTGAGGCGTGGAGTCGGTCTCTTAACTGATCAGCAGTGACACCGGCGTAAGCTCAAGCAACAAGCTGCCCATATTTTTACATGCTTGAAGGGATTGAAGGGCCTCCCGCTGGCTCTCTTGTGTTGATAAGTGGTCACAAACTAATTGAAAGCAGCCTGAATTCCGTACCTCGAACAGTGAGTCAAATTAAGCCTGACAAAGCAGTGGGGAAGCTCCTAGTTACATGTACACCGTTTACAAGATTAAGAATAATTCGGCCACTGCCGAGGTTTACATTTACTGTTCAAATATTCCCAGAGTGCAGCAGATCTTAAACCACGAATCTAAACTGAGCTCATAGACGCACCAAAAACTGTCAATGACTCAAGTTCTTGAGCATTATGGCGCATATGCTGTAAAACAGGTGGGAAGTTTCCATGAGGGGAGGATTTCTTGAATTTGTTTTGTTGCTTTGGAGACGAGCAGACACGCATCGGTGGGAGTTGGGGTGTGTCTGGCAGGGCCGTCTAAGGGACAGCCAGTTGTCCAGATCATACGACAACTATAGCACTCAAGTCCAGAAGCAGCAACGATAAGACATACGTGCATTGCCTTCCCCTAGAATTTTAAACATTACCTTAAAGTTTCTTTTTTGTCATTTTTGGTCACCACTTCATTGACAGTTGCTGCTATCATATTATCTAACTTAACATTAAATGTTGCCATTGTGCTGCTATGATTCAGGGAAGTCGCCAATTGGCATCAATTCCATCCATCCATTTTTGTAACTGCTTATTTCCAAATGGGGTCAAGGGAGAAGTGGAACCTAACCCAGTATTCAACGGGCGAAAGGCGGGGTACAGGCTGGATAGTCCGCCAGTCCATCGCAGGGCCACACAGAGACACACAAGGACAAACAACCACACACACTTACACTCACTCCTAAGAGAAATTTGGAATGTCCAATCAACCTAACATGCAGGTTTTTGGATCGTGGGAGGATGCCGGAGAGAACCTACACAGACACATGTTCAGTTCATAATTTTTTATACCAAACTGATGGTGAACAAATCTTGCTGGTATTTCATTTTTGTCTGTTAGATTTCTAACTGTGGAGGATTCTCCCGATACTTCAGTCCTAGATCTACTTGTTTCAACTGGCAGATGACCACACTGTTAGAGTAAAGCAGACATAACTGTTGTGTAAAATTTTGTCTTTATATGGTTTTTATCATGTAAAAACAAGATGGACTGAGACCATTATGATGAATGTACACAAACAACGACTTTTTTTGGACGCCTTAAACATAAATCCTAAGATATTGAATGCTAACCAACAAAAATATGCTGAATGAGTATTGTACATTTCCCTCACCAATAAGCTGACTGGTCAAACTGGATCTAATTGTAATTGATGCTGCAGCAGCACCTAACACAGGCCCTAATGGCTCTCTTTAATAAATCAAAAAAAGCAATCACGCTTCGATTACCATTTAATCACACTTGCCACAATCATACCCCATTAAAATGTTACATGGTATAGATTATGTAGGATGACGGCAAATCAAGGCAGTGTCTTTTCAGATATGCCAATTAGTAACGTAGGTTGGATGTGACAAACCTGGTGCAAACTCAGCGATTTGAGTCGCACATGCACACTTGTAAAACTGTTCGGTCTTGCGTTTTGCTGGCAGCGAAGCCATATTTTGACCTTATTTTCACACGTTAACTGCACGGCTCTGCGTGCTTGATCTACACCACTCGTGATCCGAATGCTGAGCCCAGCTCTTCTCTGCCACATTATTAGCTTGGACCTTTGCGAGTCAGTTTCAGTGTTGATAGCAAGCCAAAGAAATTCTGCCAGATCCGGAGCCAAAAATAAAAGGCAAACACATGTTGCATTTTATGAACAGACTGTTCGTGAATTGTACTTAAACAGTCATGAAATCGAGTCCACGGGGACCGTAAAACCATGCTAGGCCTTCCACACATACAGTCCTCCCATCCACGCCCTATAGCTCTCCCTCGGTTCACATTGTTTGCATGTACTGTATGTCACCCCTTCCCCTTAACGTCCACCTTCTCCCATTCCCTGCCTTACATTCCTCCCGTTGTAAAATTCTAAACACATGTGCTCATCCCCTCCCCAAGTTTGACCATCTCAGGTCGTACCATCCCTCATCGAAGGCCTTTCTGACTACCGGATGGACTCAAGCTCAATTATTTCTTTTAATGTGTCACATTTTTTACTCTGCCAACTCATGCTCCTTCAATTATAGTTGCCATAACTCCACTTGATCCGCAATGATAAGTTGAGGTTAAGGACTGGTGTCCTTCTCAGCTCTTCGGCTACTTTCTGCAGTGGCAGCAACTTGTGGGTTATTGGTCATCAGCAGTTGTTTGTATCCTTATATCACTGCTGACTTCAGGGCAAGGCAAACACACACTTCTGGATATCCTGAAACCCCCATAAGTCCCTGAATGTGACTCAAAAAATCACAGCGGCACGTTCAAGGATGTGTAATTACTTCCTCGGGGTGACGTTTTAATGAAGACAATTCTTCAGACAAAGGAACATTCTGAAACAGCCCCTTCAAGCTCTGACAGGTTAAAAGACATGGTGCTATTAAAAAATTAAAATAAAAACTAAAAGTTAAAATTTTCAACTAGCAAAGTACACACATACATGGATTCTGGATAGTTGCATTGATAGAACAAAGTTTTAGTGTTTTCAGGCCTTTGAATACTATTACTTAATCTCACTTATAGTATCATTTGCAATACAATCACTTGATTAATTGATGATTTTCTTGTCTGTCCCCTTTTTTCCCCCTACTTGTCTGTCTGTCCTTCACTCGGCTCGGTTGTCTCCTGTGGCTGCTTATTAATCTTATACAGGACTGTCTCAAAAAATTAGAATATTGTGATAAAGTTCTTTATTTTCTGTAATGCAATTAAAAAACATGAAATGTCATACATTCTGGATTCATTACAAATCAACTGAAATATCGCAAGCCTTTTATTGTTTTAATATTGCTGATTATGGCTTACAGCTTAAGAACCCCAAAATCCTATCTCAAAATATTAGAATATCGTGAAAAAGTATACTAGTAGGCTATTCAACTAATCACTTGAATCTTCTAATTAACTTGTATAGTGTATATACACTGGTCCTGTCTACATTTTGTACCAGTTTCTCAGTTTATCTCAGGACACCATTCACTAGTCTTGTTCAAATTTAAAATTTTTTTAATATGACAAAAAATTACATGTATTTTTGGTGGATATCATAAAGAGGTGGAGAGATATGGGGATCCGTACAAAAGCAATGAGCAAAGAAACATTGTTTTCCAGACAAACTCAGTCACACAAAAATCTTTTTCTCAACACACACTTTCTGTTCACACCTTTACAGCAATATCGCCAAACCCAGACTATATAAGTTGTAATCACTTGTTCTGTTTCCAAGCAATCTTCAGAAATGTAAAAAAAAAAAAAAGGATTCAGTGAAACATCATGAAATGGAGCCCCCAGGCATCAAATGGGAAATTTCTACATATGATAGTAGATGGGGGGGGAAAATGAATGGAAACGTTTCCATATATAAAACTATATTTTATGTTTATGTTAAGGGATAAAAACACCTGAATATATCGATGTCATAATATGATTAAACATGATTCATCTATATTGTCCTGATCATATTGTTAAGAGACAGACAGAAAAGACATTATCACTGAAATGGATTAACCCCTTGGGAGCATGAATTTGCTGAGTAAATGGAATGCAATTGACTTTTTAGATCCACTAAGAGATAAATGTTTCAAATGTGTAATTTGGGCTTGATAGGGCCCCTAATATTGATTCCACTTAGTATATTAGTTACCTTTCTGTGGAGTAAGATGTCTGTTAGGTCTGTGTTTTGCTTTGACATGCGTATATGCTCATAGTCCCCTCTCTCGTCCCATAGAAAAGTATTCTCTCTGTGGAGATCATAAAAACATGTACTTCCAAGTGGTGTATTTGACAGTAGCTGCGCAGAAAATTGGGAACCTCCCGCAGTCTGAGAACCAAACCAAGTCTTGCTGAGATAAGGATTTTCTTTCAGTCTATGGTTGAGACCTTGTGTGGGGGTGTAAGTGATGACCAAGTGTAGCGGGAACTTGACAACTATGAGCAAAGGGCATCTTGCAATATTGTTACCAGTCACCAGTCACCAGTTTCTATGTCAGCCAATTTAATTTGTGTGGAAAGCACATTCCAGGGACATTACTTCGTAATGTGAACGACACATCTGCATTTTTGATGGTAAAAAAGGAGGATTCACCAGTGATGATCATCAGAGATAAAGCAAGGGAGTAATAATGTTTTGGAATCGAACAAGCCAAGTAAGGATGTGTCATTCAGAGCTGCTCAACTAAGGGACTAAATTCACACGTGTTGGCAAAGAAATACTGTCATGCCTGCATTAAGTTGCTTGAGGGACTTTTGCTTTTTTTATCAGTTTGGCCAAGTTCACTGCAAACAATCTCCAATGTCGGAGTGGGTGTTTAGTAATTTAGGGGATCTTTTGTGCAGAAAGAGGAGCCCACCTCCACATAAGTTACTAAGTCAAAGGTCCACAGACAGAATCTGAACAGTTATGTAAAGGTTTCACACAATGCTTGTTAGACTACAGTTGATGCTATGGGGTGCTATATTATATAGTATAACACAAACAGTGACATTGGATGAATGGACATTCACAAAAGCCAGACCTTGCTGTGGTGTGCAGATCAGAAGGATGTAGAATTTATTGTTATCACCCACTATGCGCTTCCTTTTCCCACTTCCTATTTCCTCTTTGGTCTAAATCAGAGTAATCCTTTGTCAAATGTTGTGTGTCCGCGTGCTCATTTTTTTATTCACCATTGGGACCATTCTGATCTCAACGTGTGTGACTGTTTGGTGTGTGTGCGTGTGTTTATTTTGATATCTCCAGGAAAGGTCCCTCTGATTCCAATGTATCTTAGCTTCTGTTGTGGTTCGAAGTCTTATCTGACCTAATTCGTGCACAGCTGTCCGCGTGTATTCCTGTTTGCACGGGCAGGATTTGCAGGCTTGTCCAGGATACTGACACATTGACTGTGAAGTCCCTCTTGTTTGGCTTTTGCCTTCATAATTTGGGTAAATTTCCAGCTCAAACAATTGGTTAGAGGCAGGGTACACCCTGGACAGCTTGCCACACAGTGACACACAACCACACACACTCACATTCACTCCTAGGCGCAATTTGGAGTGTCCAATCGACCTAACATGCATGTTTCTGGATTGTGGGAGGAAGCGGGAGTACCCGTAGAGAACTCACACAGACACAGGAAGAACATGGAAACTCGACAAAGAAGGGTCTATAGGGTCCCGATCCCTTGGGGACTGGAACCGGGAACCCATTCGCTGTGATTGATAACCACAACACTAACCGTGCTCCACTCCTCTAAAACCTTCTTTCACAGTTGCTTCTTTTTTTAAAACATTGCAAATATAAGCTTACATAGTTTTAAACAGAAGTAGGAAGATTTCAGCGTTGTAATACTTTCCCCCTTTCTCATTGATAAAATTGTCCATCTCTAAAGGACCATTCACTGACTTGAAAAAGTATGTGGCACTAATTCCCACATACAAAGGAGAGATACATTTTTTTGGAGTATTTTTACTGATCAAAAACCACCTTTGCTTTAATAATATTTTTAAAAAATGTAGAATTTGATGTAACACACTTACAAAAAGTTGGGTGAGGCTGATTTACCAGTAAAAATAATTCAATGTTTGACAAGAAGTTATACTAATTGTTGGAGTTTTGCAAGAAGTAGCAGCGTCCATTGTTGGGCAAATTCGCAGCTGCATGACATTTTGTGGTCACCGATGTCTGATTCTCAGCCTCATGATGCACACACACTCCATGTCTGTGGTGGAACACTGCACTAAATCATAAAGAATGAAGTCTGACCATATCCTGCTAAAATAATAGGAAATGACATCAACTTGATGGCAGTATGTGACTCTCCAAAATCCCCATATGCTTACACACATACAGTATAAGAATAGCTCCTCCCCCAGTACCATCACCGACTGAAAGCATGGTAAGTTTAGTCAGGAAAATCGGTTTCATCTGTTGCACATAAAACCAAGCAATGCTTTCTTTTTTTCTTACTAAAGCATGAAACATAAAAATCTGGTCCCTGAATAAGTGTCGGTGGTCTTTTTGTATATTTATGAAAATAAACGGAGCAGATATGGGTTTATTTGACCCAATGAGGCTATATTATACATGACGGAGCAATGATTTCACTCTGTGACAACAAGGAACTGTAAATGTTACATTAATTCACTTCAGGTATTGTCCTTGGCCCGTTTCCATCAGAATAACAGAATTTACAGTGTAACTTGTGCAAGACTAAAGTATACTGCTCTTAGAATGAAAGCTTGTGCTGTGGAAGATTTGCATCCATGCTGTCTGAAGGTTTAAATCTATTAAATCAATCTGGGACCCCTGAACAACAGCACACTTAAAACACAAAGGTTATCCCTAACCTACCCCAGCCAGTTGAAGAGGCTAGACTCAGTTTAGTTTTGTCATTTCTACTGCAAATTATTATGTGAGACAAGGATTTAATTATACACCCAGTTTTGTTTCAGCAGTGTTGTACTCCCTTATTTATTCTTCTCCCAAAATGTCAAAACGTGCAGTGTAAAAAAGCTTTTTCAGAAACAATGCTTTATGCTATGACTGTTTGGTCCCTTCCTGCAGATTGTTATGGGCCAATGTCATTATTTACAATAACTTTCTGAAATTAGAAAGCAAGGTGTTCTTACCAATCAATCGCAAAGTAACATTAAAAGAGTTTTACTTTAGTGGATTTAAAGGTGTACGCACATCTATCTGAAGTGACTTTCCCATCAGCAGCTGCCTCGGTGATCTATTGGCTCTGCTTTGTGACTGAGCTGTTTTTAGATGGAGGGTGTGTTGCCGGATTTATGTGGCTAATGCGAAAACAGCTGCTGCCATGAATAGCTAAATAAGACCTCGTAGGTAATGTCCACATCCAGATCAGTTTCACACAGGAAATGTTGTCGGCGAAGGTTAAGACAATAGAAAGTTGAAATAGATTATAGCGTGTAGACGGTGAGACGGTGATTGTCTCGACGCTCTTAAACACCTCTTAAACACAACACACGGACACACACACAAATGCATATACTCTAGCTTCCTTTTCGAGCCAGCTGGCATTGTTCCCATTTGAGTCCATTTTGAGGCCCGTCTGCCATTTGTGATGCTGGCTCATCCGCGTACGTGCGCAGGCGTGTGCACGTCCATGTGATGTGTGCATTTTCCTGTTGCGGCCCAGTCCCTTGACACGGAGAGTCACTTTTCCACACCTTCCTCCATTCACATAATGTCATAGTGCATTAGCTTCGCACATTTAAAGGTTGGCCTGTTAGCTGAGCCTACTGTGGGTGGAGCTTTATGTGTGAGGAAGGTGGGAAGATTATCTACTGTAGGTGTGTCTGTGACAGGAGAGTGTGGAGAAAAGATCTACAATGCATATCAGAGGTAGTTGCAGCCTCTGAGGATATGTTTTTGTATGAGTGTGGGAAAATAATCTGCAGAGATCGGGTTTGGTTCTATCGATAGAAATGCCAAAAATGAGCAATTCAAAAAACAACAAATGAAAACAACAACTCTCTTGAAACAGTTCTATTGCGATATCCAGTACTGATATCGTGGTGGGTTTCTTAAAATAGAGGACACTTTAAGAAAGATGTTATATATAAGAAACGAAATATCGTCAATGGTCTACGAAGACAAAGAAAAGGCATCAGTTCATAAAAAGTTCAATCCAGTTTGATCAAAAAGTTACCCCGCAATATCAGCATTCGCAGAAGCAGTCGCCTGAAGGAGTTTCCAAAAGTGTATGTGTGTGTGAAGGTATCATTTTGCATTTGGGTGGATGAATCCCTATATAAATCTTGGCTGTTAAGTGGGGATGTGGTGTATCATGGCTTTTGACAGTTATGGATCTGGCTGGTGGCTAAAAAAAAAAAATCCCCCTGCACAAGTAACATAAATCAACCCAAACTTGTTAGGATCCAGTACGCGGCATCTCGTTACAAACAACGTTAACAGCAATCAGTCAGGTAATCAAAGCTCTGCCCGGGCTCCCTCCGACAGCGGCAGCTTCCCCGTCTTCTCTCTGGGGTCTGAAACCACAGTGACAGATGATAAAAGAAGAGATGACACAGATATAGCACAGCAACCGGAGACAGAAAACAATCCCTCTTCTTTGTTTGCCTCCGTCTGTTTAATTTCATTACGAGGACTGAGGATGTCTGAGTCTCTGCCGTCTACCCAGATGCCACTTAATCTTGTGCTTTAAATGCTACACTTTGGGCCATTTCTCTCTATTTATTTGCACGAGAGCTCATAAGGCAGTCGTTTATGTTTTCAGAGGAGGCTCGTTCTTGATATTGATCATGACAGGCTGCGGCTCGAAATGTAGAGCAATGTTAAAGCCACTTTAACTTGAAGAGGGAGTTTCATCACGCCGAGAAATCCAACAATGTCTTGAAAAACCCTGCCAGTGTCCTTTTTTTTACCCACTTGTTTTTTCTTTTTTTTTATACCACTGGGGCCTTGTGGAGCAGTGCTGATTGACACAGTAACAGGTGTTGGCGGGGGCTTTTTATTTTTTATTTTTATATGCCGCCGGGCATTTAAAGATCTCACAAGAGAAAAATTATGACTCATTCCCTTTTTGCGGTGACATTCAAGTGTGGAAACATTGGTCACAGATAGACACGTTTGAGGGCAAGGAGCCAAACACGTCAAATAGTCCCCATTATGCACATCAGTGTGCGATTTTAGCGAAAAAAGGCTGTGCATTAAGAGGCATTGATATGAGTGTGTGAATAAGAAATCGATTGTAAAGGGGCTTTGTTGAACCTATATATGGATGAAAGTGGCTACAAAACCGTGGACTATAGAGTGCCTCAGTGGAGCTGAATTCAAACAATATTACATCAAATGCTGTGACACTTCGGATATCTGTCTGAATGTGACAGGGACCAGAAACATTCTGCTAAAGCAAATGAAACCCAAGCTCTTAGATTTGTCTGGTTTTCCTTTCCGTGGGCGAGGCATCGCAAAAAACTAAATTACAGAGAGTTTGTTTGCCAACAGATCCATCCCAGTCTGTTGGACGACCTTTATAGTACGACCAGCAGACACAATATCATTACACAAAATATTTACAAGCAATTCCAAAAGGCAGATGGAGGGAGATTGTACCCTTTGGGGATTCTTGCGTGGATCCATGCATTCTGTTCAGCTGCGTGTGCCAGGCCTGCTGTTTTTTGTTCTTAAAGACTTGAACTGAGAGAAAAGTCTAATCCTTGGAGTGGCTAATTTGACAGCTGTTGAAAAAGGCACTGAGCTTTGTTTGCCTGAAGCAGCAGGCTTTTTTCTTTTTTTACATTTTCTATTACTTTTTAGGCTTTCAAACTCGTGACAAGAAAGCAAAGAAAGTGGCTAACCGAATGCTTTAAACTGGAAGCAAACGTTTTTAGGATGTTGCTAGAGTGATACAATTAAATAAATCAGAGCAATGAAGTTATGTGTTAAAGGCAGTAAAACACAAACACTGTCATTATGTCAAAATTATCAGGTGCTCAAGAGGATTTAATCTCTTCAAAGTTATTTCAAACTTTGACACCTTTTATCATCTGGGTCACAAACTGGAGTTTTAAGTGGCAGGAAAACTGGTTGCAAAACAATAAATAGATAAACACAAATAAAGAAAGACAGAAAAAGAGAGCAAGAACTGTGCTGCTCAAGGACACATCCTGTTTGTACTTTTTGTCACTCATCCAAATTTCCTTCCACTTCAGAGTGTAAGTGGAAATAAATCAGCCCGCAACCTTGTGTCTGAATGATAATCAGCTGTGTGTGTGTGTGTGTGTGAGAAAGATAGATAGAGAGACAGAGAGAGAGACTGAGATAGCTGAAAAAGCAGCACAGATTTGTTACCCTTTGGCCAGAAACAACTGACTAGTGTCCACTCTTTGTGCCCATCCATCCTCAAAAAGTCTCAGAGGAACTGCTCGACCACAAAGGGCGACCCCTCTCCGCTGGGTGACAACACAGTCAGTGGTCTTCCCACCTCTTTCTGTGCCTTCCTTCACCAATTTGGCAACCTTTTTGTTTTTCTAAACTGTCCATCTGAATGTATGACTTCATTTTTCTTTCCACACTCTCTTCAACTCCATAGACACCCTCCTCCCCCCCTTACGTCCTTTCTATGTATTTATTTAACTCCGTAGCCCGGCGTATTGTGGGGAATGCAAATAGGTTCCCACGCTCGCAAGGTAGTATGCAGTGAAGAACAAATGGCTGTACGTGTGTGTGTGTGTGTGCGTGTGTGTGTGTGTGTGTGTGCATGCCTCCGTAGAAGGCTCGGCGGTCAGTCCACTCTTCCATTAGCCTGATGGAGTTTCTATTAAATTAGAAAGCCGCGCTCTTTCTATCTCTGTCTCTCTTTCTTTCTCTCTCTCTCAATCACATTAGTGCTCTTATCTCATTTGCGGAGGCGGGGAAGGAGGGAGGGGCAGCGAGGGGGAGGAGTTAGGATATGGAAGTGGACACGAAGAAGGACAAACCCTTGATAAACTGAGAGGCAGGGCGGGCAGTTGTTTTGCATGCATGGCGTGCATGGATTGAGCCTATGAGTCCACACGTGCTTGATAGGTATGGATGGTAGGTGAGAATGTGCATTATGAGTTTAGAGTTCCAACCGTGATATTAAAAAGGGAATTGACCCATTAAGAACCTAACTGACAAATAGTTAGAGGCCATAAATTACTGTTGTTATTGTTGTGAAGGGTGAAAATCTATGAGATTATCAGCACGTAAAAGTTGTCACAGGGTGTTTTAGTGTTTGAGTTTGACATGGAAATGAGAGAAAAAAAAAAAAAAGTCAGTTTCACACCTTTGCTCGCATATTCTCCCACGTCAGCTTAATTTAGTGACGTCTCTTCGGCAATATTATACGCCACAGTAGAGATGATGTTCGGTAGTCCCAGCAGAATAGACTGAAAGGAGGTGGGAGGGCGTCAGAGATAGTAGCAAATCAGTTTAACTTGCACTCGGACAGAAATGTAAAACAGGGAGTTGCTGAAACCACATCCTCGTACGGTATATATCACTTTATCTGCCTACACAGCCTCTCTGTGTTGATGGCCCCGCGGCCTCAAGGTGACGGCTACATTCAGGGAAGTTCATTGCTCTCCCGTGTTTGTTGGAGAGGCATAACTCACACACAAGCCAGATAAGATTGTGTGTTTTTTTTTAATAGTTAAAAAGCAAAAACATAGTCACTGGCTATTTGTAGTCTATTAGTAGAAATACAAAAAAAAAAGTAGACGTAATGTGTTTTGATAAGCTGAGACTCCTGTAAATGTAAGAAACACTGCAACTGAGCTATTAAAAAGCCTTTTATTACAAATTGAGGACCTTTATTCTGGGTAGCAATGTAATCTTTTGATGATGATTTGTAAAAAGGTTGATGTTTGGTGATGTGTTTGTGGGGCAAAGTCATGCCAATAATTCTCCCTTTTTTCATCTTTGGTTTGAAAGGATTTTTGTCTTTCTTTCTCTTGAATGAAAAAATTCATATTTAAAAAAAAACTTTCATAATGAATTCTTCGGATAATTGAATTTCGTTAGCAAGAAATGATATACAAATAAGAATGGTGTGATTGTAATCTTGATCAGGACAAAATGTTGAGCTAGACAACTTGATTCTTTTATTATCACTGACTGACAGGAAGTACCAAGAGTTACAGTAACAGTTAAAGTAAAGTCTTTTTTTTTTAAATAAAAAATAAAACTTTGATGATAAGTATAGTATATTCAATATAAGACATGTTATTCAACAGGTGGCTCCAACCCAAACATTTACTCTATTTTCCACAGGCTTCCATAAGCTGCTGTGACTCAGTGCTTTTTAGTGAAGTATTACTTCAAGAAGATTAGTAGTGTTTCATGTCAGGCCACAGAATCAAAGAACAGTCCTTTCATCTAGCAGCCATCTAGATTTTCCTTTTAACCTTTTTTTCACATCATGACAGCCACATTCAGTTAGGGACTGATGCATTGGATTATTTCAGCTTTTAGTACCAAATCAAAACTACTTACTTGACCTAAAGACTGTACGACTTTAAAAAAAAACAAACAGAATACTTGACTTAGAAATTGGAGTGTATCCAGAAGTTTAGTTTATAGCAGAAGTCATCCAGTGCTGAGTGTGTGGACAGCATCAAGGACACAAATAGTATTTAGTTAATGGACGCGGTCTGTTATTGAAGAGTAGATACTGTCTCCTGTCTGTAAGTGCAATCACCGCCGGCCATGCTGGGATGACTGTAGGAGCAAACATAAGGGAACTTAACAAGAATTGTAGTCAGGCGAGGAGAGATGTGCACGTGGAGACAGGCTGGCACGGAGACCAGTTAAAATGAGACAATGGGTCCCAGGAATGTATAATTATCTGTGTGTGCGTGTGTGTGTGCGTGGGCCTGTGTGGGTGACAGTGAGCCATTAGCCAAGTTGAAATGAAGGTCTGCTTCAACGGCATTTATTCTAATAATGACCATCTTTGTCACAGACGAACTAATGCACCGCTGGCGTCTCCATGAGTCCCATTGAATTTACGAATGTGCATGTGTGTTTGTGAGCGCACGCACAAATGGCTGAGTAAGGTAACATGCCTCTTAAATTGTCCAAGGTGACGTTTGGTCTCCATGTGCGGACATTGTTTGTGATACACCTCCCTGTTGGCGATAGGGTTTCTCTGTTCTGCTGAGCGTGTAGCTCAAAAAGCACCGGACCCAATGAACTTTGTCTCATCTGTTATCAACAGAGATGTTCAGTAACGAAGTAGAGCTACTTAAGTACTGTACTTAAGTACCAAAATACAGTATCTGTACTTTATTGGAGTAGATATTTTTCTCACAACTTTGACTTTTACTCCACTACATATTTTTGATTAATTTAACACTATTACTTTTACTTTAACGGGCTGAATCGTTACTCGTTACTGATTTGTAAACGTAATGATAGATAGCTCTGTCAGGGTTTGTGAAGGTGGCTCATTGGGCGATAGCCTAAAAAAAAAGCCTCCTGAAGTATTTAGAAATCATGGCCTTTAAAAATTCCCCATCTAATCTGAAGAAGCATATCAAGATAAGTTTAAAAAATACAATGACATATAAGCTAGTAACTAAGCGCTAGTTCAGTTCCCCCTGTTCACTCAGGGCGTAGCAGCTAACGTTAGCTAAAGCTAACCTAGCTGGCTAGCTGTATGCTACATGATAGCATGTTTTTTGTAAACACCTGCATGGCCTTTCACACGTTTGAAATAATATAAACAATATCTATCATACTTTTGACTGCCTTTTTTTAATGTACACATTACTTGTACTTTTACTTATACTTGTACTTTTGATACTTGAGTAGCAATTTTTGAAATACTTAAGTACAAAAAAATTTGAGTACTTCCGTACTTCCACTTATGTATGGAGTTGAAAGAATACTTCCACTTTTACTCAAGTCAATTTTTTTATATAGTACTTGTACTTGTACTCCACTCCTCTACTCCAGTACTTTATACATCTCTGGTTAACAAGTTCTGAGTGAAAAAGTTCTTGATAAAGTATTGCTCGTATCCAGAAGTGGGCCCTCATGTAATTAAACAGACAGTTAAATGGCCCTTATGCAAACAAGGTTGCGTATGTGGTTTCGGTAAAAAAAAAAAAAAAAAGCTTCTCACCTCTAAATCACTTAAAGCCCCAAAGCCCCAGGTTCCATGTAGTGACCTCATTGTTTACCTCATTTGTTAAAGGTGATTGGTTAATGGTTTCTGTAAGTCATTTTGTGCAGTCTGGCTCAATGATTCAATTCTCTCTTGTTCACTGTTCCCTTTTTTCCCTTTTGTCCACTGTTTCTCCGGCCATTATTCTCATTAGTTGTTTTTCTAGTTTCTTCGGTTGATATATTTGGGATGCTTCTTCTAGCAGAGCATATAGATTGACTGTTTTGCCTTGTGAAACTAATAATTTTAGCTTTGAAACACGGTCAGTAATTGTTGCAGCATTTAAAATGAAGGGAAAATAAAGAAAAGGCATTGTCCACCCCTTGAAAGAGCCACCAAATGTGTCCGGAGTAAATGATTTTGTTTGCTTCTTTGAGACTGTGACCATCATTTCAAATGGTATACAGCTTTTTATGATGGATTATTATTGAAAGAGCAATTATATTACTTCATAATTAGTCAAAACCAAATGAAAAAACAAGTTTTGTAACTCTATACTCACTGTTTATCATTAAACTGAGTTCTGTCATGTGCTTTTAACTGCTTCCCGCTCAATATCTGTAAAAAGCTAACATGTCACAGCTTCATCACATGCAAAAGACTGCAGGAAGTCTATGATTCCGTTGACGCAAAATTACTGCGAAACCTGTAAAGCAAAGTAATTACTGTCAAAGGTACAAACAGATACTGAGGACCATAATAATCTTTGACAGTTCAGAGCTCTCCCCGATGGCCTCGGTTTCTTTGTGCATTGATGATGATATTTCACTGTCAACTGAACTGTCAACCCACTTTATATTTCTCCTCTATCCCTTATACCTTAAATTCAGAAATGGGGTTTACAGAGGACAATCATAAATACAACCAGGCAACTTAAGATTAACAGCTAGTGACATATTGAGGAAAAGGCTAGCTTTAACTTTGTGATGCACAGAGGAATAACAGACTGTTTTAGGAAGGTTAAAAATGAGTCCATGAAACACCAATACTATTATCATTATAATAATCATTATTATTATAATCACTAGTAGTAGTAGTAGTAGTATCATTATTCAATTGATTATCAGTCTCTAGCATGGTCCTTAGTCATCTACCCAAGCTACAGTCTGTTTTGAGTCGGGTTTGTGTCTGTGTATTCATGTGTTGCTTCTCCCAGGATCTCCTGTCCATGCAGGTCATGGGAATCAAACACAGTAGCAAACAGTAAACACAGCTGGGGTCAGACGGGAGGAGGATATAGATTTTATGTGGCCATGGTCAGTTAAGCAGAAAGTTGAGAAAGCGGTTCCAACTAAGTACGTCCCTCACGCAAACCTGCAGTCGAGACTGTTTTTATGTCAAACAAAAAGACAAAAGAAAAGGTAAAACACATAGATGCCATGCATTTTCTACAACATATCAGACTATATAGTACTAAATACTGCGTACTCTTATAAAGTACGTTTATAATTGACTAATCAAATAAGAATGGCTAAGGATTGACACTCCCCCCCCCCCCAAAAGAAGCCACTTTTAAACCCAATTTCAAAGAAGATGGATCCTATTCCTATAAAAAAAACTGAGAAAGGCTAAACATTTAGGCTAAAACCTAAATCTCTAATGAAAAATATATTTGCCGTGACAAAAAATAAAAAGACAGAGTGTTTGTGTATCTTCAAGTGCTAATACAAGTTTTCTGTCACCAGTTGTCAAAATGAGGTTGGATGCTTCTCAATAGCTGCATTTATATTCTTTGATTTACACAAACTAAAGAAACCGAGCTCAGAGTTCAAGTTATGCTAACTATCTGTTGTTTACCAAGAACAGACAAGTTAATGATTCACACACAATACTGTTCTTTTCCATGAATTGTGCCTTTGGTTCTTACATTCATGTAGACAGATAAAAACCCTACTGACATTTGAAGAGTCGGCCATGGGGGTGACAATGCAAAAATCCCAATTGAGTTCTTACTCAGGAAGATTTGTTCTGACCTTAACTGGGTGGTGTTAGGGCCGAAAGCCATCCAGGAAGCAACAAAAGTATTTTAATGAAGTTTTGTCAATAACTAAATGTCATTATAACTGCAGATTGTTCGATGCATGACTGGAGAATGATGTCTGCTGGGGATGCTGAGAAAAGTCATACATGCTTTCTAGGTGCTATAGGGAAAAGTACAATAAGTCTTTGTGAATATTATCTATGGGTATGAACAAAGGACTTATTTGGTCAGGGGTTTGTAATGCACATGCATACAAAGGTTTTCAATGAATCATTGAATTGTCCTCAAGGTGCCACATCCTGAAACAGTCTGTAGTTAATCAGCCATGCTTCAAACCACACATTGTCTTCTTAAAGAGGCTTAACCACATGAGACCAGTGTCTTTTTTCTTTGTCTTTTTTTTTTTTTTTACAGTGGACTAAGCCATTGGCGGAAGCAAAAGTTAGCCTTGTCTGGTGGAAGATTATAGAAACTCCCTCTACTGTTTAACGTGAGCTTTCACAATGTGTTAAAAGAAGTCTTTTACAGGTACTTTACATATGTGAACCTGAATGCTGCTCTCTCTATCTCCAAAATGCCTGTTAAAGGAAAGTTACAACACATCTCCTCTATTTGACAGGTTACAGCCATGCTTTTTATACTTAACAAAATGGTGTGGTTAATGGTTTGGTTCACACATCTAGTCTCATTCACTGGTTTACTCTACCATGTAGATGGAGTAAACAAAAAACATTTATTTGTGAATGTTTTTTTATGTTTTTATTGCCATTATAGCTGCTAGTCCAGTTCTTTTTTCATAATGGTGTGTCTTTTATGCTTGCATACCATCTTATGTTTTGTCAGGTTCAGCTCTTTATTTTAAGTCTGACAAGCTTTTTGATGAACTGATGTTGTGAGTGGGTTTGCTTAAATATCAGGCACTATGTTTCCCATCACGAATCCCTTCCATTTGAACAGAAATGTAATTAACTGCAATAAATTGGATTAGTATTGTGTTAAAATTAATAGGGTTGTAATTGGCAAAAGTAGATTCGATCTTTGATGTGCATAGAGATGACACATGTTTTCATTTGCCATAAAACTAATGTATTTGAATTGACACCACATAAAAGAGAATGTGAACTTTATGAAAACAAAAATGAGGTATGAAATTAAAGTACCAATTTGTCCTTTGGTGGCAGTTACATAAATTACTTGGTATCTGTATCAATGTATGATACTTTTCTTTAGTTTTTTAAACCGCACATTGCTTTGGGTGTGGATTTTCCTTTTTTGCTGTGCCAAAGCTTTGCGTCACCAAACTCAATTCTGTGCCAGAAGTAATTTTGTATTTATTCGAAATTGCTTCCTCTGGTCTTCAGGTCCAGATCACAGACAGACAGTATAACATCCACATCTGTTTCCACCATTAAGATATAACTAGATTTGGGAGGGTCTATTTTAGGGTTCAGTGACCCACTCAAATCTACAACACCCCCCTCTTCCTCAGGGCTCACTATTTTAAGATCTGTAGTGCCTAATAAGCCATGAGGGGGCATTCAGTTAATGGCCTTAGACCTCACTGCAAATTTGTTGAAAATATTTCTTAATCAAAATCACATTCCCCCTTTTCATAAGCTGGTTGGTTGATGGACCCTCTTTTTTTGTTGTGTTTGGATTTTTATGCCAATCTTACCAAAGAAAATCTCTGTGCACCATTGAGAAATCACTTTAGAGTTCTTCCATCACATAGAATAACTGATTTTCTCAAAATCTGTTCAAATGACTGATTTTTTAGTTTTTTAACTCATGTCGATTTAAGATATCCAAATTGGTGCACTCAAGCACAGATGACAAACAAGTTTATTTTTTCCCCCAATATGTCCACTTTAAAGGAAATCTGTCAAATGATGTTTTACCTTCGCTTTGCCTTTTGCACATTCTTTTAATAGTCATTGGTGCTAATCTTTTTCATCAAACACCAGGAAAGGTAAAGAAATGTGGGAAGAAGCTTTCCAGGGTGTGTCCCTCCTCATGCCCAATAACTCCCGAGACCCTGAAATGGAAATCTGAAGGCATTAAAAAGTAATAGTTGGATAATGTGTCAGTTTTCTGGTTATTTGTTCACCTTTGTATATTTACACGTGATTATTTCACTCCTTTGGCAGATTTTAGTTTTTTTTCTTACCAGTTTATCGATGGTTTTCCAACATTTTCCATCTATTTGACTTTCTGTCAGTCAGTTCAGTTGCTTTTCTCTTCATATTCAATGAAACTATTTTATGTTAGTTCATCTCATCCTTCCATGGCAAGGTTTTTGTTTATTTCTATAATCCTCTCAGGTCTACATCTCCCTAGCTCCTCTCTGCTGTCTGCATTCGGTTGCACCTTTCATGCGTCACGCTCATATCCCGGTAATACTGGGTGACATGAGGGGATGGGAGTTTTTCGGATTACCAGTAATTGACATCTCAGAGTGTAAGAAGTATTGTTCAGGGTGGTAACTAACATTGTTACACCTTATCCCGACAAACCACAGCCCATCCTCATGGCTCAGGGACGTGCACAGAGGCCGTATCAATGCTACTTCCTCCCGTAGCAGCACAAATTCACAAAGTAGTAAGAGGAAGGAAGTGATGTCACTCTCTTCCTCCTCTCCTCCAGTCCACCTCGCCAAGTTTCCACCACCTTTCTCTATCCTGTGATGTAAATTCTTGTTGTTGCGTAAAAAAAAAAAGATTACATTAAAAAAAACTATTTTCTCTGCCCAAAACTTCATTCAACAGCTATAATAGAGGGCTGAACGTGCAGAAGAAGAGGGTGGGAAATTAATGGCTTTTCGAAAGAACTACAGAAAAAAAAAGAAAATGTTAATAGAAAAACATTAAAAACCAGCTTTACCGATTAAAGAGGCTTTGATAGCTTCTACCAGTGGGTCATTTGTTGAGCAGTATTTTCTGTTCAGTAGACCTCACTGAGGGAGAATGCATGAAATTATTATGCAGCTGTTTAGTGTGTGTATTTGTTCTTTTTCCATGTGTGGGTTTTGCATATCTATGTAGCTGTGCATGTTTCTCAATCATTTACTCCACTCTACCTGGCCATGATGAATTGGTATGACCTGCGACCCCTACAATAAAATGAATGAAGTGAGTTAATTCCCTGGGTATCTGTGCCAGCGAAATAATTTTTACTGAACACAATGTTGCTAAAGCATCACGATAAGCAATTTTGATACGTAGTCAAAAAATTAAATAGGTATTCCAGCGCGCAGCATTTGAACATAATGCGGATTTACAGGGAAAGCAAAGAGATGTTCGAGCAAAAGCATGTTGACCACTCTGTAGAAAAATATGACTGAAGGCCTTTCAAGTGTACAGATGCATTTTTAATATGGGATCAGTTTGTGTAGTGACATTGGAGTTGTATTATGTTGACCCCTTCCAAAATTCAGACCCATAAAATGGTTTAAAATGAGAACTAAAAGTTTTTTACAAAGAGAAATTAAACTGGATTTGATGTTTTAATGTACTGAAATTTAGTCAAGGTTAGGTTTAAAGTCAATTGCACAGGGGGATTTTTGAGAAAAGAAAAAGAAAAAGTCAATTAAATATATGTGGCAATCAACTTGAAAGCACATGCAAGCTAAGGTCTAGTCTGCCAATTGTCTATGAATGTGATTGATGAATACCACCTGGTTAAAAAAACGTAGGACTCTTCAAAGGAAACTGATGCCACTGTTCTGATAAAATCTCAACCATAGAATATCCACGATGGAACTTGACTGCTCTGCAGTTTAGAAGATTCTTTAGAAGAGAAAAATAAATGTCTACTGTAACAGTAAAACGATTTTGTAACCTAAAAATCTAATCTTCCTGATTCTAAGATTAGATGTCTACGTTATTTAAGACAGCTAAGAAATACTTACGTAATCTCCACAAGTTGCAAAAATGAAATATTAATTTAATTAAACTACATATTTATTTATTTATTTATTTTGATTCATGCACATGTATTTAGGAGTTGTAGCCAGTGCATATGTGTCTTTGCAATAACTAAACCCAGGTATGTTCATATTTTAGACTCAATAGCCAGGATAAAGATTGCATAGCTCTTACTGCTATTACCATCATTAGTACACTGTAGGAAATTCAGGTGATAAAAAGGAAGGACATAATGGTGTGACAAAGGTTATTGTCAAGACAATTTGCCTAATAGGAAACATTACATTAATTGGAGTATTTTCTAATTTTGCTTGAGGACCTCCTCTTCGGTGGCCACTGGTCCGGATCCTTGGTGGTCAGATAATAACCCCCGGTTTCCCCTTCCGCCTGACTCTGTCTACACTCTATCCTCCCCTCCTTTTAACCTCTTTTTTCTCCTCAGGGCTTCTCTGCTCAATCTGACCTCCCCATCCATCACAGTTGAGTTATTCTTATTCAAGGCTTTGCTTGTTCTTCAGTGACTGTCTCTGATGTATCAATTATCTACCGGTCTATGAATGTTAATGGGAACTCTATTAAGTAATCAATCAATAAATATACATCAGTAAATAGCATTACTGGTTATCATCAGTGTACCTGTGCTGACAAACATTGAAATGAAAAGCAATCTATCAGTAAATCAATGAAAACACGTTTCACTTGCTTTATGACATATGTAGCGACGTATTCATCCTGTCACTGGAGTGCTGTGGATCAAATGAAAAAAAAAATCCATCAAAGGGAAGATGGAGGCGTGTAATGGAAAGTGTCACAGTTTTATGTTGCAAACAAGTGATTGATACAGAATTAGAAATAATGAAAAAAGCAGACTGCAGGAACTGGATTCTAAGAGAAGGAAATCCCTGTGGATTAAACGCAGCACTTCAAAACAATCGCCACTCTTGCAAATATGCTTCTGTTTGCTCATACTATACGTTTTATTAATATTTTGTGTAACTTTTGTTGTTGTTTTTTTAATCTTACCGTTTTAATGCAATATCTTGTAAAATAAATGAGTCCAATCAAGCCACACAACCTCCCACTGAAGTAGCTATCCAGCTTGACATCTTTTGCCTTGAATTTTCTAATGATTAAGCCATTTGTAAGGGTTTAATCACACAGCAATAAAATGTTAGTATTTCTAATTCCGTCACCTTTTCTAGAACTACATAGTAGTGTGACAAATCACCATTTTAAATGACATGGAAATGTATCTTACGCCTATGATTTTCATGTCAGGCTAACAGAATCAGACAACAGAACAAAAAATATATCTACACTGATGTAACAAAGGCTGCAAAATGTAACGTTTTCCTCACTCTATTCCTTACAGAGATAAAGCTTTGTTGGCTTGTTGGCATCTTGTGTTTCCATAGTAATGGAGACTTCCCCATTTTTATGTTCCAGCATAGTTCATTGTCCTTAGTACTTAAAAAGAGGGAGGTTGGAGGGGATGTTGAAAGACACAGACTAACGTGGATTAGTCTGACAACGTTTCCAATCGTCATTCAATTGTTTTACTTCCCTTCAACTCAAAATTCCTCCCTTTTCAGAGAGCCCATTTTTACCAATCATCCAATCAAATTGTCTGTTGTAAATGGATCAAGTTAGGAGTAAAATGTACATATTCTTTATAGATAGCTGCAGTGATAAATGGATGGATGAATGGATCTGTGATTCATAAGATGGCGCATGAGCCCCAAACAATGGGGGGAAAATCCAATGGATTCATTAGCATGTGGATACATTTTATATTTTAATTTTTTTCTGAAGAGACTGGATAAGTAGGGCGACATCGACACGACATAGATTTCAATGAGTGTAGAACCTAACCATGTAAATTCAGAGAGCAGAAAACAAAAGGTTTTCCAGGATGGTTGCTAAATATAGTCT
>CAJRST010000001.1:5876627-5902888 GCA_907169785.1 Menidia menidia
CAATGGGGAATATTAAAACTAAGAAGCCCAGAGAAGGTTCTTCATGTGTTCATACACAACAGACTCCAAGAATCATTTCAAAATTTCGTAGTATTGTATATATTTACTACTGGGAACCAGGATATAACTACTATCAATAACAAAGGACAGTAATGATAGCTTGAGTTTGCTTTGAGTTTGGTACCGCTAGTACTGTGTCATAATACGTCATAATACATTAAGACGCGGGTAAATTTGAATTTATATCAACCCAAAATTAGAGGATTCCCAGTTTTAAAAAACTTAAATGGCAGGAAACTGTTTCTTCTATCAGATTACTCAGTTCAAAAGATCTGAATGTAACGTCGTGTTGTGACCTTCTGCTGAATTCTGGGCTGAGCTCAGTGTTGCAGTTTGCTCCGTCAGTATATACAGTAGAAGATAAAAATGGGACTGGTGGCTGACGACAGTGCGAGTTCAAACCTGAACTCGCTACAACACCCACCCAGGGTTGATTGCCAACTCCAACCGGGTGTTACAGAGCCATGAACAGCCACCTGACTGCACCCTCTGAGCCAGTCAGGCATGTGCTGAGGTTTGATGAAGCGTTCCTCATTCAGAGGCTGTCTTTATTTGGATTTTTCTTTTTTAGATGTGTTTTTAGATGTGTTAAGAGACTGTTGAACTGAATAAAGCCAGCACATGTGATTATAACTTTGAGGCAAGAACACATTTTTTCTCACATCTTTGTTCATACATTTGATTTCTAATCTGAAATAGTTAAGCATATATTGGTTTTACACGAGCATGTGAGTTGCAACTCACTGAACTTATTTGAACTTATTCAGTTAAACTTTTTTTTGGTTCAGACCGACTTTACACCTTTCCTGTTTTGTATGCGCACGTCTTAAAACTCAAGATGCCGTCTCGCGAATCCTTCCGGCCGTCGGCAGCCGTAACGTAGACTGAACAGACTCCGGGCGATGAATGAGCGGGAATGACAGAGATAGAGATGAAGCGGGCGCAGACGCCATTTTGCCATGAGAATGGTAGACATATGCGACGTTTCCAGCTTGAAGAGAGCTTTCTTTTTAAGCTCTGTCAGTGTGATGCTCAGCGGCGACCGACACGGAGCAAAAAAAAAGAGGGGAAACCGATTTTTGCTGATTAAAATGGATAAGCAGACGTTTGCAACCAGTTGATTTGGTTTTTATCATCATTCCCAAATGAGTTTGGCCAAATAATTGCCGCGTTGGGGGACGAATCGATTCGCTCGCGTTAATGTTCCTCGGAATAGAAGCAACCTTCCCCTGAAATGACTGCCTGTTCATAAACAGGAAGCTGGCACCTCTGATCTATTTCTGTTTGGGGGAGCAGTACGTCTTCCTTTTTGGTGCCTTCGAGGCAATCTCGCCTTTCTGTAGCGCGGCGGCACATCCACGGTAATGCACAATGTCAAACGACTGGAACAGTGCTTGATGGCAGAGTCTGCCTCCCCTGGGGATATCTTTAGTTTTCTCGAATACCAATCTCTCCAGATTTATGAGACGCCGCTGTCAAAAATGTTAAATATAGCGCGTACAGGTGGTTGATGGGGGAAAAGCTTTATTGCACAGCCTCAAGCCGGTAGAGACGGGTTTTCGAGAAAAAATACGCATTTTTTTCAACTTTTCCTCGTGACGAGAAGATCAATACCCCTGTCACATCTGTGAGATAAAGCTTAGGGCTGGAAACCTTTCCTTTTTCTTTCTTTTTTTTTATAATCTAGTCCCACTTTTCATCTTTATGATATATTCATCGACTTAACTGCCCCTGGCTGAAGCACATGAATGATCAGTATCCACCATCTTTTAGCAAATATTGAAAGAGCATGGTCTTTTTTTTCCACATAAAGAGCAAATGGCACTGCAAAGACACCTGGTGCATATGTTTCTCATTTACTCTCTCACACACACATACACACATACCATTCATTTCTCTCTCTTTGGCATCTGTTTGTTTTCTGCTGGGTTTGCTGCCACACTCTTCCAGCTGCCTGGAAAACATGACGGCATCGCCGGAGTCTCCCCATCACAAAGGGGGCTCGCCTCCCGTTGTGAGCCCCACTAACGCACCCCCCCCTCACCGGGCTCCACCAGCTCCAGGTGGCGCGTCCTCTGAAGGTGCCAGGTGTGCACCCACATGTGCGGGCGTGCCAGCCTAACAGGTGCTAGCCTGTCAAAACACAAGAGGAGTGAAGGCTTATCTGGATTCCAGATGCTCAGCGTATCTGGTTTGTTTAGTGTGTGTGTGTGTGTGTGTCTGAGTGTGTATTACAGGTGTTTTGCATTGTCAGCTGAATAACCAACCATAAAAACACTGATCACACACCCAGACAACAGACACGCACTATAATGTTAACCAAAAAACGCCTTTCTAAATGATGAGTCGAGGAACTATTTCTTGAATTTGAAGTCTCGATATTTTATTTTGATATTTAGCTCATATGTTTTACTTGTTTATATTTTCCCCTCTCCCTCAAACTTAACATTTAAATGAACATACCAGTATCATTGCTATTGCAAGCCAAATAAACAGGAAAATGAACAAGCATTGGCAGCAACTCGCTTGATAATAATCATATTACTCCACTTGTTTTTTTTTCCCTCAGAAGCAGAATGACAGGGCTTTTTTCCACATTTCCGCCAGTGATACCATCCCCAGAGCTTGGCCACGTCAACCACAAAACTCATCTGGTTTCAGAAATGATGAGCACAAACAAAAGCTGTGAATACACCTTTGACTACCCACAAACGTATATTTATGAAGTAGGAGACCAGGCACCTCACATTGTCTGTGGACTGTATACATACTTTTATTTCCATCTTGATACGATGAAAAAAGAATGTGAAGTGATTAAGCTTGTTTAATTGTAAATATATGCAGCTGTTGCTGTGGTAAGACCCTGCTAATTGGAGTGTTAAAAAGAGTATTTAGAGATCATTTCGATTTTCTGGATAGTTTGCCTGCTTCGGGCTTGGAAAAGCTGCTTAAATCAGTCAACATACCGTTATCTCTTTTTCGGAATCTTTCACTTCCTCCTTCTCATTTTCGAGCTACAGATTCATCCACTTGAAATAAGGGCAGGGGATCTTCTGGCTTTGGTGCTAACACGTTTTAAATAATTCATTATCTGGCCATTTCTGATTCAGCAATACAGATGGTCACATCTGGATTTACTGTTGTTGTCGTCGCAACGTGATTTTCAAAAATGTTCTTAGATTTTCCTCACATCATTATGTCTAACCTTAATTATGTTGCAAACAACAAACTGTGCTGTGCATTGGCTGAAAATATCACACGCTTGTATGTCCCTCCTCATCACCTGCTTTCCCCTCTTCTGCTCACACACTGAGATGTTATGCTCATTAACTTTATTACTTCCCACCGGTTTTATGAGCTTTCTTGCGAGTGGTTGCGATAACAGTTCCACCATCAACAGGACACCAGACTGTTTGCAGGTTTTATCCGAACAAACACTCTAATGAGTGTGCGCAAGAGGGGATAAACACATGGGCTGTGTTTTTATTTTGATGTTGAAAAGATGAGGTTGAGTGTGATGTCGGCGAGTCTTCCCGATTCAGTTTTGGCCCCTTCGCATTTCCTTCCATAAATGAGCACGAACAACTGGATATCTTCTGATAGCGGCTCCACCACTGATTTTGTCCCATTTCTCCAGGGTCCGCTGAGGTCAGAGGGTCATAATACAAGAGGAGTGTGGGAAGTGAGAAGCTTGGTAGCCTTTTGGATTCAAAGAGTAGGTCAAAGCTTTCTCTCAGGAAAAGAAGGCAGAAAGACAGTGGAGGTCTGATGGAAACTATATCAGCCACAGAAAGCAAAACAACAAATGCATGCGTGGACATTATATCTTAAGATGGTTATTTTATGTTTAGGTTGTGTGGATATTTATTGAATTTACAATAATAGCATCACATTATGTTGTTTTTAATGGGAAAAAAATCAAATTACAACAATATGGTCATCAAAATTAATAAAATGTGTCTAAGTGTGTAGAATTTGGACAGTTTTCAAACAGCCATTCGTCAATTTTTGGATTTCATATCCAGAAACATAAACATAATTACAGCGATTAAACAGTCCCCTGATGAGACATTGGACAAAATTGGATTTGGTCAAATATAATTTGAGCATTTGTTTAGTTAAAGGTTTGGTTGAGAATGATGACTAATGTAAAAAGAGCACTACTTTAACAGTATGTCACCAGCAAATGTGTCTATTAAAGCAAACATATATAGGAAAGAGGATCTATCCAGGATCTAAACAGTGCTTTTTTTCTTTCCTTTTTTTTTTGCTCTAAAACTCAACAAAAGGTTTTGTGATCCCCCCATTTGTATTTCAGACTAGCTAAGCAGCGCCACATTTACACGAAATTGCTTGTTTTTATCTCAAACAAAATAATTTACAAGCAAAACATGTATTAACTATTATATTAGGGTGCAGTTAATTGTACTTTAATTCTTAGAATCAAATTCAATTGTCCAGCCTAAAACTGACAGATGTTATTTAAGCCCATGTCACTTGGTATGTGTTGAGCTGTCTGGTAGTAGAGAGAAACATTCTTGATATTAAAACTATAGAAATATACTGTCTCTTCAAAGAACTTGTCAATTTTGTAAATACATTAGGAGTAGAGTAATTTATTTATGCACTATTAAAAGGTATTTTCTCTTATATGGACTGAATTCCAACATTGACAAGATTTGACAATGCACACATCTATTCAATCTTGTAAATTGAGATCCGGAATGGTGATATTCAAGCAATGGAAACTGCTTGAAGATCAGCCACAGTTAGCAAAACAACAAATGCATGCATGATTGATACATATGGCCAATAAAAGAACAGGTATGAAAAATAAAAGACCTGAAAATGGAATTAATAGAGATGTAGACAACGAAGGCAATGGTTTCTGGTGGTGGATCAAGAAAAAATATAGAAATCAAAAATAGAAATGGTCTGGTCCTGTTTATATATATTTGGACTGACATGGATGTTTTGCGATTGCTTATCGTTTTTCATGCCAAATTATCCACAACTGCATAACATAAACTCATTGTTATGAGTGTTGGTGTTTTTTAGCCACGAGCTACACCTCTGTCCTGAGCAGAATTTTTACAAGGACCAGGAGTGTCGTGGGACTGACCTACAGGCTGCCAGCCTGCATGTCAACACATTCTGCTGAGCTGATGTGTGCCAAGGCTAGCACCAAAATACAGTCAAACAAGCTGTAACACAGCTCCAGATGTTACCTCAGCATTACCTCACGGTCAAACAACGGGAGGAGGGAAGGGGGGAAAACACTGGCAGAAGGGAAGTTGTTACATTTCTCGTTTTGTGCTGAAGCATTTCTTGTCTATTACATGTAGAAACTTTTTTGTGAGGTCAGTTTAGGGAATTATTTTCTAATGTCGCACTGCCACACAAACAGCAAGCCTTCAGCCACAGGAGATTTTTATATTGCAATCCAGATATCTCTAATCCAATTCTTTGTGTAATCTTTAGTTTCTGTTCTCATATGTTGATTAACTGGAACTGGAACTGAGTTGAGCTTTCAAGTATTTATGGACACTATATGGACAAAAATCATTCCCTCACTCATTAAACTTTCATGAGATTTTATCAGCTAGTCTAAATGAGTTACTGGATATTTGCACAAACCAGAATATATACGAATACTCGAGTCATTTTGGAGTCATATAACAATTCATTAACAACTGTTTGATTCGTACATTTTAAAAATGTTTTGCACTGGTGTGGATCAATTTTTAAAAAATAAGATGGCTAATGTATGTGTCATGGGATGTTAACAGGTAGGACTTTAATTACCACATTCAAATATCTTGATATAAAATGCAATTTCATTGCAAGTTAAGTGTCGAAGTTATGAAAGTAAAGCCAAAAAAGCACACACTAATTATATCTCAGCGAAAGTGCTAGGTCTGTTTTACTTTAAATGATTGTTTTGACTATGGGCTAACACTGAAACCATGCCATTTTTGGTACACAACAGCCGGTTTGTACAACAGGTGTTAATTAATAATGACAAAAATAAATAAAAAAAACAAAGCTCAGCTGCATTCCATTCAGAAATGCCTCATAAGTTATTTACAGCAGCCGCTTGTAATTAACATCTTGTCTTGCATATACCTGCTAATAATGGATGCATGTGTGCCGTGGGGCTAGAAGTGAGTTCATTTTCTACCAAGAGCAAAAAACACACAACTGCAAGCAATTACAGCACTCCACAGGGTGTACCTGGTGATAACTGTGGCAGGTTGATTTAACAAGCAATCATCTTCACCAAACTGAACCTTCCATACACACATACGCATTAGGAAAGCAATTAAAAGCATGTAAACGCAGCGGAAAAGCAGGCCACACTCAAGTGCTACGCGCTCAAAGGACACGCACCACTGCTGTGTTTACAGAAAGGACCGAGGTATGTACGAAAAACTAACCAAAAAAAAAGATCAAACTTAATGGTTAGCATGCATTGCACTTCAAAGTAGGTCATCCTGTTCTGCTTACAGGTTGGACTTTGGAGTTCACAAAAGGTGAAAAGCAACTACAAAAAATAAGCTCCATCAGACATTTTCCTATGGCAGTCAACTATGAACGGTTTGTTTGTCCAGATACCTTTCAATATACCAGTTGTGCAAACCAATCAGACGTTTGAAAAATGTTTTTTACGTGTGTTGCTTTGTGCAAGTGGTTGGATTTGAGTTCGATTCAATTCATGAAGACTGTACAAATGTGTGTTACTAATACCAAACAATGTAACTTTAATGTAAGTAGTATGTGAGTATTTTTTAAGTCAGTTACAATAATGTTAGGATGCACTGCAAAGTGGAATTCCCATTTCTATAAAGTTGTGATTTGCTTGTTGTTTTTAAATTTCATGAAAAAATTACATTGATTTTGGAGTATCGACCATAGAGATCAAAGAAGTGGGGACATTTTCGCCCAAGTAAGATCTTTTCCTATTTTAACAACAGTCAATACTCACATATAGACAAATATAATTAGATTATTTTATTATTCAATGCAGTTGTTTGGTCTTTCAGATCTACACACCTTTGACCATGTTTTTTTTTCTTTTTCTAAGAGGCTCTTCCTCTTTGAGGTGCACTCTAAACCATCTCTGGAAAAGTGCAGGTGCCACAAAAGGTGAGTTCGGAAGAGTCAGTGGTTCCATTTACAAAATTCCAAATGTTTCAGGTTTTCTGTAAATAAAACAGCGCTCCTTGAGATTTCCAAATTTTCACACTCCGTTTTATTCATAAAGTGTCCCTACTTTTTTTTAACTGGGGCACAGTTAAGATTTAACTTTTAGTTACATTGTGTTACTAAGACATTTTGACACTCACAAAAGGTGGCACACAAATTGAATGCAAAATGGTGAAAACAGACATGGATTCTTTTTGGACAGTCACACCTTTTCAAGTTATATAAATTAATGGCCCTATTTGGGGCACTTTCATGCAGCTGAACCAATTGTATTGTATTGTATACCATGTTTCTTCCTGTTTAGAAACCTTGAATTACCCTGAATGACTGGTTCAGCTGATATTTTGCCAGATCTGAAGATATACCTTTGAACCGTTCATAAAACAGGACGGTTTTAAGCAAATCTACCCCGAACGCGACATTGTTTTCCATGGAAAACTGTGTTATCAGCATGATTTAAACAAGGCCAAAAGAAGTCTTCTAATTGAGTTTTTGAAGGAGGTAAGAAGATGCCAGCTTACTATGTTTTGTAAAAAATAAAAAAAGTAATTAAAGTCTGCTTGCCTACTGCAGTTGTGTTTGGAAAAAGTCCACAGTGGTGCTGTGAACAATGAACTTCCTCTCTGTGTGACACCATTCCCTGTTCGGTTTCTTGTAGGCTGCTCAAGTGACCTGCTAGCTTCCTCCCCTGCTCATGTGGCTTTCTGGCAAGCGGCCAGCCCCACTCTCTCCACCTCCCAACTGCCCATAAGGACATTCTGCCGTCTGTCCCGTGTGAGACAGGAAGTTAGCCCCTCTGGACAGTGACCTCACCGCAGGAAGAGCGGAGGGTGTGTGCCTTTTATGTATACGCGGAATTGTATTTCCCTTACTCTGCTCCAATAAATGTAAGGGGGAAAAAAAAAAACTCAAGTGAATCTTAGAAGATTTTTCAGAGCAATTTTAATGTGTACATGTCCAGCATGGCTTGTTAACACACTCAACTAGAAGTGAACACAGAACACAAATGTATAAAATCTTCTATTTTCTAAAGAAAAAAAAAAACTAAACAAATCAAAGGGAAAAAAACTAATTGGAATGTTATTAAAGACAGAAAAAGTGAATCAGGTTTGCAGAAAAAAAAGCACAAAATCAAATCAGCTTCTGCATTCATTTTTCGTTTTTTTTTTCCAGAACAGTCAATGCACCGTTAATCGGGTGTAAATAAAAAAAAAGGCGTTTAAAAAGACCGAAAAGTGTGAGATGCTCAGTTCTACTACTGACAGTTAGTTTAGACCAGAGCGCATCCGAAACAAACAAACAAACAAACAAAACAATCACTCTAGTTTCTACTGTAGCTGCAACTAGAGGATGGAGGCAGTTTTCTTTTTTCCCCCGATCCATTCCCTCAGTGACTGCTTGAGTTAGCTGAGTGCTGAGTTAAAGAGTCAAGTGGTTTCAGAGTGGATGGGCTCAGTGAGCAAGTTGAGATGTATTCTGGGAATAAGGGAGCCCACGGTCCTTTGGGATTCTTGTAATCCACAAAGCCAACTCCAGTGAAAATGAAGCGGAGCAGTCCCTATGTTGTTGCTTTTTCTTTTTTTTTTTTAGATATCCCTTTGAGTCCATTTTGTATGGATTCTTTTTTTTTCTTCACTGAGTTTCTCAAAGCTCTGACGCAGCTATCTTGAGGCTCGCAGTTATTAGAATGGACAGGAACGGGTGACATCGATGGTGACGAATATCAAAAATACAGAGTGGGGAAAGTGGTTTAGAACACTCGCCTTGTGAATGACAGCGTTTGACAACAGTGGTGATTAGGAAAAAAAAAAAAAAAAAAAAAAAACAAAACAGAAAACATAAAAGCCAAAAGAAAAAACCTAAAACATCGGGTCTGAGTCAGGAAGGCTCAGCATGGCCGGTTTACAGAGACACATCCTGAGAGAGATGAAAACACAGACAAGCTCAGCGTGTCCCAGCTTTCCTTCTCACTCAGTCCAAACTGAGCGTTAAAAATCACTGGAATTTGCAAACGTTAAATCCGACATTTCCTTCCCGTTACGAGTGGGCACTCAGCAGACTGAAGGAATCCCGACAGGTAGTCTTTTTTCTTACTGTTGTTTTTTTAAGCAAATCCCTGACCGGCTAAAACTGGGAGGTGGGACTTCAAAACAGGCTCTGCTGCACCTTAGCTTGGACTAGTTTCCTTAGGGGGGGGGGGGGGGAGGAGAAGGGTGAGGCTCACAGAGACAATCGTGTGTTTGTGTGAGTGTGTGTCGGAGAAAGAGAGAGAGAGAAAACAAGAGGGAGGAGAGAGGGAGTGGAAGAGAGAAGGCCATTGTTGTTGTTATGATCCCCTCGGGCTTTTGGAGGGCCGGGCTGAGTATGCAGAGGGGATGGAGAGGGGGGTGGGAGATTTACAATCGGAGAGCAGGCCTCGCTGATGGAGAGTAGGGTTGATTAACTGATCACCTCAACCAACACACCCACACACACGCACACACACACACACACACACACACACACACATCAATCAGACTGGACAGCTTTCTTCCCTGACCTTTCAAATCTTCTCCGCTGCTCTTTTCCCTGAAACAATAAGCGGGATCGAATTAGAATTAGCTGAATCGCAAACTCCGACTCTGAAGACAACCATTTGGCTCGTGCGGTACAAAGAGGACTGATAAAGACCATCGCTGCCCCCCCCCCCTGTGCGGTGAGTCTGCACTTTCTGATCCTGTCCAGACGCTCCTCGGCTGACCGCTGATGAGCCAGACAGACCAATGGGAAGCGAGGGACAGGACAGCAGAGGACGGTGGAGCCGAAGGTTGGTTGGGGGGGGGATGGTGGTGGTGCTTTTAACGCTGATTAGCTGCGCCCGCCAACCCCCACCCGCAAAAAAAAAACCTACAACGATGGGGAGGTGAGCGATGGACACGGGACACCGTCTCCGAGCAACCGCGATCGACCTGCCACGGATCAATCTCCAGACCTCTGGTGACGGCCGATTCGGCTTTGACTCTTCCTGTCTGCGTTCCTGTTTAGCTCAGCTTGTTCGGAAGGGGTCACCTCATCCTCTCCTCACCTGTTGGGGGGTTTCTGGTGGTGAGGACTTAATTCAAACGGCGATAAACACATTTGTCTGAGCTGTCCTAAAGTGGCCTGCCGCCCTACTGTGAGCTTGAGTTTCCTCCTTGCCAGCACCGTTGGGATCGCGGAAGAATTTGGGTCACATGAGCTGCTGCCAGCTCTCTTTCTCTCTTTCTCTCCCTCCCTCTTTTCATCCAAACTCTGCAAGCTCAGGGAGACGAGGTCAGTCCCTTTCCCCTTTGCCTCCCCCCCCCCCCGCCCCCAATAACCCAACCTTTGCTCATTTATGCTACAGGAAATTTAGAATCCACCCCCACACCCCACACCCCCGCTGTCTACATCTTTGTAACCTGAACCTGGCAAACATGCTAGCTCAGATAAGCCTTCCTCCAATTGAGAAGTGAAGACAAACATCTCGATTTAGACCGTTTTTTTTTTTTTACTTGTATTCAAGAGGAGATCAGAGACAAATCCTGCCTTTCAACTAAGCTGCTGCTTCGGTTTCACCCGCTTGAGACCCTTTAATGGACCCGAACACCTTTGCTGCTATTTTAAAGATTTTCTGCTTGCAGCTACCGCTCTAATTATTTGGAACTTTTTTTTGTTCAGTTCGACTCTTCATCCAGCCATCCATTATTCATACCAGGTACTCAGTCTGACTCCTGAAAACTATAAATACACTAAAACTATGCTTCAAATGTAGCGGTGGATTCTGTTGCAGCCAATCTCAACCATCAATAGCCATTAAAAGCGTCAACACAGCGCTTTCATACAGATGTAATGAGGGGTTTATCTCCATTTTTTATTTGTTCTGGCCAGATGAAAAGGGAAAGGGAAGTGTTTTGATTATGTGGAGTTAAAGATTTAGGTTTGGGGGTCTCGGGGGGTCAGCGGCATTTGCACACACCTGCTGTTTCTGATTAAGAGGATTAGCCTGCGCTCACGTGAGCCCGAATGGTGTCAGCCCACCCTGAAGCACACAGGTGCCCTTAGAGTGGAAAAGGATTGCAACAAGAGTTTTCCCAAATTGCCTTGAAAATAAAACAAAGAGACAGGGAAGACGGGCCCGTCGGATACCACGTGGGATGTTAAGGCTTTGGTTTGTCGGTCCCTTATCTTCTAACTCCTGCCCGCGATAGGCCAAAGCTCTGTCTCCTGTGTCATTTCACAATGAGTCGACTCTTTACATTTCCTGTCAGTCCAACTCTGCTGCAGAACAAAGAAAAAGCTCCCACTGTTGACAGAACAGAGGCACATTGTGAATTAAACCCGTAACTGTGAAAGCATTGGGAGGGGTTCCCCTTTAAGGTTTGTTTACCCTTGAAGCTCTAAGGTTTTTAGATAGTTTCCAAATAAGGTAAAGAAAGAAGGTATATATCCGACTGAGCACAATACAAAAAATAAGGCTTCAGGTTTTTTAGAATTAAAACAGAAATTCCAATTTCTTAAAACTTAGGTCTAATATCTATAAGCCTTCTACCATGTTAAGACTTCTAAAATGTAACTGCCGACGGTGCACGCAGCCTCAAAAAAGTGCCTCCTCTATATCTAATTTATACTAATTCTATATGACAGAGGAAACTAACTAAAGTGTAATGTGAACAGCTGTAAAAGTTAAAGATGCTGGGGGGAGCCCAGCCAGCTGCCTCCAGTCCGAACGCGAACATAAGCTAACGGTTTGTAGCTTCATGTTTAGTACATAAAAGACTTCCCTGACAGTGCCGTGCAGTGTTTACGGAACAGATCTCAGCAACTATTCTGTAACTGTTGCTATTCCCGCTGGCGCGCTGTCCTGTGGAAAGTCTTTAGCCTCCCCTCGCCTCAATTCTCCACGGAAAAGGTTTGCTTGATCCCTGGAGTTTGAATTGACATAGTTTTATCTTAAGGGATTGAAAAGAAGCAAAATCAGATCTTCATAAAGTCCGAAAAATTATCGCTTGAGGTAACTCTTTAAAGATATGAAAGTCTGGTGGCTGGAAACAAATTACAAGAAGGGGTATGAGACTGCTGCACAAGACTGTAAATGGTGACAAAAAAAATGGCTTCAATTGTAATGAACCATCACGCCACCATAAGAGAGTAATATCTGGGCTCATGGCAGGTTTTTACTGTAAACCAAATCCACTACTTTCTAAACCACCTCCTTGCATATGACATACGATATCAGGAAAAATAACCGAGCAAAAACTATGAGGGGAAAGAGAGACCCCTACGAAACTGTACCTGAAGCACAGTGGTCAGTCTGCAAGCCGTTTGCATTCCTTTCTTTTGTGGCCAATAAGACGACATGAGCAGATGTCAAGTTATCAGATTGGAAAGAGCCCCTGCTGGGATTAGGGGAACGGGGAGAGGCCAGTGCCAGAAAAGCCTTCCTGGTTTAAAAACAACAACAAAAACAAAAAGTCACACAGAATGAACCAAAACAAAACAATAAAAAAAAAAAAAACTATGTGCAAAGTTCTCTCGTATAAATAGACTACAGTCACCGCTTTGTAGAGCACCATGGGGGACAGGAGGAGGTGTGTGGGTGCGTGTGTGTGTGTTTGTTAGTCTGAATGTAAGGCATAATTTATGTTTGCTTTGTATTTGTGAGTGCCGATGTGTTGGTACAGTATCTGCATGGATCTACTACCACATGTACTACGAGCCATTGAGCACAAAAACGGGAAAGTGGGGGTTCTGATCAGAGGTTGGGTGGCGTCTCGGGTCCCGGTCAGGTCCAAGTCCGCTTCCAGTCGGGGCTCAGACCCAGTCCTGCAGCGAGCGCTTGCAGTGCACCAGCAGCCGCGGCGCCCCTTTGCTCTGCAGCGTGTTGATGATGGCGTAGATGAGCCCCAGGATGCACAGCACCAGGACCAGCGGGATGGTGACCATCAGAATGTTCATGGTCCTCTCCTCGTCGTCCACCGTCAGCACCACGTCCACCTCGTTGGTGTCCTCTTCTCGGCCCTCCCGGTAGTCCTCGTCTCCGTCGCTGCCGTCCGACCCTTTGCCCGCGTCCTTGTCCACCCCGTCGCGGTCTTTTCCCTCCCGGTCTTTGTTGCGGTCTCTGTCGCGCCCGGCGTCCGGGTTGAACGGCGGGCGGTTGACGTCCGGGTACTTGCGGCCGGCGTCGGTGTCCCTGTCGGGATCCAGGTCCACGCTGCAGCCCATGAAGTCTCTCAGGATGGATTTGGGGTAGCCCGGCTCGCTCTTCATGCGGTGGTTGTCGAACTTCCAGTACTTGGAGCCCCGGTAGAAGAAGGTGTAGGCTGGGACATGCGTGGAGAGAGAGGAACCGGGTTTTAAAAAAGCGCCGTGACGTGTGTGCGGTGGCCGAACATGGGCGAATGACAGCGCTCCGATTGTTTGATACGGCCACACAAACATATTTCTCATATGGTCTCAACTCACCCCCATCATCGCTGAGGAAGGCCCCTTTGGGAGAAGAGGGCACGGAGGAACCCCACACGCTGATCTGTTTTGGGTATCCTCTGTCAGCCGACCGCGACTGCTCGTTGAAACGCCAGTACCTGCGCACGGGAGGCCCGCCACTGTTTAGACACTATCTAAACTCTGAATGACAGTTTACAGTGGACCCACGTGGAATGTGTACAGCAAAACTGTTTCCTCGGAACATTTCAATCGCCTTTCGGAGTAAATACAAACTGAATGTTAGCCAGAGGGACTATCAGCTCGGAGTGTGTGTATGTGTGTGTGTGAGAGTGACTGTTATTGTTAGGGTTTGAGTCAGTTTTAGCAGGTTCACGCATCCCCGTGACCTTTTCAGGAAAGAAGCATTAAAATAAAACTGCTGGTTATCCTTCAAGGTGGCTTCCCATTGAAAACTTTCAAAAACAAGCGCTGGGAATCTTAACCATTAAGAAAAACTGAATCGCTGTATATGTCAGTGTCACGACAATGTGGCCAAAGTTATTATTTATGCTGAATTGCGCGGGAATTTTCTCTCTTGACTTTGCAAGATCAAAACGTTGTCTACTTTCTAAACTATGTCGCCAGCCTGTAGAGATCATAGATGAAGGTGTGCTGAGTCATGGTTGGGAAAGCTAATGAAATAAGCATAGACAGCTTGGACTATACAGGCCTACAGGCCTACAGGTGGAATTTCTATTGCTCAGTTTGTGCTTTGTGTTTGCACCTTCACAAAGGCATTATTTGAAAAATAAGAAAATGTATTTTGCTTTGCCCAACATTTGCAGGCTTCAGAACTTTACATTAATGGTTCTTTGAACAAAAGAACCTGCCATCAGCTGAATTACAGGGCTTCTTCATGATCAGCTTGAAAGCGTTCTTACCGATCTCCCTGAAATAGGTAAGTGTAGCCGGATGGCTCCCACCAGATGGCTGCATCTATGCGATCGTAAGGAATGTCTCGACCATAATCAACCAGCTCCAGTGGATAGCCTGGTTCAAGGTTTGCCTCCCTGAAGAGCCAAAATCTGTTTCCTAAATAGGATTAAAAGAGAGAAAAGAGGAGAATCATTTCACTTTGCTTTAAAGATGAATTCTCAGTCAGTTATGGAAAAGTAATGGTAATTAAAAATCAACAGCTCTCAAATACATTTGGACCAGCACAAGGAAGGCCCGTGCATTTTATTTGCTGGAGAAACCAAAGCGGCCTGCACGCCCACTTGTAAATTATAAGAAAACTGGTAATGATTTGTTGGCAGGTGATCAGAAACACAGCAGGAGCGATTACGGCATCTTTGGGTTTGCCTTGTAATTATGCATCAGGAGGGGCCGCTCTCGTGTCAGGTTTTACTGTTTTTCACAAGTGTCAGACGGTGGAGGGGAGGGGGGCTGCTATTCTTCATTACATCTCTTTTTGGCTTCGATCTGCCTCTGCTCCAAGCATCCATCCATTCATCCACCTCTGGGTCTTTGTCTGAAATCAAAGCCCTCGGTTCACCATCTGGAGGGAACAGGAGGCTCACAATCCATGTATCTTTTGATTTTTTTAACGGGATAGAGACTGCTGTTTCTGTGACAGCTGGGACAATTTGGAATAAGAATTTCATATACGAATACCGTAAAGAAACAGCCGTGCAAGTGAGCAGGATAAGCCTGGATGTTACTGAACTCTGAAATCTTTTGTTTTTACTTCCCAAACCTCGATAGCACGTGATAAAATTGTATAATTTTCCAGTTATCTGAGGTTCAATACAAATACTATACATCCATATGCCCAAGTAACACAGTAAAATGCATTCCTGAGCACAATCCTCCAACAGAGGTTGGCCGACCCTTTAGTGTTGGTTTTCAAAAAGTCTGGCAGAATTTCAAAGTGGGGAATGTTTTTTGACCGGTATACCTCATATTTTTCACTTTGAAAAGAACACATTACAAGGGACTTCTGTCAAAGCCAAAGACCCTGCTTTGCATATGTAAAGAAAATCTGGATTCACTTCAAAATGCAATGCCGTTTCCTTTTGTCCAGAGTATGAGGTCTCTGCTTCCAGCGCCAGACAAATCCAGCCTGTTAGTTTTTGTGGTAGTTTAGTCAGTTCGACTCGGAATTATGACAGATTTTAACTTTTCATTTGAACCATTTTGGCAACAATATGAGTTCTATTAAGCCTGAGTAGGTGTGCTGTATAGTCATTAATAATAGTTGTTGTGTAAGTTATATTTCATAACAGAGGGAAAATTATTATCTTGCCTCTGTAGCAGATAACAGCATCTCCTGCCTCACTCCAGCTGAGTTTCTTTGGCTTTATCAGTATATGAATTTGGCTATGTTTTGGATTACGATCACATTACAATTAATTAATTTGATTTGGATTTTAACTTTGAAGCGCATAAAGATCACATTTGCTGTGATTAAACTGAACAGACAGAGCTAAATTATCCTCAAAGCCACAAAATGTCAGCTCCCAGTTTCTCAACTCTCTGGCCTTTAACAGGTAAAGTTTCCTGATGTGATGGGTTCATTTATTAGTAACAGCCATCTCGCCTCTGTCTCCCTTTGTACTGTATCATCAGATCTGCTTCTTCTTCCTTTTGTCTGGTCTTTCCTTTGCTAATGGCTCGCTGCCAAATCTCAAGCCGAGAGGCTTGCTGATGAGATCATTCTCCTCATTATCAACAGCTGCCCCAAAGCCTGTGGCTCCCAGAGTCAAGCACCATTAAAGGCTGGGTTCTTCCCTCTTCATTCAACGGCTTTATCCAGCGTTGTAAAAGACAAGCTGCTCTCGGCGAGTCGCTGTATAAATAATGGGTCGTGCCAAAAGAGATTTATACTCCGCATGTCGAATACATTATGCGCTGCTGCTTTCTTATGGAGGTGGGGCGATGTGCATATCTTCGACACTATCTGCAAAAGATGGAAGGAGCTGCAAAATCTGTTTTACTACCACAATAATCTGGTGGCGCTGACACCATGGTTTCAACTGACCAGGAAGAAATATGCATTTATTAGGATTATACAGAAGAAACCAGATGGCGGAATATATTTTATTTCTTTTCACAGGAGAGTATTTATGTGATATAGCCGGTATAAAATCCATATGTCCCACATGCTCAGAAATCCCCCATATCTCAACTACTGGGATGAAAGGGGGAAAATATTTTTGCCTGAATAAGTTGATGTGTTTTTTTACACCAACGAGACTGGCCAATTCATCCGGCCTGAATGAATAAAAAAAACATCCAGCTTCACTCCGAAATAAACGTGTTTTTCATTTTGGCCATGCAAAGTCTGGGCATTCACCCTGTGCTGTGAAGCACTTGCAAAATACCTTAGCCTGAGAATATATCCTTTGCTCACCTGTCTTCCAGGAAAAAGTGATTAATGATAAAAATGTTGAGACAATGACTGGAGGAAAGACAGTCTCAGAATGAGTGTGGCAGTCATCATATTACACGGGCTGTTTCCTGAGGAGTGAGCAGTGTGTGTGACTGCTTGCTGCTTACCTTTAAAGAAGACAAATTTGCCATCGTGTCTCTCATACGCGGCATCTATGTCTCCGGGAAGACCCCTCCAGAAGTGGCCGATGGGCATTGGGTAGTTATCCAGTACCCTGTTCCGACGCACTCTCCAGAACCAACGACCCTGAAGGGACAACGTTATACAGATTTACAAGAAGTGTGCATATATTGTTTTGCTTTCAAAAATCTTAAGTTAGCATTTTTGTGCATTTCCTCATTTGTTTTTCCATTTCTGACGGAGTTTCAGAGCTAAGATATACAGTGAATCCAAACAGATGACACATCCTTCTGTTCAGGTAAGAAGGTGACATACAAACTGGTTCTAACTCGAACAGGGGAAAAAGGGGAGAAAAAAGTTGATAAAAGAAAAAGAGAAAAGTTATACAACAAAACCATTTTATTAAATTGGCTCATTTTATTCTTGTGGCTGCCGCGTGACTCAAATTATTCAAAATGGGCTCAGCATGAAAAAGAAGGGAAATAAAGTGGTAATACTCAGACAACAGGAGGAGGAAAATATTTTAAGTTTACTGAAAACAAGTGAGAAACTTAGTTAGATCTAAAAATGTTAAAAAATGAATAAAAAAGCAGTCCCTCAGAAGTAAAAATGGAAAGTGGATGCAGCACACCAACAAAACTGTGGAGCAATTACAGAAAACAGGGAGCATCAGCACACCATACTTGTCAGACAGAGATAATACTTACCAAATCCTGCATCTATAACAACGGCTTGGCATTATCGTGAATGGTGCTGGACTGACCTACCCCCAATCCATTTTTTCCCCCCATTTGAAATAAAGAAAGAAAGCTGCCACATACTAGCACGTAAAATATGAACTGAGGACTATTGAGCTGTAAAAACAACTCAAATAGCTTGTCCTCTCCGTTTTCAGACCAAAAATTCAAGGGGGATGCTACACTCTGTAAAACAGTTTTTTACTGCCTTCATTCTCAATATGAGCTCATATATATCTAGTGAGATAATATTTTTAATATACGTGTGGACGATTTCGGATCATTGCATTCTCTTGTTGTACGCTCCATCTATTGAATGAAGGCCACTTGCAAAAAGCACCTTTTTTCTTTTCTTTCATTTGATGTGAAATGTAAAATCTATATCCTGCAGATATATTTTCAGCTGGAGCCTTTGAGTCATTCATAAGCGGGGAGTCAGTGTGAGTGCTTCTTGTCCTGGATACTGTAGCAGTTAAAAAGCTCAGCGCTGCATCTTTCTGGCAAGCACGCCTTGTTTCGTCCTTCACGTGGGACACGCTGTCAGACAGCATGGCGCGTCTTCGTGGAAAAAGAACAGACTGGAGAAGTATTGGCAAGATGTGCGAGAAGCAGAAAAGAGCCGAACCCCACAGGATTCTCTTTGGCTTGAGAGATCTGACAGATCTGTAAGTCAGCCCGATCAGATGTGTCCTTATTAGTCCTCATGCGGGAGCTGCACCCTGCCTTTTGCTCACAGGTGCACAAAAGAAACAGAAAGCTTCCAGTAGAATGACAGCAGCCTTCTTCTTTTAATGGACAAGATTAGATGGACAAAAGAGCGATTGCTCCCCCTCTCATAAAAAATGAAATTTCACTCTGCAGAGTAACCAGCATCGGACAAAGTCAAAGATATAACAGAGGGGATATCAATTTAAAATTGGCATGGGAGCTATTTCAGTCTGAACAGCACAAAAAAAAGAAAAAACTTTCAGGAAAATCGCTGAGTCATGACATAAAGAAAGTTGGCATTGGCTGATAAAATCTAAGATATCATGTTAACCTGTGTTTTTCATGAAATGTGAATTAGGAAAAAGAGGGATGCACTCCATAAAAAAGCCATTAAGCTCAACATCGAAGCAGTATTAATGTTGAATATCAGTAAAAACCAATCTCGCTGTGATGGTAAATAAAAAAATAAAAAAACTGATAAAGAATCATCTATTGGGGGACCTCGAATGCCAGTATTTCATAGCAATCGACTTTAGATTTTATGTCTGAACAAAAGCTGTGAAGTGGTGGCTAAGGGGTGAGGCAACTTTTCTATTGACTGCTGCTGAAATGATTCAAATCAGAGCAGAGGTTAATGCAAAACTGCAAAAAGACAGAAGATTACACACAAAACCTTTTGTCTGAATAAGCTCTCTCAGTTTGATCACAACATTAATTTATCTAAGAATTACGAACTTGTCCATTCTGCAGATTAATCCACAGAATAATGTACAAGATAAGCATCATGGCTCTAAAAAACTAACAGCTGCACTCATGCAGTGGTAGAGCTCAACACCCTGCAGCTTAAAACCTGTGGTGTAACTCTTTGACCATGAGCAGAACTTGCATGTCAGCTCTTCCTGGTCATAGTCAAACACACCAACACTCCAAGATAGGAGGTGTGCATCTGTGTGCCACCATGCAGTGGTATCAACACTGGACACCTCCTTTAACCTTTTCCACTAAAACAAACCATTACTCATCTTTGTTGGGCTATACTTTTTTTTCCCTGCATAGTCCTAATTGTTTCTGAAACTGCTGCAAACTCAGCTAAACGAGGAAAACCAAATATTTCTTACTCCACTGAGACTGCCGTGATTACTGGGAAGAGATAGCAGATGTGTATTTACAGATAACCACAGAGCTGAGCTGCATAACGTCCAAATTACCCAGACATCACAGTAAACAGTAAAACAAAGCTGGAGACAAAACCAGCAGACAGGAAGGAATGATCAGTTTAAATATTGGCAGTTTGAATCTAAAAGCTCCGCTAACAGCTTTCGGCTGCCTGAGGTCTTTTAAATGTTATGTGTGGAACCAGAGGCTCTTTAAAGCAAACACCTGACCGAAACCCCCTCCACCCTGTTAACAGTGCTCTATCTCATAAAAGAACACTGGCCCTGTTAGTTTACAATCCACAAGCACCTGATTGAAAACAGAGCGCTTGCTGGCCATGCACACACCCTCTGACTTAAACTAATCCCCAGATAAGTCACCGATGCAGCTTGCAGAGACAATTTCTTCTTTAAAAAAAAATAAAGCCTTGAGGAAGATAAAATTCCTCATCCTCCAAGCGTTTACCTTGAAAACAAACATCTCTCCTCGCAGCATGGCCACTGTGTCAAAGTTCCCCTCGCAGATGTTTGGCCCGTAGTGGTCTGGTCTGTCGGTGGTCCTGGGCCGGTCGGGGTGTCGTGGAGGTTGGTGAGGTGGTCGGGGCTCCGGGCGGCGGGGTGTCACTGTGGGCAGGGCCTGGGTGGGGCCACCATCCGGCTGACCTTTAGAGTGAAGGTAGAGTGGGTTCATTCTGACTGGATGTGGTGAGTGGAAACTCGAACTCAAAACAGAAGACGACAGTACCTGAGATGGATACAGTATATACATATAGGATTTATTTTACCCCTATGATTATGTAATGCTAAAATTTTGCTTAACAATATGGTATTACTGAATCTATGGTTAAAAGTAAAGTTTACGTTTGTTAATCGAAGCATTATTGAAGAAGCCATGTTGGTCAAACTACTCCATCACAAATCGCTTAAATGCAATTGGTTGTTTTTCTGAAAGAGATCTAGTTTATTTGCATATACATTTGAATGCAGAAACACTTTTCTTTGCATCTTTAAAACCATTTGAAAATAATGACTAAAAGTTCATAACAACTTATGATTCTACAATCATGGAGTTTAATACTTTAAGGCACAGACACAGGTCTGCATGGATCATACGCTATAAAGATCAGAGAAATTCAACACCGCAAGGTTTCAAAAGAAGAATTAAGAAAAAATATCCTACCATAGATCTGTTGGATGCCTCGACGGTCATCTTCAGGCAGCTGGAAGTTCTCCGTCTCCATCCATTGGTAGAAAGGAGCCATGATGGCCAGCGGGTTGTTGGAGTGCTCCAAACCCAGGGCGTGCCCCAGCTCGTGGACAGCGACCAAGAACAGGTCATTCCCTGGATGAATAAAGGCTCAGGGTTAGAGGAGGAATACTGCACCTTCATTCTAATCCCAGAGTTTTGTCATGAGAAACAGAAATTGCAACAGACTGTATGTATAATTGATATTGATGCATTACAGCTAGAAGTGCTTGTCCAAAAAAGATGAAAGTCCATTTTAGCTGTGTGAGAGTTACATAGGTTGTTCTTTGTTCTCCCTTTGTTTGAAGCAAAAACTTTTATGTGTCTCATAAATCACCCACAGGAGTTTTACTGACAGCTAAGATAAAGTAGTTTTCATTTCTGTCACCCTGAACCAGTCGAGGCTGCTTCTGTCCACTGAGGCACTTTCAAACTGACCCAATACCACAGCAGTGATCCCTGTATTAACTTGGTAAAAAAAAGCAAAAAGACAAAAACACAGATCGGTAAACCCCCACATTTATTATTTCTTTTATATTTTGAAATAAGGTTAGTCATTCAACAAAGTGTTTGGCATTCCCCCCTCCATCAAGACCTCTTTGTTCTTGCTCACACAGGGGTCGCGGTCTTTACGAACTTTGTACTTACGAGCCATGATTGGTGCCCCATAATGAGCTATGCCCATTGGTCGGGTTTGAGCTGCTGACATCATGCTTTTGGGAGAATGAAGCTCGGTGATGTCATTGCTATGAAAGCAAAATAGAAGGGGGAAATGCTCCACATGCTTGTCCTTGTGCATCTCCTCGCTTCCTCTTTGCAACACGCCAGGATACGTGGCCCCTCCCACCTCCGCTTCCACATCACCCCATCCCACCCCCACCCACACCGAACTTCTGTAATTTCAGTCACATGAATGTCCTCATGGCATGCAGCTAACACTCTTAGCAGAGGGGAACATGGAGTCCAAGAGATAGCTGAGGATGAATGAGGAGAGAGTAAGCGCTAAGAGCAGATAAAGAGACCTTTGTGAGGTAGCCGTGACAACCATTCAGCTGGACGGGGTGCAAAGAGACAGCTGAAAAAGTTGTCCAGGACCTTTTTTATTCCAACTTTCTGAAGTTGTGTTCTGGAGTGCATCATATCTTACGCTTTAGTTCAGCAGAACAGAAGAGACAGACCAAAGTAGCTCCCTGACAACCGAGCCGCACCTTTCAAGTTTGCTCTGCCTTTCAGGCAGTGACTTACTCACATGAATGTGGTGAAAGCACAAAAGCTTCTGACCTTTTTCCTGCTGCGTGGTTTCATCTGTTTCAGCCTGAGCCTTTTGGATAAAGTTTAAAAGCTGTTTGTGTTAGATTACCCTGCATGAGAAAGGCTGATTAATCGCAACGTGCGTCACACGGTTAACACCGACATGAGAGGGCTGTCATTTACTGAAACTGAGATAAAGAGAGAGCAGAATGCAGGAATAAGTGGATTAAATTAATGTATCCTTGTATAACTGCTGCGTTTTGGGCTCTTCATGTGTAGTCACCGATCACCGACAGGTTTTATTCAACACTACTAAAAGAGGACGCATCAATAATACCTATTTAGTCATGATAATGACTCCTCTGCAGGTCAAATTCAAACGACTTTGTTGCTTTGAAAATGTAGCGGCAGTAGAGAAAAATAACCAACTTCAGAAACAATCCAACAAAATATTTCTAGGTGTTTTTTGCCTTTGTTCAGTTATTGTTCTTCTTTTTGCTCGGAATCACCAGTTAATCATTATGAGAGCCAACCACTTTCCACAGATAACATAGGAATGCTCAGTCTGTTGTCTTCCCAGTTTACTATCAAAATCGGCAAAACGTCAGATCAAATGTGAACTCGTCTGTGCCTGAAGTTCGACTAATGAGACATGTTTCTGTCGAAAAGTCAGGACTACATTGTAATTAGGTTGCACTTTGCATTTACGCTAAGCAAGTAGCACAGAACAACAAGGGGACCAGTCTACAAACCTCTCAGAGCAGAACACACTCCCACTTATTGTGGCATTCCACCATCCCTGTGATCTGTCTTGAAACATGTCCCACACACAGCTGATCACAGAGATGCACACTCACACACTCACACACAAGGCTTAGACATTTGTGTCTGCAGTCTGTCAGTAGATAACAGGGCAGGAAAGCTCTTTGTAACAAAAAAAAGACAGAAATGATCCTCTAGACAAAAGACAAAAAAGGAGGAAAAACACTTTTTAAAATATATATTTTTTTCAATATTAAAAAAGGAACAATGGAACTTTAAGATTCTTTTCCATGGAAGTAAAGATGTTCAAAGGTTTGAAGATATTAGACATAAGTCAGATACGATCCATTGAAGTGACAGTTTACAATCAGTGTGGTCATTTCTCAGAGCTAAATGAAGGTTGAGGCTCAGACTGAAATGCCACCAAACATCCACTTTGAATGTCTCCTGATATAACCAGGGTAAATAAGACAAATGAAAGATTTTGTGGCCACCTGAACCCAGCCAATGTGTTGCTGAGAAGAGGAGAGCCACGTGTGTAGCATGTTTAAGCTGCATTTTAAATATAGACTTTCTAAAACAAATCAAATATTTTCATGCTAGCAGTAGCAGTTTGGTATTTTGTGCTGTCATGGGTACAATAAATGCACAAGACACCAGCACCAGCTCCTAGCGAGAATTACACAGGCATGCCTGTCACAAGATTGTCAATATAAATATGCGAAAGAAATGTATTTGTTTATTTAAAAGAAAAAATCTTCAAGAATCAAAATACCCAGCAGTGCAAACACACTCATCATGCGCAAGTGGATGTGCTAAGCTAAAAAAATTCTAAACTTTTGTACAGATGTGTTTCTAAAGGTGAAATTCATGTGGAAACAGATCTGGGTACCAGTCATGCTTTCTGTGATGGCACAGTTTGCACATCCCTGCACATTTTCTGCCCGCAGGCTGTGTTGGACAGCTATTTCCGATTAAGTGTGACTTTCTCAATCTATTTAGGCCACTTTAATATTTCTGACTGGATTGAGGTCGTCAGCACACAGCAGGACTGAACGGCATCTGTCAGCCGTGCTCCAGAAGGTAAAATTGATCAGTGCAGTCAGTTCAAAATCTTCCCAAAAAAATGTTGTACCCATTCTTGGAGCCCCGTTAGGAGCATCCTGGGTAAAAAAGTAGCAGGTGTACATGAGTGTGGTAGGACCGGTAGCCCGTAAAAAAACTGCATCTTTTCATTCTCATCTCTGTTTCACGCTGAAATCCCTGAAATAAACGCGACAATGCTGTCAGGTCTTACCATGTACATTGTGGCTCCCTATTGTCCACGGTTCATCAGAGTCAAAATGCGTGTCCCCTCCCATCCCGGGTCCAGGGAAGTAAGCGTGGGCCAAGAAGCCCCCTTCCCCGTCAAAAGGAGAGCTGTCTCCATGAAAACCAGATGCAAAGAAGATCATGATGTCGGGCTCCTTGCGACGTCCATATTTGATTTCCTGGTAGGGGATTTCGTCAAAGCTCAGTGGGGTCACTTTCTCCCAGACTTTAAAGGCTCGCCGGATGGCCTCAAACGAGTTATACTCTCCAACTTTGGGGGTGTAGTTCTGAATACTATGAAAACAGAGAAAACAAGAGGAAATAAATCTCAAAGGACTCGTTTCATGTTCGACGCTTAACATACAGAATATATGGTAGCAAAATGGGTATAATACAAATATCAGAATAATTAAATTCCAGCACCTGCTTAATTGTTACATTATGCTAAGTGAGTTTAGATTTTGGTTTATGTCACCTGTAAGTGAGGTGGCCTTTGTTCCACTTATGTCCAGTGAGCGCATAACGTTTCCGCCGGACATTGGTCTTAATTTGCCCTCCAAACTTGTCAGGCACGCCACACCGGGGTCTTCTCATGGCACTGAAAGAGTTGGAAAGGAGTCAGGAAGAGATTCAAGGTGTGTGTTTGGAGGATGAAGCACAAAGAAGAGGGGAGAGAGAAGAGTGCTGTGACAGTTGGTGCTGGAGTCTGTGTGCTTCTTGTTGTTTGGTTTTCAATATACTTATGTGCTTCCTGGAGCAGCTACACATTGTGAATGTGTACCTCTCCTGGTTGTTGTAACTGATAAAGAGGGGAAGTTTGTTGCAATCATTTATACCAAGGCTGCCTTGTCTTTTTAGTGTAGGCCAAATCACCTGAAAACTTTGCAAACCAAAATGTGTTGATCGGTAAGTACATGGAGTGTAATGCGTTGGGTTTCATATAATATGATTATATATTTCGATTCTGCTGACCTGATGGTTTGAGGATCCATTTGCCCGGTGACCTCCAGACCATAGAAACGCTGCATGTCGCTGATGGCATTGGACAGGATCTCAGCTGATCTCATGGTAGACATCTGCCGGCTGGCTTGGGGCAGGTAACCATACATCCCCAGCCATGCCTAGAAAAGTGACATGAGTAAAGAGATTTTTTTTGGTGTCGATTTGGTGTTTTTTTTATATCTATTACAGTCAGCTTCAAGGAATCAAATAATCTGATCTAAGCTTTTCTTGTTCATAGCTCAATAAAACATAAAGCTTCATTCCGAATATCAAGCGCCACGTAACCATTCATATATAACAAGCAAAATCACAAAGGAAGCATCGCTAAATAACAGCGGCAGCAATTTTATGAGCATATGGGTAATTTCTGATGATCACCCATGAGGACACAAACGTTAAGCATTTGATAGTCAATTTCCATCATGTCATGCCACTTTCCCTGATACTCCACAGGGGCTTCCACTAAAGACCGTTCATAGATGAATGGACTTGCATTTAGCCATCGAACCATATAAAAAAGAGACATAGCTGTGATGGGAGCATACACAACCGCACTGTGGGAATATGGGAGCGGTTGGGCTGTGGGGGTAGGGCTCGATGACAGACTCAGGGGGAAAAACTGTGATACTCGACCCCGATCACAGATGACGCAAAGTCTATCCCACCTGTTATGTAGAAACTCAATATCAGTACATTCACTCACTCTCACATAGAGTAGCTTTTATGTTTGGCAGTGGGGATTATTAGATTCTCCGCGAATCTCTTCCTGTAGTTCTGTAAAAATAATTGTGTGTGTGTGTGTGTGTGTGTGTGTGTGTGTGTGTGTGTGT
>CAJRST010000001.1:5902898-5915522 GCA_907169785.1 Menidia menidia
TGTGTGTGTGTGTGTGTGTGTGTGTGTGTGTGTGTGTGTGTGTACTGTAGATAAGGATCACGCCCTTCTTTCACAACACAAAATAGGCATAAAGATCTGTATTTACTTACCCACCCCTTTAAAGACATAAAGCAAACTCGCCTTTCATTTGATCTTATGAGCAGAAAAATATGAGCAGAAAAAGTGCAATGTGCTCTATCCTTTATTTTTTTTGTGTGTGTTCCCTTTTCAACCATCGGCAATTTGGCCAATGTCACGGTTTTAATTTTCTTACTCGAATGAGTTTGACTTGAATGCTCTCCAAAATGAGTTAGGGAGGGTGTTTCAAACTCAAACAAAGCTTTTCCAATGTCCACACCCGTCATTTTCTCTGTTTACTCTTCAACTGGAGAGTCACCATAAATTCAGGATGGCTTAATCCACTAAAAAAGGCCAAAGGGCAAAGGTCTTGCCCCCTTTTTTTTCTACAAAATTAAACACTGATGAGAGGCATTGATACAACAGGATACTGAATGTGACTGCTCAGCTTCTGAAAAACCTTACATCAAAGTACTTTGAATTGTCTTGTCGACGAAATGTGCCTCGTCTTCCCTTACATCGGCATGGGTGCGTTTCCTCCAGCAAAAGAGAGAGGCAACACCTTTCCTTTGTGTCTTTCCCGGCTATTTGATCAATCCCCGCGTTGCAACTGTGATTAATTACCTTGAGCACATTATTCTTGATAGACCTATCACTGTCAGCAGCAGAGCTGAGCCTGACAGCTTCCGGTGGCATCTCGTCTTTTGGAATCAATTTAGGCGGAAAGAGGACCCCTGTCAGCCATTAGGACTAATTGTGACTGCTTACTCAGCAGCCTTTACTCCTGAGGTGAGATAACATTGTATCCTTTGGAAAAGCAAGATTTTTACTCACAAGGCTTCAATATAGAATACAATTCAAACAGTATGTTTGAGGTTTGAAGAAAGAAACATTTTGTTGAAAAAGACTGAGAACTGGTTCCTTGTAATAAATCAGCTGTCAAAGGATGAACAGATCCTCCGTCCATTCAGGGATTCCCACTGTTGCCTCATAAAAGGGCCATGCACAAGAGTAATACTAAAAATATTGGAGGTAGATAACCCAAAACACACCAGAATGTGAACACAGCTTATAGACCGGTCATTAGGTTTCAAGATGGTTGTAAATATGTAATAAACAAAATAGACGCTGCTGAGAACACTTTAACGGTTTAACAAAAGCGTATGTATTGGCGCAAAAGGGCCGAGATGGAAGTGACCCTGGCCCATCTCTGCCTGCAGATAAGAAAGCCTAATACCTGCTGACACACAAACGGGCAAACACTCCTCTATCTTTCTCTCTCGCTTGCACACCAACTCACAAACCCAAAAGTCAAGGCCAGGGGAGGCAGGCGGTGTGGTCAGCGAAACTGTAACACCCTCACGAGTTTTCTGCTCAGACACAAAGCGGATGAATGACGGACAAACGTAGACATACCTTCTACAGCGCTACCCGAATGTGAATAATTCATCACAAAACCAGGAAGTACAGTAGGTAATGTTTCCATGACCCGGTGCACGCATCGAGCTGAAACTGTTGACGTGCAGAAGTGGAGTCTTCCTGAGTCTCTGTACACATCAGTTCAACAGCTTTTCCTACTGATATCCAGCACAATGCCAACCCGGCTGCCTGCTGTCCAGGAAATAAATCCACTTACAAGCTTTCATTCATTCGGTCCTCCTCCATTTTTTTTATTTATTTATTTTTAGATCTCACTGTGTTGAAACCCCAATTGACTCACTGTGTGAACCTCTGCTTGGCTCTAATAAGACGCACCTGTTTCACCCGTTTTGTACTTTGTTGTTTTTCTAAAGCTGTATATTTTTTGGAAAAATTCAGGAACAATCTTTAGAAATGAACGGACAATTTAAAGATCTTCACTTGTACTTATTGCTGAGAGACACTTCCTCTCGCAGGTGCTTTTTTTCAGGGCACAGAAATTAAAGTAAAAACTTTAGATGGTCAGGGATCTACAAAGAAAAGTTGTGCACGTTCAACCAGACTTTGCAGAGTTATCTATCTGAAATCGTCAAAAACGGCTGTACAACATGAACTTGTGTCCTTTTTGCCACAGTGAAAAACATAACAACACAGCCTCCGGTTTCACCTGTCTTCGAACTAATTTCATCTTTAAAGTGTAATGAGTTTGCAATATTCTTTAAAGACAAAGTTCAAGGCCCTAAATATATACACATTTCTAAAACACAAATAATTACTCTGCAGCCTTTTAAGACTGTTAGACGCCTTCGAGACTGTTGACAATGCCCTTTTATTACAGACGACTGGGTGGGAATCTCTGGTACAGCTTTAAACTACCTACCTACCTTGAGGACAGGTGGAACTTTGTTCAAATTGGGAACTGTGTCTCTGACTGAATGAACGAGCTATAGACAGCTGCAGAACATCCAGAATGTTGGTGCTAGTCCTGACCACAACCAGGAAATACGACCATATCAGTCAAGTGCTCAGGTCTCTGCACTGGCTTCCTGTCGCTCGGAGAATAGACTTTAAAACAGCCCTGCTTGCGTACAAGTCTCTTCAGGGTCTAGTCCCAAAGTGCATCCCTGGCATGCCAGAGCCATCTGAACCAAGTCAGTGTTTCAATCCAGGCTGAAATCAGTTCTAGTTAGCTGTGCGTATGACAACTGGAGGTATTTCATCTGCACTCATCGCCAGTCAGTGATTTTTTCCTTGTATCTCACTAGCTTTTTTCTAAGTTATTCTTAATTTCTGCTTTTAAACTCACACTTTTTAATGCCTTTTTTTTTCAAATCTTTTATGTAAAGCACTTTGAATTGTCTTGTAAACAAAATGGTTGATATAAATACATTTGGCTTGACTTGACTTTTTAAAGTACCGTACTTACTTTTAAGCAAATATGACTTTGCTGGTTACAACGCTATCCTTTTTCTTTCTGCAGACTTTTAGACAGAATGCACGCATGAAGATAACTGCAAGACAACGTGTCATCTAAAGTCTCTGAGAATTTTGGACCTGACATCGGATGCCCGAGCTCTTCAGGCCCCCGGGGGACAGTGTATTGAAAACAGGCCTGACTCTGTCAGGAGAATCACTGCATGGGCTCTGGAGCACTTCCAGAGATGCTTGTTCACAATGTCATCCATGACTGCAGACCAAAGCTCTCATCTCGAAAAGGTGAAGCCTCTGGAGCAAAGCAAACTGTTCTACGATCCAACAAATCCCCACATAAAAAGAAAACAATGGACATGAGCGACCAACCGGCCTGTTAGCAGCTCTTACTTTAAAACGCTGCATCTCTGATGGTGCATTAGTGCTTCCGGAAGACGCGAACTGCTGAGCAACCATTATTGCATCCTGCAATTTCTCTCTGATAGCGGTCCGACAACCGGAACCCACGTTCCCCCAATGTTTACGAAAAGATGAGAAGATGGTACGCAGTTGTAAACAATTTTCCTTTAAACGTTATTGCGATCAATTAAAAAATAAGCTGAAATGCTTTGCAAAGCATCCCAACATTTTGTGTGGAACCGAGGTTAAATGACAGATAGTAGGTTAAACGACCCAATAATTGCTCATTTAAACCCATAATGTTTCTAATCGTGAAGAATGGCCTTGGACTGGTGACCTGTTCAAGGTGTAGACCGCCTCTCGGCCAATGTCAGCCGGAATAGGTTCAAGCCCTCCTCCCCCCCGCGAGGACATGTTTAGCAATAAGCGCTACTGATGGATGGATGGATTACTACAAAAGAGAGAGAAATGTTTGTTATGACAAAACCATCTCCTCCTGCTTCCCCACACAGTTGTATAAACATTCCAACAATAATTTTACTACAAACAGCAAATGCAAGCAGCCTTCATTACTTTGCTGTGTATGTCTGTGTATACATGTGTACTGTACACTCTCTGTCCCGTCCCAACTATCTACAAGGCTGTCAGCTACAAGGGCAGAGCTGCAGGGGCTGTAAGGAAGATGTATGGAAGAATATGACCCCCACCCTCCTCCTCTTAAACAGTAAAGCACTTCGGACTGCCAAGCCGCCTCCCCTCATCAGCTGGGCTGAATACAAAACAACGGGGGGGACCAAAGGGGGGGGGAATGGCGCGCGTATGTACGTGCGTGCATGGCGGGGCTCTTCTATTAAATGGTGTTTCAAAGAGTCCTTGAGCGTACCTGCCAAAACCAGACCGGGGCAATATACAAGGAGTTGTAAAACCTGCCAGTGTGGGACTGTGCGCGCGCGCGAGTGCTTGTGTCCACCACAATGTCAGCCAAGATACTAACGGCGCTCTTATTCCGGGGCTTGGTCCGCTGCCATGTCTCGGCCGCGAAAGTCTTGCCGAGAGGGGCGGGTGCGTCGATGAAGGAGTGAAAAAGAAATGGAGGCTGAAAGGAATTACGTTTGTTCCCTTTAAAGTGCCCTACTCCAAAATAAAACGTCACAGAGATTACAAATGCTGCCATTGTGGAATGTTGAGACACCTTACATGGAAAGAAATAAAAGCGTAAGGTAACATGAGGTGATCATAGATCAACCTGTCAGCGAAATGCTGACAAAAACGATGAATCGTTATCGGAATCGAAGGCCTTCGGCACTTGCTTTACCCCATCATTTTAAAATTGTAAAGTCAAAGTTGTCAAACTTACTTTTTCCTCACATTCTCAGGTTCCAGTGTCAGAAACCTTACTTTGTAATGGTTTTTGACACTTACTCCATCAAACAGTTTCAGCTTAATATAAAATAGAGCAGGACATGCAGCCATAGCCAACACTGGTTTCGTGCTATGGCATTTGAAGTGTGTTGCTAACTGGCAACAATAAGATAAATGCACCCAGACACTTTCGTACGTGGACCACAAAAATAACTGGATGATTCTTATCATTGTATGATTTCCAGTCTGATATGTCATTTAAATTCAAAGCATGCTTTATTGCCCTAGTAGCGGTAAATAACTTTGGGTTTGGGTTTGATTTAAATGGATAGGATTTGATTATAATTGTGTTCACATTTCTTCGAAATGTGAGGAGAATAATGAAGTAAAAAGTAACTGATTTGTTCAAATATTTGCATTAAACGTAATTAGTTTTTTCCATAAAAAGGCACTTTAAAATGTAATACAGACTGCGATATGATTTGTTAAATCATGTATATAACAATGCGATTAATAGAAAAAAAAATCACGCGTTTAATCCCGATTAAAAAGTTGAACAATTGGCAAAGGCACTTCCTGTCAGATAGCCTTTTTTGTGGGGAATGCATGGTGAAGGACGGTCACATGATTGTTTGGGAGTTGCTGAGAGGGATGGCAGCAGATTGCACGGAATTAAAGAGAAAGTTTTATAGCGTCATTACATTCACTCAGACAACATTCGAACTCTACACATTCGACCTCTTTTATCATCTCCATGTTTTCCCTCTGTGCTGTCTCATCCCATTCCAAACCTAATGCATGATTTTACTCTCATGGCTCTCTCTCTCTTCAGATAAAAGGCTCCATTGTATTTCCTGAGATGCCCTGGAGTGCTTAGCTCGGCAAGCCTGCGCACGGTGGATGTGTGTGTCCGAGTCAGAGAACAGCTGTCACATTCAGCCGTCACATGCTGTGCAGCTGAGACTTGCCTACTTTCAGGATGGTCCTCTTTTCAGTGCTTTGTCACACCTTTTTTTCCCCAACTCCCTTTGATTAATTTATTACACATTTGTCTCTGTTGATGCTGTGACGTGTCCATTATTTAAACGAGGTTTTCACAGATTCTGATCTCGACACTCTAAAAGTATGAAGGGAACAGAGAGGGATTTTTAAAACCTCCCACTTTATTCTTTCTAGTCCAGACGGAGTAGGAGTAGTTGAGCCTCCGAGCCAAATAGCGGACTGAACACAATGACGATCAGACAGATTTCAGCCTGTGGATGTTGGGTTATTTCATTTTGGTTCTCGATTTTATTGATGCAGACGCACTCATCTAATACGGCCTACTCGACACTTAGCTGTTTAGTGTTGAAAATGAATCGTGGTTTGCCTAACTTTATGCTGACTGACGTTCATGTGATGTGTTTTTTTTACTCACAATGAATACGGTTTTTATCACCCTGTCAAACGACCACTTTTAACATTGCAAATTGTCTAACTAAGTTACTAATATGTCTAAAATGTCTGAATCGGGCAATAGGAGTTTGTCATTTCTTCCAAATCAACAAAATATTATCAATGCTCGATTCTAGGATTTGTTCCACCACAAACCTCCCAGCTGCACACGCTCCTCATACAACAGAATGTCAAAACTTTTTAAAACAGTATAAACTCTGTTCCCCTGACCCTGGAGTCTAAGTCGAAGTTGCCGATTGACCATCAACTCACGAAAGCAACAGTCCCTCTCAGCGTTCCACATAGGGGCGCCCCATTAGCTCACTCAGACCCGATTTGGCTTTTCTTATTGACCGGACGAAACAGGTAAATATGGGCGTAACAGGTTACCTTTAACAGGTTACCATTACTGCGGGGGGCAATGTGGATGGAACAGAAGGTCAATTAAACAATGGAGCAGGAAATAGACAATAAAGATCATCAAGTTTAAACACACCCTACTAACCATCTTTTGGAAGGTTGTATAAGCATGAGGCTGATTTCTTAAGGGATGCACACAACTGACGCAGTAAACGCACATATGTCTTAAAGTTAAAGAAATGGGTCATTGTTTTGTCCATGGCAGTTTTCAATTAACTTAGTGTGCTTAAATTGGGAACCATTGTATATTCAGAGCCTGTGCGGGAGCTAAATTATCACCACCTGCAAGGGAAAAAGCCTTGAACAACAGCACCATGATGATATGAAAGTACATGCTTCATGAGACTGGACTGGTACACAGTTCCTGACAAAAAAAAAGGTCCTTTTGAAATAACATTGAAATCAAATAATCTTGTCTCCGTCTGTGAGTGGTTGGTGTTAGATTCAAAGACATTAACGTGAATTTCGATCTTAAAAGAAGAAGGAAAAAGAAGGAAAAAAAACACCATATGTTGAGTTTGTTTTCCTGGTAATGAGAGCCAGTAGACAAAGTAGACTAGTTAAATACTTTCCATTTGCACTAAAAAGCCAGATGCTAGACGGTAAAAACATTGCTTTTCTGGAGTAGTGTAAAGGTATTGCTATATATTTGTCGTCATTACATTCACTTTATCTGTTATAAAAAATACTTCACGCATTATGTTCTGCTCGAGAGTATCCTCAAACGCCTCCACACATGAACATCTTTCTGGGAGTTGACAGGCATGACTCAAGCTTAAAATGACTTCAAATTGCATTCTGCCTGTGTACTGCAAAGCGGTTTCAATATTACACAGACACCGCGGTTCAGACATTTTGTTATCAGCTGACACGCACACTTACACATTTAGCAACGAGTGCTCAGCAATTTCTCATCTATCCCATCTCTGGAGGAATGTCTCTGTCTCCGGTCTTAGGAAGACAAATGAACACAAACTCCTGCGGGTGCGGGTGCACGCTAATGCTGTGTTGACAGCCAAACAGAAAATGAGACAATCTGACTGACAACCCGATCCCCAGGTCACCGAGATTGTAATTCAAGCTCCCTTCTAATGACCAGGAGGTCTCTGTCTGTCAGGCTGTGTGTGTGTGTATGTGTGTCTGTGTGTGTGTTTGTCAAAGGATGCACAAAAGCCTCACCACTAATCTCCCTCTTATACATCATCAATTATCTTTTTTTGACTCCCAAAACAAACAAAAAGAGACGGATCAATGTAGGAGTGATGAAATACCAACCCAGGCAGTGCGAGTTCAAGTCCCAACAACATACTTTGGCATCTGGTGACACACCTACATAAACACATTTTTTTGACTATCCCTGTAGGTAGAAATCCGACCGAAATCACTACCTTTGGAGAAATAAGATGGCTCTCAAAACATTTCATTAAACTTATTAGTTCAGGTCTAAAAAGGGTAATAATCTGTATCCGTGTGCTGGTGTTAGGACTTGAGTGTCCTCACTCAGACGGGACTCCAAAAGGCTGTGTCATCCTTTTGTAAATGAAAGTTCTGAAAGCAAAAACAAACTGAACTGAAGTACATCTAATCACATTTGAGGACATGCATTCTGCATGGGACCATATTGGAGAATCAGTTTTCCTAATAAAGTAGTTGGAAGTACAGGAAATAGTCAACTGTTACTTTGGTGGGTAAACTTTCTTTTCTTTTTTTTTTTAACAATACACCTGCCTGGTACATTCTACTCCGAGCCAGCTGTCAGTTACTCAATAGATACACCACATGAAGAAATATATGCCCAACTGCATCTTTACTTGTTTTCGTGGTGTTTTTACCTCTGCGTTGAAGGAACCCTCGTCCTCAGCTCCACGCGCTCCGACCGCTAACAGCCACAGCGCGAGCAGGGTCCGTCTCCACGGCAACCAGAAGCAGCTGTCTCGTGAGGCAGAGGCCATTGTCTTTGCGTCGTTGAGGGAAACCCGTCGCCGTTCGTTTGCGGTTCAATGCCAACGGTGAAATGCGTTGAGCACGGCCAGTTTTTTTTTTTTTTTTGACGCACAAAATTGTTAATTTGTGCGTCAAATTCAAAGCTACCGGTCGTGGTGTGTCCTGCGGCAGACTAGGCACGTAAAAGTCTTCAAGAGTAGGCTACGTTTGCGTCACTTGAAAGAACTCCATCACACTTTTATGACATTATAGTTGACCCTCCGCCGGTTACACGGGCCCACACCGATTTACCCACAAGTTCTTAGACTTAAAAATCCCTTCTCTTTTAGATTCCACTTTGTTATCTGAAGTTAACAAGCGGGAGCTCACGCCTAGCTCAATTTATTTTCCAAGGATTCCAATTAATTACTAGCCTTGAACGTGCACTTTGAAATAATTTAAACATTTAACGTATGTCGAGCACTAGCCATAATTAACCCACCGGCTTTATTAGAGAAATATCTATTAGAGAAAATAAGAAAATCACTTAGTGCCAACATCTCTTGATCCACTTCTTTCAAAAATACCACCACGATGAAGCGAGACTGAATTTGCCCAAATAAAAGTTTCAAATAGTCAACGATAAAAACCCAAAGTTCTCTACGTTGGACGGATTCTACCGGCTCAAAGTAAGAATTTAAACGAACAAAACAGTAGTGGGTCCCGGCATTTCGTTCCTAACATATTATGTTGCCCTTTAAGATCAGTTTTCCCTTTTTCTCGTTCGGTATCCTCTCAAAAGCCGGCATTAAGAGTTCCCCTACAGCCTGTCCTCACACCGGCTCTGTGCCGTCACCCTACCGCTGCAGGTCGGACTGTGAAGCGGCGGTCGCGTTGTTTCGGTACCCAGCGTGAAGCGTAGAGAGCGTGAAGTTTCCAGCATCAAGTGACGGAAATACTAAGCACTTCCGGTTAGAATTTTCAGAATAATATGCCATTATCTTTACTGTAAAATCCTTAAAAAATAAATTTAAAAAAGAAAAGATTCGCCTTTAAAATGTTGTGCTACAAAACTGTAGACAATTTATTTTCTCCCAACAAAACTTTATGTTCAATCCGCTTTTATCATTTTAAAGTCAACACACATAATGATTCGCTTAACTAAATGAGCCTTGTTTGGTGAGTCTTATAGACATTATCAAAATAAAGGGGAGTGTAATTCGACATAAGATGGATTTGTTCATTTGAAAAAAAAGTTCCTTCTCTGCCTTTTAGTTTGATGTCATGATTTCTCTGGTATGTTGTTCAGTCATCACAATATTTCTAACATCCGGTTTTATATGGCTCAAAGGGGTTAGTGGGATGGACCCCATCCCAGCTGACAAAGAATAGAGGCTGGGTACACCCTGAACATTTTGCCAGTCCAGTGTAGGCTCTGCTTTATGATGAGATTAAATGTTTTTTGCATTCATTCCACTACCAACGTAGTGATAATCCATGTGGAAATAAAATATAGGACAAGAAAAGAAATAGTTTTAGGTGTTTTAACATTTTACTTTTGATTTTCTACTGGTGATTGCTGGTGCAAGATATGATCAGTACAAAGTCAGTTCTTGAGGGATGAAGGGGCTGTACAGTACTTCAGTATGAGGATTAAAAGGAAAATACCCAGTGTCTCATAAACACATTTGGTTCTCTTTTATGTAATCCATCACATACGATACATATTGCTCTATTTAGGTGCATTTCTGATATGTAGATCACCTGGTTTGAGGGACACCTGTCTATTCAGCTAGTAAACCACCTGATAGATAAAGCAGGAAGTATAACACAGTCACACACACACACACACACACACACACACACACACAACTGCAGCCACAGCATAACATGCCTGAGCATCCCAAGCTACAGGTGGGTCCATAAACACAAACGGAACGGGTGTGTACTGTATTCAGCTGGTTTAATTAATTCATGATGACTATACTATTTCCATTTGGTGTCAGATATTCTGAAATGATAGGGGATGGAAACTAAATCGGGCATTGGCAACTTTTAATAATGGCAAAACATAAGGCATGAAAAATTGCCACAGAAGCATGTCGTTGACACTCTTTCCTATCAATTTGTATTTTGATTTTCAGTAATGCATAGTGAGAACAATCAAGTACATACAATCCTGATGTTTAATTGATGTTTCTTAATCTACCACTGCCCTCTGGTGGAGAGAGTGGTGATGTACCGTTTTGAACTTAAAAGGAATCCAAATCGTGCCTTTTTCGTGCCTATATTTACATTGGAAATGTATTTTTTATTATTATTATAATTTTGTATGATTATTATTCTATTTCTTTTTTTTTTTTATTCTTTTTTGGCGGGGAGCGGGGGGTGGCTGCGGAAGTGTGAGAGGTTTGTATGTGTAGCAGTTGGAAGTTTTGTTTGTTTGTCTGTTTGTTTTTTTTGTTTTGTCTCGTGTGTGTCCGATTGGAGTGTTTGGGGTTTTGATTGGGTCTGGTTCTGGGTCCACTGTCCCTGGGCCTGCACGTGCGGCTGCTGGTGGACCGGGTCTCGGGTCCTTCCTGCCTTCTTCAGATTGCTGGAGCGGGGCGGGTGGTGGCGCCCCCTATTCATGCTTATCTGAGCACAATCTGTGTGAAAGTGCGTGTTCTGCACATCGGTGCTTATATACACACACACACACACACACATACTAACTCATTTGCCCAGACACACACCTTTGAGCTTCCGTGCAGTTGGCGTACAAAATTGGAAATATATCCTGTCTGCCATTACTACCCGTTTCGTGGCGGCCTTTAGTTTTTGCTGCCTGTTTGTCTGTGTGTGTCTCTTTCTTGTGTCTGCTTTTAGGTGCTCCTACAGGTTCTCCCCCGGGTTTGTCTGCAGTATTTTTTTGCTGTTTGTTTTTGTTAGTTTGTGTGTGTCTCCCCGTAGTGTTTGTTTGCAGGTTGTCCCTCGGGTTTGCCCACGGTGACGACAGGACATCTTTCTACAGATACAGCAGCTGGATGGATGGTTTTGTTGTTTCTCTCTTCTCTTCCTGTTTTAGGGATATCTATTTTTCTCTCCTTTCCTGTCCCCCGGTCAGGTTTCACATTAACCATATTACTTCTGTAACAAAAATAAATCTTAAATAAATAATAAAGCAGTATTGGAAGATCAAGGGAGGCTTGGCAAATCAAAAGTGTCGGGAATTCCTTCTCTGGATTTGTTTTTATTGCTTTCTATAGAATCTTTGCCATTTGAATATTAAAAATGTATTTTTGTCTTACTGGCTTTCTATTTTGCCTGTTGACATCACACATTCTAATTTTGTACCACTGTCTCCTCAGCTGCACTCGGTACACATTTTACCTTAAGATTAAAATCGAGAATTCAGCAAAATACAGAAGTGAGACATGATTGTTTTGATGTGTAAACCAACTCTAGCTGTCACTGCCATACTGTCACTTGGCAAGAAGCAATGTATTCCCTGGACAGGTTGCCAGCCCATCACAGGGCCACACAGAGTCATAGGGGAAACGCATGCTCACCTTGTGGTCAGATTAGAGTTGCCAAGTCATAAAAAATGCATTTTTGTGGAAGGTGGGAATAAGACAGGGCATCCCCATGTGCATAACTCAGGAAGAACCCTGAAACTCCATACAGGAAGTTTACCACTGTGCACCCATCAGTGCACTGCTATAAAGGTTTCAAAAGTTACATTTGCAGAGGGGTTTTTGTCACTTCAGAATGAGATTATGTCTTTTAATTCGGTCATTTCCATACTACAATGCAAAGGAGGATAAACATCGGTAACGATTTTAGAGAAGCAGCCCATCAGTCTGGAAAACAGTTTAGACAATCTACAGTAAGAAAGATTATTATAAACGAAAACATGCAAGATGAATCTCAATTTACAAGAAGACGGTAATCATTAATTCTGTAACATTTACATATTTTTAAATTACACATTACACAGAACCAAGCTGAATGAACAATTTATTTTAGGGAGCATCTTCTCAGTTAGTTCTGAGAACTCATCTCACCTCTGGTAAGGTGTTCTGGGCCAATCCCACCCAGAGGAAGCTCAGAGGAAGACCCAGGACACGCTGGAGGGATTACGTGTCTCAGCTGGCAAAGCATTAGATAAATAAAATA
>CAJRST010000001.1:5950522-5970089 GCA_907169785.1 Menidia menidia
GACCAAGGTATGAACGTTTGTTTAGTCAGAAAACTGAGAATGCAGTACGTTGTTTGCATTTTACCGTATCAAAAAGATAAATCGGTTGAAAAAAGTGTAAAAATTGTCATGTGAAAATGAATGGGTGTGTTCATATCAGTTGTATTTCACGTTTTCTCTCTTTTTCAGTTTGTATTGACATTTCAGACTTTAAAATCAACTTCACTATAAACGAAGGGAGCGTCCTTGATTACAAGAACAGTGATGTGAAATGTGAGACAGATTCCCTTTCCTGCCTGTTAACATGCACACCCAGCAACGAGACGTGGTTCAATGAATCGTCTGTCTCCTCCTGTTTGGAGGCTTCTGTGTGGGATAAAGCTCCCGGCGTAACAGTGTATACCCTACCCTGTAAGTTGACTGCCTTCGTCTGTAGTAGTGTTTTGAAATGTGATCATCCCAACACTTTTATATTGCTTTTTGCAGCTAATTCTTTTTTTTTAGATAAGGAAGTATTGCTGAAATTTGCCAGAGTTACATGAGACAATTAATGACGGAAATATTTGGTCATTATCCTCTTTTTTATATAAATCTTGACGGAGTAACGTGGTTTTTAGAATTGTTGCAGGGAATCTATTGCTTCCTTATTACATGGATTCATTTGAAACCCAAAAGAGCAACTTTTCCTATAGAATGGTGTACTGTATTTATTACTATTCCTTTATTGTCCTTTAATCCGATACAATGCACAGAATCTTGTGAATGGCAAAAACAGAGTACCTATGTGTATTTGTGCTGTTAGGTTTTCATTTAACAGCTGCTCAGGTTAGTGTTGGTTGGCTTAGAGGAACCTTACGAGCTAGGACTGTATACACATATAATGCAAATAAAACATGGAGCGTTAAGGCCTGAGCTGATAGTAGCTGAGCTACCTGGTCTTGTTTGCAGCGATTTGCATGGCTCCAGCTCTGAGTTCGTCATCAACTGTGGAATAGACTGTTCCTAATCATTAACTGCAAATTCTCATCCATCACCAAAAGCATCTGGAACTTATTCAAATATTTATTTTCTGTCTTAATCAAATGAGTATTTTAATCCTCAGATAGTACGTGCTATCGATACATTTGCAATCGATCTGCCATCTTGCCATTGATACAAGATTTGGAATGTACCAGCTGTGGCCCGGAAGAAATAATGAAACTGTTCTACATCAGAAAATCATGTCCAGAACTCCTGTATACTGACTTTGAAATTAAGAAGAATTTTCTAAAGTAAGTATTGGTGCTGTTGTAAGTAAAGTTCCACAAGTTTGTAAGCTTACGTTAGCCTGTTTTTCATTCACTTTGTTTATTTAAGTTTTAAATATTTTTTTAGCAGTAATTCTTATATCTAAAGAAATTCCCTCATCTCACACCACCATGATGTTAACAGGTCTTCACTATTATTGCACTGACTAATAATTATTAATTAAATGAGTAGGTTTAGAACACATTTTTAGGTGGGCCTGTCTCACTGGTTCCTTATTTGTAATTTCAAGGGCTTTTCAGCTATTAAATACATGTTAATAGGGTTCTTCGGTCTTACGTTACATTCATCGTTTTTTCGTAGAGTTGAAAAACAAATAATTCACAACATTATCAAAATGTCCACGTTTGAGGAAGGAAACGTTGCGAGTCACAGTCTGAGGGATTTGTCAATAAAGGTGGTCAAGATAGACGATGATGCTTTCAGCTCTACAGGATCCAACGTCCAAATCGAGATGGAAGCTCCTCAGGTAAATAAAAATCTTATTAAGAAGCTAAGACAAAACAATTGAAATGATTGAAACTCTAAGCCAGTAAATGTTCAACGTGATCAAAATTACTTAGGGTGTAGTTCAAATGGATATCTTGATTTAGATGAGAATCAATGTGTATTTCTTTCCAGTATAAAGAAAACAACAAAATGCCCTGTGTTTGTTTTATTTTTCATTTCCATGGTTAGCTGCTGCCCCAAAACAAGTCAGTCATCCCTGAGGTTTGGCTCCCTGTGAATGCCATACGGAACATCCCACAAGAGGAAAGGATCATTGGACTGGTCAGCTACATGCAGCACCGCCATCTCCTGGTATATCATGCGTTCTACATTCTTTATAATCTAACCCAGAGTCTTGACAACTTAAAAATCAACAATGTCCTTTTTAAAGTTTAGTCCAGACACATATGCATTTTTGATTAATTATTCATTTCAAAACTATTCATTAAGAGATACACATACATTTATAGCTCTCCTTGCCTTTAAGCCCTGCTCTATAACTTTCTCCATAACAGTTTGACGGGGAAAATATCCAATCGATAGTTCTGAGGATAGAGCTACTTGGAGAGAGACGCCTACAGAATCTGAAGCCGCCGATAACGATGCGTTTTAGTGCTGCTCACATGGACAACGGCGTAAGTTTGAAGGTTTTTGCGTGTGTTCTCTATATTCCATCACTACTAGAAAAATGTCTTTAAATGACCGGCAAGTGGTTTTAATCTCAATGTAACTCATTTTTTGTTCCTTTACAGAATCAAACACAATTGACGTGTCACTATTTTGATGAATATGGTAGGTGTTTGACATTTTTTTTCCTAATACCTTCCAGAGACAGTATCCTTGTTAGTTTGTATTAAGCCAGTATGATGGGGAATTAGAGCCACATGGAAAAAAATAAATAGGAGGAGGATATTTTTTAGGACTATTTTTGACTTTTTGTTTAAGAATGCATTAAATATGTTGAGAAGAAAGTCAATGAATAAATTAAATCAATTAATTAAATTGGTTTAGAAAGAATAATTAATGAATTTATTAATTCATTTTTGAGAAAAAAATGTATACACAAAATTGCACACAGCAGAAAATGTATTGCACACAATATCATGAGAGTAAAGTTTAAAAGCATTAAAAAACAAAGTGGAAGGCATGCAGACTATTAATGTCAAATGTAATATATAATAAAATGTAAAATGATTTAAATAATGTAAAATACATCAAGACAACAATGAAACCTTTCAGACTCAAAGGTAAGATGTTGTAGCGTTTTTCAATAGGTTGTGTTTTTTAAATTTATAGTTGTGACTATTGATTTGTTGATGTGGTTGGCACTTCAGGGCCACTGTAGGTTTAAGTTAAATCTGTCTGAAAAAGTTGTTTCTTCCACTCAAATCATTGTGCACAGGAGTTTGCAGGGTTTTGGGTCTTGCTCGTACTCTATGTGACACCTTTAGAAAATATCAAAAAGACATTTCTTTTTTACAATTTCATTGTTATGCTGATGACATCCTGTTGGATTTATTTTAGCAGTTACTTAATTCCAAGCATGTCTTTGAGATACTACATTGCACCCAAGCAAATCTCCGATCACCTTAGAACATCTCCATACACCTGCATTCTTCTGGAATGTGTTCTGGGTAGAATCTTCTTAGCCTTCCATTCGTAGTCTTTGAGTTATAGCCAGCCGGGATGCGCAAACTTGTCCATGCAATTGACATCACCAATGTTAGACATCTGCTGTGTAGTTTTATCCAAAAAGCTTTCTTAAAAGTTGTCATTTAACTCAGAATTCTGTTGCCACAGTAATGACTGCTTCCACTGTGAGAAACCAATAGTTTCAGTAAGCAGCATTTGGGAGTTGTCATTTTTAGTCTGTAGTCATTTATAGACCTACTCAAAATGCTTTGTCCAATTATTGTTCAAAAATTATTTTAAAAGAATGTTCTCCTCTGTTTTTTTTCGGTGATTCCAGCATTCCTTCATAAGTCATTTATGAGTTTAATCACACGTCCAAGTTCCGTTGTTTCGGGTAGCTGTCGTCTGCAATTAACACTACGTATTACATCAACCTACGTCCTAGTGTTCACGCATTTTTTGCACATGTGACATTGATCTATTGAATTTATTCCATGAAAGTTCCAATTTTCTGCAAGGACAAAAAAAAAGCTTGAAATAAAGTCATGTGTAGTTGGCGTGATTCATTAGATGTGAAAATAGACTTGAAAAGAGGCGTGGAATCATTGGGTCTGCCCAAATCTTGCATGTTTTTCAGTGGTATTTACTCCAGACAGCCAGCGTGATTTGACCTAGTGTGAGGAGCTAACTACCATGCTGCATGTTCTTCCTGGTTTCAGAATGGGCCTGGAAAAAAGATGGATGTGAGACCCAAAATGAACAAAATGATATTGTCTGCAACTGCAACCATACGACAGCCTTCGCTGTTCTTCTGGTAATGGAACCAGCATCATTCCTGCAATAATCTAATAACTGATATTAGTGTGTAAAGTTTTCAGTCATACTCCAGTTTTACACAGACAACAAACAGTAAGCCATTTTTTTGTGATCTTTCCCATACTGTTATGCAGATTAGAGCACCAATTTCAGAGGCCCACTGGAAAATATTGTCATACATCAGTTATATAGGCTGTGGACTATCAGCATTCTTTAGTGCTTTATCCATTATAATGTATGTATATACCAGGTAGGTGTATCCTCCTTAAATGGAAGACTTGCGTATGTATCTGTGACTTAACAGTGGTGAACATTTTGACTACATCTTACTGCTTCATTCTAGTATTCTGTACTTATGCATTTGGTCTTCACTGTATTTTCTCTTTTTATTTGCCCTAAGGAAGCACAAAATGGACTACTCCATAGCTATTCACACCTCTCTGAGCGGGGCCTTGTTACTGCTCAACACAGCTTTCTTGCTGAGTGAATGGGCGGCCACAGTAACGCCCGAGTGGGTGTGTGAGTGTGTAGCGGCACTCATGCATTACTCCCTGCTCTGCTGTTTCACCTGGATGGCCATAGAGGCCATTCACCTCTATGTGCTGCTGATAAAGGTGTTTAACACCTACTACAAATACTACCTGCTGAAACTGTCTATTGCCGGATGGGGTAAGTTCTGCAATACGACCTGTTGACATGAGTGTGCATGAACTGGGTTTGTTTCCAGCTGCTATTTTTGACTTGCATTTAAAAACAGGGAAAGGAGGGGTTATAAACTGTGTATTTCTTAAGATTTATCAAAAAAAAACATATGTTCTTAAACAGTCAGAATATCATAATATTCCTTCCTACTTGCTCTGAGACAAAAATATCAATTTGACATGATTAAATTAATGCTTAATTTCAGTTTTAATTCATTCCTTGGAGTTGATCTTGATTCTCCTTGAGTCCTTCAGCAAACTGCACAAACTGTTTTCATTGTCAAAATAATTTAAATCTAGAGTCTAGTTTGGTTCCTTGACTGACTCAACTAATTGTTCATGGCCAGTTTAATGGTTAAAGATATTCATTTACCCAGCAATACACCTTCATTCTACTGATACAAATCGAGATGGAAGGTTCCTGTAATAGGGTTGGCTTAATTTTTTTTTTTTTTTGCATCTCTTATCCAGTTGATTTTGAGCACCAATGACTTGACACTTGACACTGTTTCAACAGCAGTTTCTTGGTTAATCAGAATACTGGACCAGGTTTATAATAATCAAACAAGCAATCAATCATATTTACAGATTATCTTTATAAACTAAACTGTTCCTTTTTTCATCAACCTCCTGTTGCAGATTATCAATTGTTTTTCTGTCTTTTGGCTGGAGATATAGCTCTTGCCCTCTATTTAGGACAGTCTCAGAAAAACAAAGCCTACCTGACCCTCACTGAAACACTAAACAAAGGATAAGTTGAACGACACACCAGGGATCCAACCAGACACAAGCGTCAAAATATATTTTTGTTCTTTTCATTTTTTTGCCTGTTTTAACCCCCTGATTCTTCCTGTCCAGTTTATTCAAAGTGAAACCCACAACATATTTTATTTTCAGAAAACAAATGTTTATTTCCTTAAAGATTTTCAGCCTTGATGTATTGTTTTTTACCGAATTTGAAGCAATCGACATCTCTGTTAATATCACAGTTCAGATACACACTGAGAAACACTAAATTCGGTTTTCACACAGGATGTCCAGAAAGCTGTGGCATTACAAACATCTCGTATGTAGTCTTTTGAGGAAACCTGCTGGGCCTATGTTTGACTGAAGCTGAGAGGACAATGGGCTAGCTACACATTCAAAGCGATGTCCTCACTCTCTACACATCTAATTGTGAAAATTCAAGAGTCCCTCAAGTTTTTTCCTTAACTTTTAACTTAATTACTTTATTCTATAGGTCATATATATATATTGAATCCATCTAATAAAGAATTACAAAAATGACTTCAAATTTATGTGTAACCATGTCCGTGTGTGGGACTTTTAGGGATCCCTGGTCTTATTGTAGCTACCTCTTTGGGAATGAAAGACTTCAAGCAGTTTTACGGTGTTAACCAGGTGTCCATGTCTGATAGCAACCAAACAGCCCAAATGTAAGTCAATTTATTTATTTTATCCTTAGTATCATCAGTAAAAAGAATCAAGATACAAGTCAAACGCATTTTTTCAAAACTGAAATGAAGATCTAATCGAATTTCAGTTTGCATTCTTTGTGAAAACAGTGCAGTTTGTCTTAATCTATTTCATTTATTTAATTTTTTGTTTGTTTTGTGTTTCCATCTTGTACCACTTTCTCTTTGTAAAAAGAGCCATCTAAAGAAATCAGCAAATGTTTCCTTAAACTTTGTAAAGTCTTGGGTATTTGTAACCCAAAAAGATGGCACAATGGCAGAAATATTCTCGTTAATTGTTATGTAACATGTATCTTAATAAGCCCTGAAATGTGTATCTTTTATTATAGTTTAATCGGAAAATGGCGATCTCTCTGTTCCAGTAGACAGAGTAAAAATCAGATATTTATTCTGAATGAAAACAATTAATGAAACAATGAAACAATGAAGTAGCCACATGCTACAAAAATCTTAAGATGGAAAGTTAATTATATTAAATGGCCTAAGCTGAAACGAAAAAATATATATATTCTTTTATTCTACTCTAAGAACTGAGAATAACTAATAATCATGTCTCAAAACGTTCCCATTCTGATGGCCCCCTTCATTCTTTGTGCCTTACAGCTGCTGGATCACAGATGACGCATTCTTCTATTCAGTAAACCTGTCATATTTTGCAATCATTTTTATCTTCAACTCTTGCATTTTGATGGCAGTGGCTTCCAAAATCTGTCAAATGAAGCATGTGTTAAAGAATTACTCAAAGTTTAAAAATGGAAATGGGGATCCGGACCGCTTCAGTGCATCGTGCAAAAGTGGCCTCACTTTGCTGGGTCTCACTTGCCTGATGGGCACCACCTGGGGCCTGGCCTTCCTGGGATCTGGATATGTCAACTACCCAATCCTTTACCTTTTCTGCATCCTCAACTCCCTACAGGGTAAGTCTTCCATTTTGGAACGTAGTTTGGTTTTTGTGATTCTTGCTTACGCTGCTAACACAAACTCCCATCTCATCTAATCTTGTGTGATTGTGTCAAGGATTTCTCATATTCCTGTGGATTCTCATTTCAACCAAGAAACAAAGGAAGTTGGAGATGGAGGACAAACTGTCCTCAACTCCTGGGAGGACATCAGGAACTAAATCAGAATAGATAATCTTTCCTTCCGATCCTTCTGAATGTACCCGGGATGCCAACAAAGCCCTCTGTAGCATTTCAACATGGTTAATGAAATAGCTTTTTAACATACCAATCTGCAGTTTGATTTTAATCTATTAAATGTAGAATATTGTACTTTGCACTTCGCTGTATATTCACCAACTTATCAAAATCCAAATGAAATGTATAACTTAAATTCTATCATCAGAAATATTTTAGCGTAGTATTTGCTCTACAAGGCGTTAATTTTGAGCGGCTTGATTGCTAAAGGAATGAAAATAATGTTCCGCTGAAATCAAACAACTGTGACTTTATAAGTACATGATTATCATTAGCCATCAGCTATAGACATCCAGCACTGCATCCTACCCTAGTTCAGAGGCCCCTCTTACAAGACAAACCAACCTGGCAGCAATTCATATGATATGAAGACGTATGTACACAAATGAAATATTCGGACATCCTTGGTTTTAAATCTTTAAAAAGAGAAGTCAAAGCTTCTAGGAACAGCCCTTATCTTACCCTTGGTACTCTCAACATTCTTGTGTAAGTTTCAAACCAGGAAACTGTAGCTATGCCAAAACAATAATAATAATAAAATGTAAAAAACAGTCTGTATATTCTGTGTCTTTCTGTCTTTCTTTGCAACTTTCTTAAATTTTCTACTGAGATATTTCTCTGTTAAACCATGGATTTACAAGGCATTTTTGTACTGGTTTGAATGCTGTGCTGAAGAAATATGAGAAAACGGTTCTGTTTGAACTACATGTGTAGACTATGTGCAAGATAATGATCTGTGGCATGGAGCAACACTGTGACACACAGTAGAAGACTAACAACAACAACATCCTGTCACCCTAACATGGTAATTTGAAATGATGAGAACAAAACAACATGCCGTTTTACATGGGTGTAATACTATCGAAAGACGCAAAGGAAGAAATGCTACATTTACATTTCTCTGTTACAATGAAGTCTTGGGGGTTTTTTCTGCCTGTGAAACAACTGCTCTCCCGTGTCTATTTTTAATGGATGAGCCGGATCTGTTAGAAAAGGGAGAGAAACCAAAAAGGCACTTCAAAGAAGAAAAACCATGTTCATTGAATGGGAAGGACAAAATAAATATAATTTACAACAAAAATAATGGGGCAACACCAAACGCCTGCCTGTGATTGTTGATGAGCTTTGTCACCAAGAGTGCAGAGTACCCATCGTTTTTGGAGTCTTTAGAGGGGGTGCTGGGGACTCCCTTGTTCTACTGGGGGACTTCAATGCTCGCGTGGGGAACGACAGTGAGACCTGGAGGGGCTTGGTTGGGAGGAATGGCCCCCCCAGCTTGAGCCCGAACCCGTGTCTTGTTGGACTTTTGTGTTCGCCACAGATTGCCATGTTCAGGCATAAGGGTGTTCATATGTGCTCAATGACACCGCTCAATGATCGACTTTGTTGTCGTTTCATCTGAACTGCGGCCGCACGTCTTGGACACTCGGGTGAAGAGGGGGGCAGAGCTTTCCACTGACCGCTACCTGGTAGTGAGTTGGCTCTGATGGTGGGGGAGGATGCTAGTGAGACCGGGCAGGCCCTAAAGAATTTTGAGAGTCTGCTGGGAGTGCCTGGCGGAGTCCCCTATTAGGCAGAACTTTAACTCCCACCTCCGGGAGAGCTACGAGCACGTTCCGAGGGAGGTTGGGGACATTGAGTCCGAGTGGGCCATGTTCCAGGCCTCCATCGTCGACGCGGCTTCCCGGAGCCCAGGTCACAGGGTTGTCGGTGCCTGTCGTGGCGGTAACCTTCGAACTTGTTGGTAAACACCAGCGGTGAGAGATGCCTTCAGTCCTATCGGGGCTCGGGATAGCAGTCCTGTCGGGCCTTTTGGGCCTGTGTGACTCGTGAGGCAGCTGATGGGTATCGGCAGCTCGGGTGGTTGCTGAGGCAAAAACTCGGGAGTGGGAGGGGTTCGGGGAGGCCATGGAAAAAGACTTCCGTGCAGCTTTGAGGTGATTCTGGTCCACCATCCGTCGCCTCGAAGGGGGGAGCAGTGCTTCACCAACACTGTTTACAGTGGGGGTGGGGTGCTGTTAACATTGACGGTCTATGGGCGGAGTACTTTGAGGACCTTCTCAATCCCACTGGTGCGTCTTCCATTGGAGGGTCAGAGCCTTGGGTTCTGGAGTCGAGCTCTCCAATCTCTGGGGCTGGAGTCACTAAGGCGTCAAAAAGCTTTGTCTCCGGTTATGTTCATAACTTTTATGGACAGAATTATCATGCGCAGCCGAGGTGTTGAAGGTGTCCGTTTTGGTGGCCTTAGGATTGCATCCCTGCTTTTCGCAGATGATGTGGTCCTATTGGCTTCATCAAGTTGTGATCTACAGCTCTTGTTTGAGCAGTTCGCAGCTAAGTGCGAAGTGGCTGGGATGAGGATCAGTGCCTCCAAGTCCGAGACCATGATCTCTGACCGGAAAAGGGTAGAGTGCCTTCTCCGGGTCGGGGGAGACATCCTTCCCCAAGTGGAGGAGTTCAAGTACCTTGGGGTCTTGTTCGCAAATGGGGGTAGGGAGTGGAAGATCAGCAAGTGGATCGGTGTGGCGTCGGCAGTAATGTGGGCGCTTTACTGGTCTGTTGTGATGAACAGAGAGCTGAGCTTAAAGGCGAACCTTTCGATTTATCAGTCGATGTATGTTCACACCCTCGTCTATGGTTACGGACATTGGGTCATGACCGAAAAAACGAGATCACGGATACAAGCGGCCGAAAGTAGTTTCCACCGCAGGGTGGCTGGGCTCTCCCTGAGAGAAAGGGTGAGAAGCTTGGCCATCCGGGAGGGGCTCAGAGTTGAGTCGCTGCTACTCCAAGTCGAGAGGAGTCAGTTGATGTGGCACGGGCATCTGATTAAGATGCCTCCTGGTGGCCTCCCTGATGAGGTGTTCCAGGCATGTCCCACCAGGAGGAGGCCCAGAGGAAGACCCAGGACATTCTGGAAGGACTATGTGTCTCGGCTGGCCTGGGAACGCTTTGGGATCCCCCCGGAGGAGCTGGCAGAATTGGCGGGGGAGAGGAAAGTCTGGGTTTCCCTGCTTCAGCTGCTGCCCCTGCAACCCTGGATAAGCAGAGGAGAATGGTTGGTTGGATGGATGGATGTAGAAGAAAAAACATGTTCTTTGAATGAGAAGGACAAAATACATATAGTTTATAACAAAAATAATGGGGCGACACCAAGCACCTGCCTGTGAATGTTGGTGAGCTTTGTCACCTTTCTAAATGAAGTAGACTACAGTATATATGTAAACTCTGGTTGGCACCAAAAAGTGCTCGAGTGAAAGCCACCCTAGGCTCAAAATAGTTATTTACAAATGCAGATCTTCAAAACGGCAGCCATTTTCTGCCATAGCTTTTTATAGTAACTGCTTCTATTCAAACCACATACAAATAGAGAGCCTGAAAGGACTGTCTGTCCTCTCAACAACCTGTTTCATCACAGCATTCAAAATTGAAACAGCATGTTTCTTTTTTTTAAATAAAAGTTTGTGTAAGGTTTTAGTCAAACTAACAAGACAGTCATGGAATGATCAGAGGCTTATTCCGGATACTTTTTCTGTTTCTTTAACTAGATCACAAACCCCCTCCAATTCAGTCCCATGTGAGTCTGTTTATCAAGGCTTTTTTATCTTCCAGTGGCTCTCTTATCAAAGTAACTATCAAAAACAGGGTTACCAGGGAATTTTGTTCATAAATTTTAAATATGTAAACAAAATAATGCTGCCTTAACACCAAAACAGATAGTTCCCTCTCTGTAACCAAGGCTCTGAATATGTCGTCCTTGCTTGATTTTGAAAAACAATAATTTTTACTTTAATTTAAAGTTGTTAAAGAAATGTTGTTCATTTTGTGTTAAAATTATACAGTTTTGTTAACTTAATGTATGTTTCCATGTGCTGCCAGCTTCAGAAGTCAAGATGGGGGCAGGTCTAAGTTTCACTTCCCCTTCAGTTTGTGAATGTCAGTTCTTGAAGACCATAACTAAACAGTTTTTTTCTCTCTCATCCACGGGAAAACCACAAGATGTGGAAACTTCCTCAATTATTTTAAACATCATCCAGTATAGGAGATTTAGTCACGGCAAAAAAAATTCCCCTGCTCATTTCCTGAAGTTAGCTCACGAGGATACAGATCTGATACTAAACAGAAGATCCCCAAAGCTCTCTTTGAGTTTCAAGATTCCATTATAAAATCAGAACCTGCTGAGAAAAAAGCTGTTGCTCTGCTGTGAGAAACATGTTGTGTTGGAATCATTTCCGTATCTGAGCTGTCAACCACAGCGCTGCCAACATGGACCAAAGCAGATGTGAAACTCCCCTTTCTTCCTTGTTAAGCAGACTTCACTGAAGTACAACATTGTGCATGTAGCTGTCACTGTGTGAGGACCACTGCTAAGGAACAGTCAGCAATGATGTGGACTACTGCTGGGATCCTCATACTTTTCTGTTTTTCAACATCCCAGGCTGAAGGTTAATACGCTTCACACTCCTTTATTTATGAATGAGAGCTTCTGAGATTACGACCAGAGTAAGTGCTGGTCAATCAGCTGTGTGGATCATGATGGGGGTATTCGAGTCTCTTGATACTTTCAAATCCAAATAAAGCTAAAACCTAAAAGCCGTAACTCTTCGCTCTCTCGTAATGCATGTGAGGATCAAATTATCACAGATGGCTTTGGCATTTGTGTTATGTTTTTTTTCATGTTAATATATCACATTTCAGTTCCGTCTCATTCAGCTGCTAGTTCTGTGGTGATGTTTTCATCTATCTGCTATCCTAATTGAGATCTCTGACTCAGTGACTTTGGCAGGCAAACCCTATTATTGTGAAAATGTCATCCCAGACTGTATGGAAGAATTTAACGCAGCTTGGACCAGGTAACTCATACAGGCCGTGTGATTCTATGTGTATAGATTGATTTTTATTTATATATAAATGTATGTGCTGCCTTAAAAAGGACGGGATTAATTGTGTACAGTTTTAGGTCTAGATTGCAACGGTATGCTAAACATTTTTTTGGCAGATGTTATGAGGAAAGAATCATGACATGCACATTAAGGAGGCGCATGTTTGGCTTCTATCGGTTCATGGTGAATTCTACCGAAGAGGTGAGGATGTGTTTCACTTTCATTCGACAAAATACTAAATAATTACTTATACTGAAATTATGTAAGGGTGTCTTCATTGCTTTAGTTGAGGGATAGCAAGTAGGAGTAGAAATAACATTTTGTATAAATGATGTAATGAATTGAAGAGTCATTGCTGGGTCAATAAGATCTATTTCAACAAAATTCTTAAAAACCACCATATCTGATATTGTATTTCCAATGTACATGGTTTTATGCTTCCACCCCTATGTTTAAGATTTCCCTGAAGTAAAGCCTCCTGTTATTCGCAGTATGATATGAACCTTCAGTGTGTTTCGTTTTCATGTTGTTGTTTTTTTTGCTTGGGTTTATGGTTTTTAGGCCAGAGTGAACACTACAATAGAACACAGCGTTCAGATCCCGTCCTCGGCTCTTAAGAAAAGCAGAGGGAACTCAACTGATGAGGACGTCCTGCTGCTGACCACTGTCATCAGCAGCAGCTTTTTTAAGAACATTACCTCTAGGAACCTACGAGTAAGAAAAAATTCATCTGTTTTATGCAGATTATATTCATACTTGGCTTACATGTGCACAAAGCAGCACTGTGTCTTGTGCTCATTTGTGCTTATTTGCATATTGCAACAGCCATGGGGTGCGCTATGAAAATGAGGGAAAGGTTTAAACGGTATCAGTTGTTCATGTTCTGTTTCTGTTCAGTTCCTAAAAGCCTGGTAACATCTTTTCAAACTCTCTCTACAATAAGTATTAAACGCCTCAAACGCATCTATCTACCAATCCACAGAGGAAAAGAAGCCAACCACTTTCTAAACAGCCAGTCAAGATCAAAGGCACCGTTTTAAGGGACCAAGTCCTGGTTGTGAAGGCAGGAAACACCCCAGTCAAAAACCTCACCGAACCCATCAGGTTAATCTTCAACCGCAAACAAACGGTGAGATTAAGTAAAACAGCTGTTTGCTGTACCATTTCCGGTTGGAAAATTCCTGTCTGACTCCCAACATCTAACAAATCTCCCAGGTGGGAAACGGAACCTGTGTGTTCTGGCAGGATCCAGAGAGTGGCAACAAAACAGGTGGCTTATGAATACATGTTTGTACGTGGGTTTGTGACCTATATATGTACAGTATATGTAGTTTAACATGTGCTCATGAGCAGACAACACTGTGTGTGCTTTTAGGTCGATGGAGCACAGAGGGCTGTGAAACTAGTAGCACTGCTAATGAATTTCATTGCCGTTGCAATCACCTGAGCTTCTTTGCTGTGCTTGTGGTAAGTATTGCTTAAAAAAAAAAAAGATATTAAAAAAATGTAACTTTCAATTGTTCCGTCGTTTTTGCATCGCACACAGGCACACGTGAGGTAATACATCACGTACAAGTATTTGCATGTTATTGTCACAAAAATGACAGCAATAATTACAGTAAAAAAATTCTAAAAAATTAAAAAAGAGGGGGGTGGCGGCGTAAATCTAAGATGGCTGCCATTCTTTGCTATAATCGTACGAGAAGGTTTTAAAAACTTTGGTCATACGGTTACTTTTTTTTAGCACAACACAACAGAGGATCACGAGTGTTTTTTTGTGTTTGTTTTTTTTAGTTGGGGTTGCTTGGTATTTTAGGAGACACCTCACCGATAGATATGGTTGGCTCAGGTTCACATATGAAAATAATAATTGTGATAATTACCATTATTTCCATCTGAATGATTTAGTAAAAACATTATATACAAAATGAACACAAAATGAATACAAAATAACTCAATGTAAAGCTCTCTCTGTGCATGCTCTAATATTAAAAGAACATGTTGAAACTACTTATAACAGATTAATGGGAAGGTACTAATTGGTCAAATTACAATCTCACTTGTTACAAATCTATACTTTTCTGGGTGTGGAAGTTTTCTGAAAAGGAACCATCTAAAATGCATTTAATCAAATTTGTAACTTTTTCTGTTCCAGAACCCCAACATATCCATAGATAAAAAGGATGCCAAAAGTCTGGAGTATATCACCTACGTTGGATCGGCGGTGTCTGCCCTCTTTCTATTCATCAGCTTGTTCATCTACATTGGCCTGCAGTATGTTTTTGTCTATTCAACAGCTGTTTCTCATATTGTGTGAAATATCCTAAAGTCATGTAAGAGAGCAACATCAGAGCACATTGCAAACTGTGCAGAACACAGTAACCTCGTTCAGGGCCTGGTATATTTCACACCAAAGCAAGCATACGCTCTCAGAAGGCATTTTTAATCAAAACTGAAAACAGGAAGTTCCACGAAGAAATATTTGCAAACCAACTATAAGAACTAACAAGCAATCAGTCATCTACTATTCATAGAGAGTTGCTGATTTTAGTTAGAATACATTCCTACTCATATTGTATCAGTATATAAGTGCTGATGAAATTACGTAACCATTTTCAGGAAGCCCAAACACAGCAGTCTGTGGTTCAAATCAGACCGTTGATCTGTCAAGCTTGGCTCATCATTATCTTTTTGAATATTTTCTCATCATAATGGTTTTTTATGTTTTTTATGCTTATTGCCCAATCTCCCCTACCATGTTGTTACTATTTTACCACATAAAAACTGTGTTTTTTTCTCATGACTGCCAGCCCTGCATTCCGTTACCTGTTGCATACTGTTGTATGCGTTGTTGGCGTTGATTATTTGTGCTTTTTGGGGGCTTTTAAGAGGCTTTATTACCTTGAAAGTGATATTTTATGAATCACTGTAGTCAGTCACAGGACACATTTTTGAACAGTTAAGAACAGTTTTTAGGTTTGGGAAATTTTACATCGCAGGAAAACTGCTTACAATAGATGTGTTGTGAACTTTTTTTTATTTGTCTCATGTCTATGTGGTTTACTAAAGTCAGAAATTCAGAAAAATTTACTTGACTGAATGGTGCAGATTCTCCCAATCTGTTTTAATGATAAAGATAAGGGAATTAGATGTTAACACATGAGCCTCCAAGAATCACCTTGTAAACTTAAGAAAGAAAGCTAAATATCCATCCAAGTGCATAGTATGAGGAAAAAATTCTACAGAGCCAAATGGTTGACATAGATGAGAAGCCTGCTACATTCTAGTCAAAAACTGGTTGAAAAAAAAAACCTGTTCGCCTGAGCTTGACAATCAAAAATGTCCATTTCTTGTTTTCAGTCGCCGACGTCCCGAGAAGGCCATTCGCATGCACATACAGCTATCCGTGGCACTGCTTTGCCTCCATCTGGGATTCCTCTTCTGCAGTTTCTGGCTATTGCTGCTGAAGGAGGTGGAAGTCGGCTGGGTTTGCAAAAGCCTGGGCCTCTTTTTACACTGGTCCCTGCTTGCCACCTTCACCTGGATAGCTCTGGAGGGGTTCCACCTCTACCTCCTTCTCGTCCGCGTCTTTAACATCTACGTCCAGAGATACCTGCTCAAGCTCAGCGTGGTGGGATGGGGTGAGTTTTATGTAAAAGTGTATGTATGCTCAATGCCGAAGACGTATGTATGCCAAAGATCAAAACAAAATTTTCACTTCCCTTCTTTTATAAATCACAGCAGCACCTCAACATTTGCATACAAGGTTCCACCTCATCTTCCTCCCTCTACACGCCCACATCCAGCAATCAGTGGCCAGAGAAAAGCACCTCATAAATGTCTGTGTGTATTTAAATGAGTCCGCCAATCAATGTTATTGCAAAGCCAGATAGGGCAACCAGCAAAGAAAATTAAAGCAACCTCATTGAGGCAGCAATAGATGCATTGGTGAATGAGGTGGAGAGTAAAAAAAACTAAACCTTGTTTGGCAGCCAGAGTTGAGACGCGACAAAGAAAGAATACACACATTTGCGCCGGGTGTGTTGCTGTAAATGACCTTTTAATGTCGGCCTGTTCTGCCACTGGTTGTCAATTTCTAAAAGTGGTTTTAGGCAGAAAGTTTATTCATCACTGATCATGGGCTACGTGTCAGCTAAGAGCCAGTTACCATTAGCCGTAACGGGCCAGGAAATCTTGGTGATCCATTTCATTCTCCCATTTGGATGGTTTTCCAGCAGAGCCATTGGATATATCGAACAGCGTTACGTAATGTGCTACCATGTAAGCCTGATGCCTCCTACTATTTCATGATTCATGTGTTAATCTTTAATCTTTTTTTTTTATTTTATTTTTTTATGATTTTTTTGGCTCTAGTGGCCTTTAATGACAGTAGGTTGACAGGAAAGGGGGCAGAGATAGAGAGGGGGAGACCTGCGGGAAAGGGCCGTGGGCCAGATTCGAACCCACGGCCGCCCGCTTACGAGCACAGGCTCTGTATATGGGCCGCCCGCTCTAGCCATTAGGCTATGGCTGCGGCCCCATGTGTTAATCTGTGGCACACATCACCCAGGTGATCATCGGGGAGGGGAATGTGATGGTGAAAATATCATGGTAACATGTTGTGTGGGTTTTGATTGAAAGTTTAAGTTGTCTTATTGGCCTTTTTTTGTAATTTAAAAGGTCCTTATTTATAGTGCCCAAGTATGTCTAACACTGTTATTTTGATCGCTGGAGATAAAAGCCTTGAACAAAGTTGATATGGAGTAAAGTTAAATGTATAAGAGGAATCCTGATGCAGTTTGGCACGCACTACTTATCTAAATTAGGGTCCTGAGCTTTAAATCAATACAATTTTAACATTTTTTAGATGATAGATGTGACGCTGCAGTGCAGATTTAAAATCCAAAGCATTATTTTTTTAAGTAATCTTTGTTTTTGGTTGTCTTTTATCAGGCCTTCCTACATTGGCTGTAGCAGCGTGTGGGATTTGTGGCGTTTATGGCAAATCCAGTCTGGTGATCAGAGATTCCCAGAACAACACGTCCACGTCACAAATGTAAGACCCTATCATTTTCACACAGCAGTCATAATTCTGTGACATGTCGAGGAACGGTAATCTCACTCTCTTTGTTGTGTCCGTGTGTTTGTCTCTTATTTCTATATCGAGCAGCTGTTGGTTGAGCAGCGATTTCCCGCAGAGGCACATAGTCAGCTACAGCACTGTGGCCTTTCTCTGTCTCGTGATCCTGTGTAATTCCTGCATGCTGGGGCTGGTGGTGTTCAAGCTGTGGCGGATAAGGGTCGGTCAGGGTGGTTACGAAAGCAGCAGCGACTGGAAGAAGATGACAAAGGAGGCCGGGCCTCGGATATGGAAGGATTGCGTCACAGTGCTGGGCCTCAGCTGCGTGCTGGGCTTACCGTGGGGGCTTGCCAGCACCACATACGTTTCTACACTCGGGATCTACATCTTCACAATATTCAACTCCCTGCAGGGTCAGTACCTGGGTGTAATGGTTCGTAATGGTGTGGTATGAGCCGGATGCCAACGTCTGACCACTGAAATTCCCATTCTCTTTTCTTTCAGGCTTGTTTACGTTCCTGTGGGCTTTGGCTTTGTCCTGCAAGTCTCGAACAGACGGAAACTCATCTGTCAAAGACCCTTCCTCTCAGAAAATGATGACCACCAGTTTCAACAACTGACATTTGCAGGACAGATGACAAATGCATATCATTCATTACCTATATTAGATGCTGATTGACTTTTAGACTCCAGTTGTATGCAGCTGAACATATAACAACAAGTCCTATAGATTTTTTACTTTTGGGGAAGAAAAACAAATGATTACTTTTTTAGGAATCCTTTTTATTGAGACGCCCTGTGGAAGCAGAATAAAGACAATCACAATGTCAGTTTATACATTTTTAAGACTTTATACGCTCTATTAAGATGCTGAAATTAAACAAAAAGAGTCCAATATATGCTTTTAATTTGTCCATTGTTTTTCATCTTTGTTCCCTGGTATAAGAATATATGTTGTAAGAAACTAAAAAATACCTTTAAATCCATACACCAGAAATGTATATATTCACTTTCTATACCAGCATTGCCATGATCAGTATTATGACAGGAACTGGATCCTTTTCAAGATTAGATCCCTTGCACAAGTGGATATGTTTTTTATTTCAAGGAGAGTCTTTTTTACTGTAAAATTTTGGATGTTTTCAACGAACCCTCATTGGTTGCTCAGGAGAAAGAAAAAGAGCGGTCATCTGTCAACCAGAAAGCCAATGAATCATCTCTGAGCTTCTTTGTAAAACACCCTTTACACAAGACACTGAATGTCGCGTTGCCTACAGTGTTTCAATGGGTTTTTAATGCTTAGAACAAAGCAATGTTGCATATGTTGTAAAAGCACTTTGAGTGGTCAGCTAAACCATATAAGTATAGTCAATTTCTCATTATATATACATTTTATTTATTTCTCTATGTTCGTTAAAGTTTCGATTTAGCTAAATCAGCTTTAAATATTTTATTAAAAGCTTAGGAGAGATATTTGGACCAGCCTGGTTTATCTTCTTTAAAGTTTTTTATTTTATGTTGACTTATTCATGTTGGGTTATTTTTAGCATATTCAAATAAAAGAATTACCACAAAATAACAGCGTGCATGTTTTTGGACGGTGGAGGGAAAAAGTCAACTTCACATATTGGGAAACCTGAGGTGAGATTCTTCGTGTGAAGCAACAGAGCAACTCTATCACGTGTCGTTACCAGACATTTGTTTGCACTTTCATTATTGCAAGTCACCCACTGACCTCTTCGCTACTTCTGCCTTTTGGGTTGCATATGGGACAAAATGTCCGCAGTGCACACAGAATTCTTCTGAAGTGTTTGCTCTTCAGAACTTTGTAAATACTTGTTGAGTCATTGGGTTTCCTGCGTGACACTGCCTGCAGTGAGTGAGACTGTCAAACGCCAGTCCACCAATGAGTTTGCCTGATTGATGCAATGCGGAGAAGTTGGTACCCTTCGGGAACCCCCACCTCGTGTTTTAATGGCACCTTAGACATTACATCTGACCATACCCACAC